>JAGTTD010000006.1:38917003-39517003 GCA_018398585.1 Simmondsia chinensis | reverse complement strand
GGAACTAATTGTACTACTTGAAGCAATGAAGCACAAATTCATCACAGGTACCCTCTTTTATTGATTTTGTTTTTCTAGTATCATTCGAAAAGAAAAATGTTCTTGTAATTTTACAGATGCTTTTCAGTTCATAGTTGTAGTTGAGCTTCAATTTGATAGAACATGGCACGTGAGTTTTGGGATAAGGTTTTTGGAATATGACTGGTACTTTAATAAAATATATCAGATCAGTTTTGATATGAACATTAAGTAAATGTGTCTCTATTAGGTTGGGATGTAAATAAACTGATCAACTGTTCATATTTGAAATTAATTATGGCTCCTTTGTTTTTGTTATGCGGCTCGATAATTTACTAAGCTCAGTTTGAGCAGAGTTGATAAGCTTATCAAGTTGAGTTCAAACAAAGGGATGCTTGGCTTGTTAACATTCGCAAACAGTTTAATAAGAGCTTGTTACTAGCCTGCATTAGCTCAAAAATAGTTTGATAATAGCTTGATAACAACTCGAATAGCTCAACTCGAAAGCAAACTCCACGCGATTATGAGCTTGATTCGGCTGATATTGAGCTTGGATCAACTCCATACTGAGCTCAAATAATCTCGTGTTATATACTTTAAAGTTACAAGATGGCAAGAGTATATGTTTTTCCTCTAAATCTTGTGTTGATTAGAAAAATAGAGTTTGTTCAAAAAAAAAATTTATATATATATATAGAAAAATAGAGAATGTTTTGGTTAAACGTATATTTGAGATGGATTTTTTTTTTTTTTTTTTTTTTTAACTATATCTGAGATGGATTAAAAATGATTTTTGAGATGATTATGTGAGATTCTATTTTTAAATAGAGGCGACCAAAATTGAACATGATTTATTGTCCAATCAAAACCTTAAATTAAGACTACTTCTGTGACCTTTTAACTAACATCGTGTTCAATATAAAATTACAAAAATTTTACTGCATTAGCTTTAAAACACGAAATATGCCCAAAACACAACTTAGAGGCCAAGTTTGGACAAAACTAGTGGGGCTTTTGGTTCGCTATGCGTAATTCAATCCCAGCACAACTTTTGATGTATTATAGGCCCCACAGTATTCTTAAAATCAAAAGTTACGGCCATTTTTAAGTTGCGACTCCGAAATCAATGCTTTTGGTCCGCCTAATTGGATTTCTGACAAACTAATTAGTCCATGAACTCCTCGGTCACTCGTATGTGGTTTTAATCCTAAAAGAGAATAGATAGGGGAAGGCAAGAAGGGAATTGGGGATGAAAGCCCTGAAAATGATAAGGTAATTGAGGACAATGTATAAAACTAGAGTTGCAAACGAGCTAAGCCCACTCGTGAGCTGGTTTGACTCGGCTTGTAATGCCACAGCTTGGGTTCGTCTAAGCCGGCTCGGCTCATTAGAGGGCGGCTCGTTTAAATAAATGAGTCAAATCAAACCGAGGCCGACTTGGCTCAAAAGGCTTACGAGCAGCTCGTTTATGGGCTCATGAGCTGCCTCTTTTATTAGCTCGCATGTCTAGCTTGCGCCATGTGGCGCTTCCTCCACCATTCATTATGTGTTTTCGTTTGGATATTTAAATGTCTCTTGAGGGTTTGACCAGTTAAACCTTGGCCCCACTAAAGAAGAAAAAAAAAAAAGAGAGTGGAGAAATAATAAAGACAAAGAAGAAGACGAAGCCCAATGTGTTGGTTCGAAGGAAGAGTACAGTTTGAGTTCTCCTTTTCAAATAGAGCCTGGTTTTTTGGTACTCTTCTAGGTCCTAACTCTTGTTTACTGTTCATGTTCACTTTATTGTTAGGTTAATGTTTTCTCAGCCTCTCCTTGATAAAGGGCCTAACGAGCCTAGTAAATGAGCCCAATGAGCGGACGTGTAGATGAGCCTATAAAGCTCGACGAGCTAGCTCGTCCAATAATCAAGCCTAAATGATAATGATACCAAGTCGGTCTCATTTATTTAACAAGCCGAGTCGAGCACGGATATGCGACTCGATTAGATAAATGATACCGAGTCGAGCGGGTCTCATTTAGTTAACGAACTACACTCGGCTTGGCTCATATGCAGCCGTATATAGAAGCAATGTAGAGTTAACTGCAGATGCGCCTGGATTTTGCTCCATCATCTGCTAACCATTCATACACAGATATTAACAAGGCCAACACAAAATATTATTCCTTTTAAGTCCTGTGTAATAAAGACTGTCATGTGGCTTCTCATAGTAACTCTACTGCTAACCATTCATACACACGTATTAACAAGCCAACTTCCAAAGTCTCTACAGATAATAGTAGAAAACTCAACTCCTACAACTAAAGAAACATTTTGGACAAACTTCCGTCTTGTTTCTACATAATTATAAACCCAAAGACATTTGTATGTATACCTTCCTCTGTACGCCCCGCAACAACTAGCTCTAACTGACAACTATGCCACCATTCCCCTTACTTTTATCTCCAAGTTTTTATATGAATCTTAAGTTAGTGACTAGTTATCTATAAACATTATTACAAAGAATATACCTAGCAGACTATTCAATCTAATATTAATTAATTTCAAAAAAAGTACACATAAATTAATGTAAATCATCTCATGTATATATACTACATATTGACATCAACTCTAGGAAAATAAATAAGAAACTTTAAACAAAAGACCACTAATTTAAAAAGTTTAGAAGCTTAATCAGTACACCAATTTTAACTGCTTATATTATGGTGTATATAAGTATTAGTTCAAAAAAGAAAATTTTCTCAACTCTTCCTCACTCCCTATAAAAACCCACCAACCCTCCTCCATTTCGCAACATTCTACAATTCTAAACAGTATATTTGCCTCTTCTGTTGGCTCATATACTCAAACCTCACACATTTAATCAATCTTCTAATAACCAAAAAGCTAGCATATATAACATAAAAGCACAAAACACGCAGCACCAGCAGGCCCAGCCATGGTCATGGGGGTACTGCACCCAGCCCTCATTGTCACCCTCGATGGTGATGAGACCGCCTCAGGCGGCAGATCCAGTGGAGAGGGTGGCAAAGGTGGCTGCGGAGAGCGCGGTGGTGATACTCCGTAAAAGCAATTGTTGTATGTGCCACGCAGTCAAGAGGTTTTTAGTGGACGGGGGTGAACCCAAGGGTGTATGAGGTGGACCGGGAGCCCAGAGGCAAGGAGATAGAGAGGACGTTGATGCGGTTTCCGGGGGTGACTCAGGCCGTGGTGCCGGTGGTGTTTATTGGGGGTAAGTTTATTGGGGGTATGGATAGGGTCATGGCCTCCCATATTACTGGCAGTTTGATCCCTCTTCTCAAGGATGCTGGTGCGCTTTGGCTCTGATCTTTGTTCCTATTACTGACCATGCATATAAATGCACTACTTAAGTAAACAAAGCAGAAACAATAGAAAAAAGGGGCAAAAAGAACAAAGAAAAGAAAGTTGGAGAGTTGTGTTCAAATGAACTTTAGACGTTCGAGAAGGAAGGTGAATAAGTTCATGTCTGGTGGCAGTCTACGAGATAAGCAAATAGTTAGCCCATGGAGGATTGGGCCCGTGTTCAGATTAGTATAGGTATAACCAAAAACAAAAAAGCTAAACAACAGAAAAGGGGGCAAAAAGAGAAAAGAAAGATGGGAATCATGGAGATGTGTCGTTGATTGTGAGAGGGGAAAAAGATTTTTGATTTGTAGTTACTGTAATTTTTGTCCCAGCCAGAGAGAGAGAGAGAGAGAGAGTTCCAAAATGATGGTCTCCGTTTTCCTCTGCGCTACATTTTGTTTAGTTTTGGGTAGGAAATGTAATCTAATGGATGTATAGTTTTCTCTTTCATTCCTTTATTTTCCAATCTCTAGAACAGTGTGTTGCTTTGTGTAACGTAGTCTTGTTGTACAGCTTTAGTATGAGAATACATAGAAGGAAATTATTGAAATTAGGGCTATATTTAGTTGTGTTTATAGAGTTTCTGGTTGGGTGGTTCTAGATGAGAGCGGGACTCAACCCTCACTTGAGGAAGCAGCTGCTGGCGCGTTTAACCCGGGCTTCCCTGCAAAACAAGCAAGACCGTCAGAGGGACCCACGGGTTTGCCGGCGGGAGACCCCTCCGATGCCTAAGTTAGTAAAGGCGTAATAATAATAATAATACATGATAAGTAAAAAACGTAAAGTAAACAATAATAAATACTTATCGTATATGGAGAGGGGCCTTGGTAGCTGGTGGCCGGAATCCGTACCGGCGAGGTGGCCAGAATCCGTACGGGCGAGGTGGCCGAAGCGTGGCCTTATGGGCCTGGAGAGGATGGAACACGAGCCAAAAGGCCGGCGAGGTGGCCGGAGAGGAGAACGGCACCGGTGGTCCGAGCCGTACGGGCGAGGTGGCCGGCGCATGGCCGGAGTTATACCGGAGTGAGAGGAGGGAGAAAGATGGGTTGTTGTGTTGTTGGGTGGTTAGGAGAGAGAGAGAGGAGGCTCCTTGTGCCTTGGGTGTGGGGAGAGGGAGAATGGGGTATTTATAAAGAGAGATAGTGGTCGGTACCGGGGGGGCGGTCGGTACCGGGGTGGTCGTACCGGCGAGGGTGTCAAGCGGTAGAGGTGAGAGAGGGAGGCGGTAGTGGTGCCGAGGTGGTCGGCGGTACCGAGGTGAGAGAGGGAGGAAAGAGAAAGAATAACATACATTTGTATTTAATTTTCGTTATAATCTCGTTATTCTATTTTAATATTTACCTACTTATTTTTATCCTCTACAAGTTGAATGGAAGTACTCTCTCCCCTATTGTGTCTTAATTTTGTTTCTATGTTCAATGTTGTGTTCTTCTTCCTCATTAATTTTTCATTATCTTTGTGTTTGGTTTCACGTACAAATTGAGTTGGGAGGGCACTGGTTTCAGCAGAAACCATGCCAAATTTGCATGGGTTGCTTGAGAGAGAGAAACTACCATTATTAATTATTACAGTGTTAAAAAATAATATTACTTATTATTAAAGTTTTAACAGTTTGTAGCAGAAGTAGTTCGTGAGGTGCCAACATCAGGATTATATTGCTATTTAGTTATAAGAACTTTTGGAGTATGGTAGGACTTTATATCTTATCTAGATCTATACTCTCACTTCAGTAAGAGTCAGAGGCGCAGCCCAAGGCCAAACGCCACTCCATGTTGATAAGAACGGTGTATTCAGCATTTTGCACTTCTAACATTGCTGCGGAGTCCATGCCAATGCTTATGACGAGTGGCATGGCTAGGTCCCCTCCCGTTTCTTGTGGGCTTTATAATCAAGCTTGACTCCTTGTTAGCTCAGGCTTAGTTCCACTTGGTTCAGCTTGATTCGACCAGAATATTAAGCATATAATTAAGTTTAAGTTTGGCTTGTAAGACTCATAAACCTCCAAGCGACAGCTCTATCAAGTTAGTGGGCCAGCTTGGTTTACTCAACCCTAGGCATGGAACTATGGAGAACACATTTCAACTAACAAGAGCACAACCACTTCGACTTCAACAAAAGCCTATCCTCAGCATGCAATGTCCACTCCAGTGCCACGATAAGTGAACTATCAATCTAAATGAAACAAAAAAAAACATTCGGATTTACAATTTCACATTATTGAGTTTCACACCAATTTAGAGGAGGTGATAGCTTGAGTTGAAAGTACTAAGAAAGAATCATCAAATTTAGCTCAGAGTTCTCTCTCCCTTATGGTTTCCCCTGGCCACCACAGCAAGCAGTCATAATCACCACCGTACCCATTTGTGGATACCATCTTCGCCAATTCCATTCTCAAGTCCACCATCCTCCCTTTGTCATTCTGATCCCTAACTTCTTCCCGGTAACAGGGTGTTTGAGTCCACTTATGCGCAATTCAACTAATCCCTTTGGTTTCAGACACTACCCACTCGATCATTTCTTCATGCAACAAGGTAAGTTACAGTCCGTAGACCCAATGGATGACTCCGAGAAATTGTTTGTACTCAATTATAGGATTTGAACCTCAAACCTAATACTCTATAAAGCCCTAAATCCAAGTACCCTACTACTTGAACTAGCCCCTCGTCTATACCTCCTTAATGTCCAAAGGCATCTATTTTTCACCCACCAATCCCAACACCATCATTTGACCCGGGAGAGCTGAGAACATGATAACTCATGTTCCTATCAAATCTTCTCCACGACCATCCATGTTTAATCTTCCTGATCTAAGATTCTAAGAACATAGATACCCATATCTCAGCATTTCCCGTAGAACCCCTCAAGAACATTCTAGCGTAATGCACACAATTATTGTTGCTTGCTTCGCTAGTCTGTTACTTTTCTAATGGTCATCTCAAAATACATGCATAAGCGATCACATTCATACAGTGACCCAAGTTGCTTATTCTTTCTATACTCCCTCCCCAATATAAACATAAAGGTCAGTATTCTAAATGAGGCCATTTAGAGAGCTCAGCTTTCAAAGAACTAGCAAGCATACATACAGTATTCTCAATCAGTATGCAGCCAGGTCAGTAAGGCCTAAAGAGCTTCATACACTCTGCAAACATGGTTAATTCACTTCCCACAACCTCTTTCATTTCTTCAAGTAAGCTACTTTAGAGGTTTAGTTGTTAGTGGCCTTACTTGACGCAGCTCCTTATCATTATAAAAGAACTAGTTTAGATGCCAAATTTTCGTCTTTTGTTTTTCCTATGTCAGTGAAAGAGCTCTTATACAGCAGGAAGAATCAAAAATAGGAAACAAGAAGCGAGTATCCAAATTTCACCCAAAATCAAACATCACTCAATCAGGCAATGTAATTGGATTCCCGATCGTTGCTAATTACACACAATTATCTGAATTCAGCCTCACATGAAAAATAGGCACAAAGAAAGGTGAAGAACAATTACACCAACATCCAAGCATCATCAAAGAATCCCAAATAGTAACATTTCAGCATCATTAAAACACCAATTAGATCATCAGAATAGACTCAAATAGCAAGAGTAACATCACCCAGGTCAAGCTGAGCAGCAATCTCGTCAAGCTGCTTCTTAACACTCATATCCACCAACTTGGACCCCCCATTTCCATATCTGATGGTGAACCCAGCCACCAAAGATCGGTCAATCTCCGTCTTAATCCTCACATTCTTGGCCCCCGTCAGCCGCTGCACCCCCTTCGCAATCTGAGCCAGGTGCTGGCTCTCCAGATTCACCACTGAAGTCACCACCGCCAGTTCTGTGTCGGTTAACTTATTATACACCACCTCAAACTCCTTCACTATATCCTTAATCAGCTCAATCCTCTTCATATCAATCAATATGTTCAAGAAATTGGCAGTGTGTGGCTGCAACGCAGAGGATTTCACAATCTCGTCCAAAACGCCGCGTTTCTTCTCTACGTCAATTATAGGGTTCCCGAAGAAGTCAAACACCGAAGGGTCGGAGAAGATAATGTTGACTTTCTCGACGTCGGCGCTGGTTGACTCAAGAGTGCCGTTGGAGTTGGCCACGTCAGCAAGAGCGGTCGCGTAGCGGCTGGGGGCGGTGTCGGTCATCTTGGTGGAGGCGGCGCCACCGCGGGACTTACTGGGATTGAAAGTTAGGGATGGGAGCTTAATAGGGTTGAAGGTGGAAGAGAAGGAGAGGCTTAATGGGTTTCGAGAGAGGGTTTTGGGAGGCGAAAACGGCGCCGTTTTGGACTGTAAAGCCACCGCGTTCTGCAATGCCGCCATTGTTAAGCAGCTTGAGAGAGAGAGAAGAAAGCTTTGATTTGCGAATGAAATTCAAGTAGGGATAATTTGAATTGGGGTGAATAAGATGATTTGAGGTGGGTATTGATTCAAGATTGGGGAAGAGATTGGCGATGAAGCAAAGCCTCTTATTTCTCTACTTATGGATTTTGTTGATTTCTGGAAGAAAATAGAAACGACGTCGTTTCCTTCTGAGTAGCTCTCTCAGTGAAGCCTCTACTCCTACGTACTCTGTTAGTTTCATTAAAACGCTGCACTTTTGTGCGGGATGAGCTTGAAGCGTGAAGCTCTAACGACAATGCAGAGCCACAGCAACAGCAATAATAATAACAGTTTTAATGTTTCAAGGGCTCCCATATAAGTAGATTTTAGGGGGTAATGATAATGTAGAGCATGTTTAAGAAAGGTTCTCTCTCCTTTTTAATAAAATACGGTAGGGGAGTTAAATAAAAGCTAATACATATATTATCATTTATTTTATGCACGAAATATATAAAATTAAAAGATAATGTCAGCTGTAACAAAAGCATAATTCATAGTAAATTTTTTTTGATAATTGCCGGCATAGCCGAAGAATAATACATAGTAAATACTAAGGTGTAATCAGTCATTAAGGATTTAAAATGACAAATTTAACAAAATATAGAACATGTTTTATTAATTTAGGTGCACGTATTGATTATCTTCAATTATCATTCATTTATAAATGGAAAAAAATATTGATATGCGATATAGTATATGTATTATATAGATAATATCAAGAAACCACATATTTTACAATATTATTGACAATTACATATACACGCCATTTTAAGTAAAAATACTAATAATGCCCAAAATATGTGTTATACGCGTTTTTTTACCAATGGAGGTTCTATCTTCTGCAGTTTCTTTTTTTGATTTTGTAATCAAGTGCGGGAGGGCCAAAAGAAAAATAATGAGCCACGCCATATATCATCCCGATAAATTACAGCGGCAAGACGAGTCAAATTATTGTAATTCACTAACTCATTGGGATATAACCAAAGGAAAAATAATAAAAAAGGGATAGGCATGCCCGAATGTCCCTGACAATCGTTTCAAACATTCATGCAAAAAGGCTCTTACTGTGCATTAATGGCATGAATAACCTCCAAGTAATCTAAAAACAAAATCTACACGGGAAAGCATAAATACACAAATATAATATTTTAAATAAAAAATTATTCTTTTAATCTAAAGTTACAAGTCTATAACGATACTTCATTTGGGTCATATTTGAGTTGAGAGAGTAAATGAATTAATGCTTATTCTATTGAAATTTTTTCACTTTTAATGTAATCTAATATAAAAGTTAAAGAGAATTCATACGAATAGTTAAAAACTTTTATCATCATTTAGAACACAAGTGCCAAGCTATTTGGCAATATATCTTTGACTATAACCTGACTTGACTCGCTCTTTTAATATGTTAAGCTGGTCAACATAACAAAAGTTTGACTCTCATAATCAGCATCATCCGTTGACTTAACTTAACTTACTCTTTTGAACCATAACGGTGTAGTCAACAGTACAACACTAGTTCAATTCTGGTATCCAGCACAACTCATTAGCATAATGAAACCTATTACTTTGATTGAGTAAACAAGGAGCATACTTGTGATACAAAACAACATAATTAACTTCTTCGACACATTTAATGAATTGAGTCAAGCTAAGGAGTTTTCACACTTGACTCAATAAGTACTCATCATATTTGTATAGACCACCTAATATAAGTCAATCTTTTTATACAAATACGATGATGATAGGAAGTGTTTCAAATTAATGTATTATCCAGAAATTAATATTAATAGTTTTAATTACTCCTTTTAGTATTTTTCCTCTCCCCCTGAAGCGTTACCATTACTATTAAAAATAATAATAATAATAATAAAATTGTACACAAAACCAAAAAATGGGTCCAGAAAAACACCAGATCCCTCCGTGAAAAAGACGTAATTCTTGGGCGGATAGTGTCTTCATCTTCACTCGTATGCTTAATTTTCTTTGACAGTCAACAACACTTTGCATTGCCAATTTGACACCTTCACTGGGAGCGAACTTCAGAGCCAAGCAGCAATGGCGGAGGCAGAGGGAGAGGGGAGAACTAGCACTTGTACAGTTACGATATTCCACAACGCCATCATCGTCACCATGGATCCTGCTGCTCGTGTCTTTCTGAATGGCGCTCTCCTCATCGAAGACGATAAAATCAAAGCCGTCGGCGAATCCTCTGACATCCTCACCCAGTTCTCTTCTGTCGCCGCTCAGTGTCTCGACCTTCACGGACAATTCTTGCTCCCTGGTTCTCTCTCTCTCTCTCTCTCCCGCGAGCAAATTTGTTGCATGATTTATTGATTATGAAGTTTGTGTGTTAATATGGTTTGAAATTTGTGATCTAGGGTTTATAAATACGCATGTGCATACATCGCAGCAGCTAGGTAGGGGGATCGCTGACGACGTTGATCTGATTACATGGTTGCACAATCGAATTTGGCCTTATGAATCCAACATGACTGAGCAAGATTCTTATATTTCTACTTTACTCTGCGGTATTGAACTCATTCACTCTGGGGTGAGTTTTTTGCTGATTCTTTTACCTTGCCATTGTGAGATTTTGGGATTGTAAATGACTAGAGTTAGATTTGACTTTCATGGGACTTGGAGCTTTATGGGTTTTTTCTTGCATCTGGTGGGCCTACGTGAAACGTGTCTTGTCACTTACGCTTGATTACGGCCCTCAATCTCACAATGACGTGGATCTGTGGTATGAAGAGTCAAGTCAACTTGCAAGGGATGGTTAAAAAGCTCGGAAGGTTCAGCTTGTTCCGAGCTTGAGCCAGCCCGAGTCAGATCATTTAGCTAGACGAACTTAGCCAGAACTTAGTAAAGCCTGAATCGGAGGCTTGCTATTCTAAATGAACCTAAATAAGCCAACCCCCAATATAAATTATGAATGTAAGTGTCCCCAATTGGGTCGATTTTGAGTCTGCTTGAGTGGAGCTTGAGCTTACTCTAGCCTATTCAACAATAACAACAAACCTAGCGCCCCAAGGGCTCCCGCATAAGCAGGATCCTCGGGGGGGGGGGGGGGGGGGAGGGAATATACGCAGCCTTACCCCTGCAGGGTGAGACCCTAAAGGGAGGCTATGTCTGAGGGCCCCCAACCTGAGAAGCATAAAAGCATCAGAGCATAAAAGGATAAAAGCATAAGAGCAAAGATACATCACAAGGCAAGCATAACGAAAGCATAAAGCAACGAAAGACAAATAAAACACCTCTCAGCCGTATCAAGTACACCAAAGAGGCAGTCATATAAGCTTGGGAACACTAGTGTTGGCAAGAATATGCTCTTGTATTATGAGCCGCGACATCGGTTACCCCTATGCTAGCTCTCCACTAAGCTCTATCTAAAGCCATCTTCTCTTGTAAGTTTAGATGGGTTAGGTCGTGTTAGATCGTCTCCAACTATCTCTTCTTCGGCTCACCTTTTCCTCTTCTTTCGAGCATAGTATGGAGTTCATATCTCCTTACCGGAGCAATGGTTGATCTCTTCCTAACATGGCCTAACCACCTCAAAAGTTGCTCCTTCAATTTATCCTCGATCAGGGCCAGCCACCCCCAATTTTCCTCTTATGATGTTGTTCCTGATCATATCCTTTCTTGTGTGTCCACACATCCACCGCAGCATGCTCGTCTCCGCCACCTTCATCTTCTGTGGATGATGTTGTTTCATTGGCCAACACTTCGCACCATATGACATAGCCGGTCTCACTATCGTTTTATAGTATTTTTCCTTTAACTTTAATTGGAACTTTCTATCACAAGGTACCATAGAGGCCTTCCTCCAAGCCCGGTGACGATCCAAGCTCGTACTATAAGTTTCCAAGCCTGGTGAGCTTTGAAGCAACCCCTGTGCCTTGAACCTAACCAGCTGGGGCTTGGCTTGCCTCATGTACACCTTTATGTGGATTGCAGATGCCTTCATGAACTCAAGGATGAAAAGTAATTGCCAAATCTCATGACAGTAAGTCAAGACACAGTATCCTATGCAAATTTAGACCTGTTATCAAGTCCATATCATCAAAGTTAGCGTCAGATATCAAGATGGTTAAATGGATATGGAGCTTCCAATTCTTCATTTTTTTTTTTTTTTTTATAGTTTGATGCCTCCTTCGGGGCGTTTGGGACATAGTCAAGATTGTTTGACACACTACTTCGGTGAAATTAGGTGACCTGCTTTGCAGAAGCAGGAGGACAACATGTATCTGGTATGGCAAGAGCAGTTGAATTGTTGGGCATACGAGCATGTTTAACAGAGTCAATTATGGATTATGGGGAGGGTTTGCCAGCTTCTTGGGGCACTCGAACTACTGATGAATGTATTGAGGTGGGCCTATTTTAGAAACATTTTGACGAGGGAATTCATCACTCGTTCAGTTAGTGACTTTGGTTTTGATGTCACAGTCCCAGAAAGAGCTTTACAAGAAGCACCATGGTACAGCCGATGGACGGATTCGGATATGGCTTGGGATTAGGCAAATTATGAATTCAACAGATCAATTGCTACTCGAAACAAGAGACTTGGCAAGGGAGCTGAAGACTGGAATTCATATGGTAATTTACTTCTTTCCTCTCTTGCTCCTTTCTTCTCGCACCCACCTCTTGTTTTATGCTTGCTTTTAGTTTTTGTTTTTTCTTGCTTGATAGTTTGGTCTTGTTTTGCTGGATGTTTTTTGTTCAACTAAGTGGACTATTTATTAAGAATCTCGTAGTCCCGCTGTTTGACCATAATATACTAGTGGTCCCCCAGTAGACTTGTTCATAGAACACTGATAACACTATCCTTTGAAATAGGTCTGCTGCGCATAGGTAGGCCCGATGAATGCCATGTAATAAGACCTCCTGCAAAGGTAGCTTTGTAATTGTTGTTTAGACATTATCTTGCCAACAAAGTTTCTTGATATGGCTTGCCAAATAGTTCCATCATAGCCTATCAGTTTTGTTGCTACTATACACACTTAACAGTTCTTTATTGACACCCATACTTTGCAGCATGTCGCAGAAACAGCGTATGAGAATCAAGTGGTGATGGACACTCGAAAGGTTGATTATGGTACTGTCACATTTCTGGAGAAATTAAAGTTTTTACAGAGTAATCTGCTGTCAGCTCATACTGTTTGGGTCAATGACGATGAGGTACTTGTTGCCATCTTCTTTTGCACTTTGACTGTACTCTTTGGTTAGATGTGGAAGGATGAAATGGAGCACAATTTTGAACTGTGAGTACTTGTTTTTATAGCTTCGTTCAAACGAATGAGTACCTAATGCAAGAAACACTTCCCTGATGGTTAAAACTGGGGATTGATGTATCATAACCCTTACTGCCGCTTCATGGTGAATTTTAGCTAAGCGCCATTGATGGTTACTCTGACTCATCCTTAATTACAAGTGCTAATATTTCCGTATTCTGCAGTTTTGGTGACGCCACAAACCTTCGATTCTGATTGCTACAGCCAGAGGGGCTTCCGTATGGCCCATTTTTGCTCCTTCCCTTCTTTGTGTCCTATATTGATTTCACCCATGTAGCCAGTTCCTTAAATTGGGATCTCCTTCTATTGACCAGTTAGGGGTAGCAGATCTTGGCTGACAAAACATTGATTCATCAATCACCTGTATGAAGTCTCATCAATTTTCAGTATAGTTGACTGTCCTAGTTTAGTATTGGAAGACTTAATTTGCTCCATTTTCCCTTGCAATTCAGCCCGCGTGTTTTGCAGTTGATTGAACCATTTCTGAAATGATGCCTAACTTCGAACTCCAACAACTTATCGTACACAATTTTTTTTTTTTTTCTTTTCATCAAAGCCATTTTGGATGCTCAATCAGATAGTGTGGCCTTACAGCTGGAACGTGGGATTAAAGCAAAAACAATAATGATGATGACAACATTAATTTCTTGTCAAATCAATGATGACGATATTAATAATGGAAAAGTCAGATTAAAAAAAAATGGCTCTTGAGCTTCTTCACTGCAAAGCTATTGTGCAGAAACTTTTAGGTGCTATTATCTTCATGTGTAAAATTGCTTTTTTTCTGGTCATCTGTAGCGTCGCTTTTTATTCAAAAATGGCAACTTATGCACATCTCTCTTGTAGATCGGCTTTCTTTCAAAAGCTGGAGTTAAAATTTCTCACTGCCCAGCTGCAGCAATGCGGATGCTTGGATTTGCACCGATAAAAGAAATGCTTAATGCTTCACTTTGTGTCTCTTTAGGAACTGACGGTGCACCATCGAACAATAGGATGAGCATTGGTATGTACTTTTTTGATATAAGTCCTGCTGCAAGATCTCATGATACCCGATGGGGAGATGGTCGTCTAGTTATCATATTGTTGAAGCTGCCAGATCTGGGCGATCCTGCTTTCTCATGTTGCTTTGTCTGCATAAAAGAAAAACTGATTTCAATTCAAATAATTTCGCTCTGATGTCACTAAAGGCAATGGTAGATCCCTAACTGGGAAGTAAGAAAAACTGACACATAACAGAACAGACCCCGGGAGGAGAAACTTAAGCAGCACATTATTTGCCATAATAAAGTAAGGGCTGTTTGGCCTGTTTTTTGTTCTAGATTTTTTTTTTCTGAAAAAGATACGTTTTTTAGATTTTAAGGGTATTTAGCCTGGAAAAAAATGTTCTTTATATAGAAGCGCAAGCCGTTTTTCTTCTTTTAAACAGAGCTAGAAAAACAATGTTTCTCCTTTAAAGTAGAAAGAGAAGTAAAAACTAAAAAATTTTCAGACAAATACCCCCTATTGATAGCACTTTCTGCATGCAAATGTGTTTCTGTAGAAAGGGCTTTGAAAAAAAAAAAAGAAAAAGAACAATTTTTTTTTCACAACTTGATTGAACATGTCCTAAATCCTTCTAAGGTGCCTAATAGATGTAGACCACTCTCATTGCACAAGCATGAATCAGTGACAAACTTTCTTAAAATTGCATGGAAAATCTGTCTCTCTCTGTATGGCTTATTTTGAAATTATGTTCATGATTTTCACGGGTTAAAATCAGTTCCCTTGTGATCTCTCTGTAGTTGATGAGATGTACCTTGCTTCATTGATCAATAAAGGACGTGAAGTTTTCAAAAGTGGGACAACGGACCCTGCTGCATTGCCAGCTGAACTTGTTTTGAAGATGGCGACAATAAATGGTGCCAAAACAGTACTGTGGGACCATGGAATAGGATCACTTGAGGTTGGCAAAAAGGTTAGTTGGTCACCTCTAATTATTTTCCATCGCTGTTATCCATTGGCTGATAGATTGTTAGCTGTGAATGTCTTATACTGGTAACTTAATTGCCTGCCTTTTTTTAAGGGGTAGGCTGTAATTCCTTAAGAAAGCTTGGAATAAACTGTTCCGGTATTTAGGCAATTCTGATAATAGGAGATTTCTGTCTTCGGTAGGTGAACATTTACAGGGGAGTATCTTGTTCCGCATCCCTTGCTTTAGTTTAGACCCTCTTCGGGAATACCTATATTCCAAAATACCGATAATCAGGATACTGAGATGCTCATGCTCATGTTTATTCTAAGACCAGGTGTTAGTTTTGGTAACATAGCCTATTTACTTTTAGGTTTAGTCAATTAGCTGTAGAGGTGGCCACGGGCCTGGTCGGCCCAGGCCCGGGCCCAGGCTCGCACTGTAGCGGGCTGGGCCTGAAGCCCAAACCGAGCCGGGCCGGGCATGGAGCCCAAAATATCTAGGCCAGGGCCTGGGCCCACTGGTTCCGGACCGGGCCGGAGCGGGGCCGGGCTTGACCCGGTCCCCCCCAATTTTTTAAATAAAAAAAAATGTAAAATTAAGGAAAAATAAACTCGTTTTGTAACAAAATTATTATAATTCATTGATGAATAATATAAGATACAAATACAATCCATTACAATCTTTAATCATTATTGATAAAATATATGATATAAAATAAAATATACAATAAATAATAGTAAATAACGGTAAATAATGTAACAAATGTAACTACAACAGTTGGATCCTACTATTTAAAAGTACAAATATATTTATTACAAAACAAAAACAAGATATAGACGTACAGGTACAACGATACGAAATCAGTCTACTGGGGGGGTTGCTGTGCCGCCGTCTAACGTATCGGTAGTGCGGTCGTCTTCATCCTCACTCGATGAACCCAGCCTCAAGTCGTTTTGCTCCCTAGCCTCTGGGTGCATCCAGTCCTTTAAGCACACGGACATCTCCAAGCTGGACGATGATAGCTTCGCTCTCTTAGTTCCAAGCAACCTGCCACCAAGACTAAACGCACACTCCGATGGTACTGAAGACACCGGACACATTAGTATATCACATGCCATGATGGAAAGCACGGAATACTGGGCTTGATTTGTACACCACCATTTTAAAATATCAAATTGGGGATTCGCCGGTGCAGCGAAGAACTGGATCATCGGCGTCCGCAAATAGTAATCTAACTCGTCACATGACGTGGGAGTTTCTACTGGCGTGAATTGGTCCAACAGCGTCCACGCATAGGACGACTGTGAACTACTTCCACCAGATGTGGAAGATCCTATTGTAGTAGAAGCAGCTTGTAGATTATCAGATGATAATCTCTGGAAATAATGAGAAAATAAAGTGTGTAGGTCCCTATCGACTTGCTCAATGAAAACTGAGGTATTAAAAGTCGGATCTAATTTTCTGTAAAACTATTCGGCAAACAGGTTCAAACCCCTTCGTTTACAATGGGTATCAAAAATAGTCGCAAAACAATATAAAAGCGGTAGTTCAAGAAAATATTTACAAAATTTCGTTTTCATTGCTGCAATCGATGCGGCCAACAAGGGGTTTGATTCATTACCCGACATCCAATTTACAATATCAATCAATTTTGATATTGCTTGTGGTATAGTCGGATAATAGCAACCCGAAAAAAGTTGGTAGCCTCCCTAAACATGATAAAAAATTTACAAATTTCATCAATTGTGTCCCAATGTACATCGTTCAGATTATAATCACTTAAATCTGAACGAGTATCCTGTACAAATTCCACCAGGACATCCTTATATGGTAAAATTCGATCTAACATATCTACCGTTGACGGCCACCTAGTTGGCGAGTCTAATTTAAATTGTTTATATTCTAAGTCATACGTCCTATATAGAGATCTAAATCTTTTATTTCTGGTTCCGGATGATTTTATAGTTATTGTTACATCTCTTAAGGTGGAAAGAGAAGCGTTTATTAGACCTAGACCATCCATAACCATTAAATGTAGTATGTGACACATGCAACGTAGATACAAAAACCGCCCACCTAACACGGGTCTCATATGCTTAATTAATTATTTAACGGATGTATTGTTATTGGTAGTATGGTCGAACGTAATACTAAAAATACGTCGCTCTATGCCCCAACCGCGGACTGCCTCCATAATCGCACCTATGATTATGTCGGCAGTGTGGGGGTAATCTAAATTTGCAAAATGGATCATTCTTTTTTGAAGGGTGAAGGAGGAATCGATCTAGTGTGCTGTTATGCATAAGTAAGGCACACCAGGTTTCAACTTCCAAGTGTCGGACGTCAATGAGAATATGCTCGTGTTTGTCCTAAAAAGTTCAAAGACCTCAGTTTTCATCATTTGGTAATCTTTAAACGCGTCCCGCTTTACGGTGTTCCAAGGAATCCTTACGATGGCGGGGTTCACCGCGGTTTGCATAGACCTGATGAATCTCGGGTCTTCGCCAGTGCTAAAAGGCTTTTCGGTTGCAATTACATACCTAGCTAGCTCCCGTCTATTAGTTTCTTGGGAGAATTTAAAGTTAGCAAGCGTACCGGTCGCTTGCTGTACTAACCGTTGTTGGGCTCTTCTGGGTCTTGTTCGGGGTGGGACCTAACTATATGTCTACTTACTGTGCCCGTCCCACTGCCGGGTGGATGACTAAAGGCCTTGGTGGGTTACATAATTTACAAAAAGCTTTATTAACTTCCCTATCTAAGTTAAAATGCTTCCAGACCCCACTAGTACTACGCCTAGTAGTACTAGTTCTTGAGGGCTGCTGGGTTTCTGTGGTGGTGTGGGTTCCTCTTCATTTTGTGAGTAAGGATAATCCTACTCGTTGTAGGATTGTTGCTCAAAGTCCCAATCTATACTGTCAGTGTATGGAGGTGATGGGCCTGGTTCTAGAAAAGCTCGTTCATCAGTATTAAGTTTGACAATTTTACTCCTCTTAGGTATTATAGGCGGTCGTCGAGAAGAACTAAAACTCGAACGACCGGCTCCAGACGATGATGTGTTGTGTGCCATGATGATAATATTACTGATTAGTATTTTAAAAATGTAACTATTAATGCAAAATTATGAAATTAGGTAGATAACTAGGAGAAAACAAATAAAATTTCGATACTAAAATTACCGAAGCAAGCGAAACGAACTATGAAATTTGAACCTGAGCAACATTCTACGAGCCGAACGCTTTGTCAACAACGAACTTTAGAAATTTAGAGCACAATATTGCAAGTACAAGAAGTATGTAGATGGATGTATAGAGAGAGAAGAGAGAATAAGAGATTTGTTTGTGAGGAAAATGAATAGGTTGGATAATTATAGATAAAAATAAAGTAAATTTTTTTTTTAATTAATTTGGAGGGGGAGCAACGGCTCTTTTAAGAGCCGTTGGCAACGGCTAGTTTCTTAACGGGCCCGGGCCTGGCGTCATTTTTTTGGGGCCCGAGGCGGCCCGCTTGGGAACTGTGCCTGGCCCGGCCGGGCCGGGTTACGGGCTGACCCGGCCCACTGGCCACCTCTAATTAGCTGACATATTTTCTTGAGCTTTGCAGTGCAAATTTAGGGGCGGTAAACAATACAACGTCGTGTAATTGACTAATATTGGATAATTATGCAGAGCTTTAAATGTTAGTTCTTATAATTGAGGCTGATTAATCTCTGTAACTACTTTTCACAGGCTGACATAATCATTGTTGATCCTCGTTCCTGGACTATGGTTCCTGTTCATGACTGGTAAGGAAGTTCTCTTTTTTTTTTTTTTTTTTTTTTTAATCAACCTGGTAAGGAAGTTCTGATTAATAATTTTGTAACTGCCTTTTCCTTTTCCTTTCATTCCCTGATCGTTGATATATATTCTAAGATTGTAGTGAGTCACAACCTTAATGCTTATGTTGTAAAGGCTGTTGGTTGCTACATGTTGCACCTATTAACGATAATGAACACAACATCAGAAGTCAATTATAAACTTCCGGCCCTTGTTTGCAAGCCAATTTGAACCAAGGCTTTTAACTCCTATGCTTTCAGAAGGCTAACATCTGCAATGACATGGCTTTATACTAACTGAAGATATTTGGAGTTTTGTTGAATGTAATGACAATGACTGGAATATTAAGTCTGTATTTCTGAAAGCCAATGGTAGGGACATCCTCTCCTTATATAGAAGGTCATGGATTCAAAACCTCATGGGGACTCATTTCTATCCATGTTGCTGGGGTTTACCAAACCGATCTTAGTTCTCTTACTTCCACCCTTCCAAAGAAGCCAAGCCTTAAGTGGGGTGTCTATGAAGTCATGGCTTTCATTACAAAAAATAAATGCAGATTCAAAACCTCAGGTTTCTCTTTTTTTCCCTTGAAGGGTAAGAGTGGAAAACAGGGGCTAGTAGTTGCTTAAAAGTTATTTGAGTGATCATCTATGTCTTATGGAGGTGATCTTGAAACTTAAAGTGCTGTTTGTAACCTTTGTCTAGGATGAAACTATTTATTAAGCTTTCGCATTTGCATATGGAGCATGCTGTGGCATTTTAGTGAACTCTGATATTCCCAAAATCAGGGTGGGTATGGGGGGGAGAGAGCAAAGTTAAGTATGGTATCATCTTTATAATTTTTTTTTTCTGGTAGGTGTCATTTTCTTTATGTTAATTTTTTTCTAATTAAACTTGTATGTAATTTATTTTTTTGCTAATTTGCAGCATATCTAACCTTGTATACTGCATGCGGACTGAAAACATTAGTTCTGTCATCTGCAACGGCAAGTGGATTATGAAGGATAAGAAAATCTTAACCGTGGATGAGGTACCTACATCCCCATCTCCCCCTTCTCCCGGTTCAATTATAGGAAAGAGTAATAATAAATAATATTCAAACTATTATCTTCTGATTAACCAGTGATTTTTTTGTCATGTAAATTAGGAAACATTCATTGGATATCTATACCTTGTAGATTTTTCTGCCCCTTGTTTCGGGAGGGTAGTTGTATTGGTACTATTAGGCTTGTTTTCTTCTATATCAAACCCTTTTATCTATGCTTGTTGTGTACTTCTGGACGACAGCTAGTTTTATGCATGGATGTATGCTGGTGATTACAGGAAGAAGTAATATCGATGGCAAGAAAAGCTTCTAAGGAACTTCTGGAGAAGGCTGGAATCAGCATTCCAAAGAAAATGTGTTTCGTGTAATATTTCAGGGAGGTATCTGTTGTTGTAAAATCATCGTGTGAGTAATAAATAAAAGATCGATCTGAAAGGTAAGGCAAGCTTTGGGTTTGATTTTCAAATTTCAATCCATCTGGTTTTATCCGAGGATTCATGCGAACTCCTGATTGTACTGGCAATAGTGACGAGAAAAGTCTGAATCCGTGCAAGCCAACTGCTAGCTCTCACGTACCTTGCTTTATTATTTTTGAATACTAAAGTCCGTTTGTTTTAACTGATGTTCTCTGTTGTCTATCCCATTTCTATAGTTTCGTTACATGTGTAATTAGCAACAATAAGCCAAGTAGAAAATATTCTCAGCCATGGAGGAAGGGATGACCTCTTGTAAAAGGGGAAGAGATTTATCTCTATGAGGGGGAAAACATTTCCCGTTTTAATTTTACATCCTCAGCCTCACATCGGTTTGTAATGGCCTAAACACGAACCCAATATACAACTTTGTATGATGAAATCGATTTTCTAAATCAGATGAACAAAGTTGATATAAAAAAAAAAAAACTAATCAGACGAAGAAAATTTTAAAGAAAAAATTTTTGGTTGAGAATCTTTTGAGAAAAAGCATTTTCCAAAAGGGAATGGTGTTCTCTGCAACCAAACGGACTCTAATTTATTTCCTTTTCTGAGGATGCCTTGTGTGCTGCCTTGTGTACACAAGGTTGATAGGTTAAAATTCTTGGGTTTGAGTATCTATGTCCTGAAGGTTTCTGAAAGTGGAAATAATCCAATGCATAGATCGAGCGTCAAACATTCAAACTTCTCATGAGCACAAATTCAACAAAGAGAACTTGACATGCAAACATATCTTTTTTTTCTCCAAGTTCAACTTGGCTCCAGTGACGGCCCAGTAACCAGGACTGTCATGTGGCCCTCTACATACCTGAGCTGCATCTACGAACTGCAATAGCCTTTGCCTTTGAACGGGCACCGGTGGTCCATCAGGAAACTGACTAGAATCTACCACCACTCTCTGGTTCTGCTCCTCCCTCTCGATGGTTCCTGACAGCGCGGTGCTTGTCCCTGTCAAGAACCTCAATTTCTGGGATAGACCAGATGAACTCTGACCCCACTCGGACCTCACTACTTCAAATCCCGCTACTTTGGAGAACAGGAGGCGGATATGGAGAACCTGCTTCGAGCCATGTTTCTCGACATGAAGCTGAGTCCCAGTGACAATGAAGGCTGCATTTCTGTGCTCAGAAACCCAGGCTGGATCATATTTAACCCTCGCAGTGCATATGTGGGAGAATTTCTTCTTTTGGATTGGCTCCCAGTATCGCTCATCTGCTATTTCTTTCGATCCTTGCCAGAACTGCAATTCTTCCACTTTGTTCTGGAACATTGCTGGCATGCTTGATAAATGCTGCAGGTGGATTGCCAGCCTGAATGAATTCCATCGCAAAAGGTAATTTTAACCCAAGTTTTTTTCCCCCCATATTGCAGGGTTTTTAGACTCCAGAAATTTGAAGAAAAGAAGTGCATAAATTGTCGTGCATGCTGTACCTATTGCATCTCATGCCCTCCAGGTATAACTGCATCCCTAGAACTGGTTTCTTGTCTGTTGTAACCTGAGAAGGATTGCAAAATGCAAATAGGGGATCAACATATAAAGCTAGTAGATTGTTCCATTTGACAACAATGTCAAGTGTCATCTCCTTGGACCACACTGAGGACCCAACTGAGTTTTTGATAAACAGGAGCAAAGGTACAGTCTACAGAAATCTGATAGACAAACAACTATATTGTCAATGAGACGCTGATGGCTTGAGGTTTGATCTGCTACACATAACATGATTTCTGAGGGTTACTGTTCAGACTTACCAGTGTTGTATTTACATGTAATTTGGGGCCCATCATGTTGAATTGAAGGGTAGAAGTTGGAACTGGCATATTAGTCGTCGGGGCCAGTGGGAGTTCACTGTGAATGGGAGCCCACACTTTATGGTACTGGAAGTCTAGAAAATATTCCAAATCAGAAATGGGAGGTTTATCTGCCAAAAAAAAAAAAAATTTCCATGGGTAAAAACATCCATGCCTTTGTTTAGAAGGGAAAGAATTAATAGCCACAGGAGAGAGATTATAACTAGAACATGGGAAATGAGCTTCAAACCCAAGACCTCTTGCTTGGGGGGTTGGAGTTTAACCACCACACGAGCTCCAACAACTCAGGTGGATGGATAATTTACCACTACACCAATGCACACATGCTCAAAAGCATATGTGCTTTTAGCTAGAACATCTAGAAGTTATAGTAGCGAAGGAAAAGATGGACTTACGACGAAGATAGAGGTTGATGGCATGAGATAAGAAACCCTTGCCAGGGACCCCCTTAAGGAGAGAAGTAATGGGGATGAAGCTAAACTGAATTGCATCTGGCATTGATGGCACTGTTAGAAGCCATTCACAATGGCTGTTTATTGACGGATCACCCCCTCTCTTTGCACTTATCACTGTGATTCCCTGCGCAGAATTTCACACTCTCTCTTTTACATTGCTGAATATTATCAAGGAATCAAAAGGTTAAGAAGAAGTTGCGAGAAGGTTGAGGAATAATTTTATACTCTTTTAACTTATTCACTCTGCTTATTGACTATTGGGTTTGAAGAGTGAATAATGTGCATGTTTGCTTTGTATGTTGTGCTAAAGTTATATAAGTGTACAGAGTGAGAACTATGGAAGCTAAACTTGAGACTTTTTGGGCAAAGTGACTCTGAAGTGAAGACCCAAGAATGATTTATGCTCTAGCAAGCTTAAGATAGCAACAAGAAGAATCATACATCCTTCGAGGCGGCCAATGAAGAGCAATCAGAGAGGACAGATGCAGGATCAAAGATGTTGAAAGCAAACGGTGCTGCCTGCTAATTAAATTCTTGTTAAGAAGCTGATCTTAATGATGAATATATACTGGAAACAGCAGCAGCAAGGTTCAGATTTAGAGAAATGAAAATAAAAGACCTTTTGTCTGTGCTCTCTGGTCTTGGAATGCCCAGGTGTGCAGGTGCAGGTGCCTGTAAATACTTGATTTGCGAGTTCGCCGAAGTGGGTCTTGAGCTCAGAGGAATCCAAGTCCGATGATTTGTCTTGTTTTAATAGCAACATGTCCTGGCCTCCCACGCTGATCCCCACTATGATGTGTGTCCCGTACTTCTCTATAAATCTGTTTATACATCAAATCACTTGTTTCAGGCTCCGTTTCGATTCATAGCATTTTCCTTATGAAAAATTTTATTCACAAAATATTTATAAATAAAATATTTTTTCTTATTGTTTCGTTTATAAATTAGTATGAGGTTCAGGCAGCCAAATTAAGGTCGAAGTGAGGTATGTTACGTGAAATTACCGCTGAAAACATTTTTTTCCTCTATAAATGAAAATGTTTTCCCCTTTAGTTGGAGGGAAGTCAATTTTTCCTCGATGATGGAAAACATTTTTCATATTTATAATTGTTACAATGTTATGCAAAGACATAGTAGAATTGAGACAAAAAAGACGCCACGTCGAAAGTAACTGAGCCTCAGTAATCTCCTTTCCCTCCACGACTCTGAATTTTAGTCAAGTTTTGATGAATTAATTAAGCTATGTGCAGATGGGTATCAAATCTTCGAAAGATCGAGCTCATGTTGGTTGGTTAACATCAAGAACTGCTGTGCTGCATGATATGCATTCTCGAGTAAGGGTATGGCTTAATCTTTATTTGAGCAGAGATCATGATGGAATCAAGTGATGGACTTTTCTGAATGCAGTAGTTGTCATTCAGTGGATTTTGAGCTAGTCCTTATATACGTGACAGCCACTATAATCCAATTTCATGACACTATAAAAGGAATATACCTAATGCCTCAAGGGCTCCCGTCTACACAGGGTCGGGGGGGGAGAGGGGGGGGGGGGGGGGGGGGGGGGGGCGGATGTACGCAGCCTTCCCCCTTCAGGGTGTTAACTTGAAGAGAGGCTTTTTCCCAGCGCCCCCAACCTGAGGGTTAGGACTTCTCAAGAGGTCACCCATCCTGGTACTACTCTCGCCCAAGCACGCTTAACTTCGGAGTTCTAATGGCATCCGGTGACGGTGTGTTAGTGCCCTCTTTGGTTCATGACACTATAATTGTGACTATAATCCGTTATTCGATTTCAAGGTCAAGATCATACAAGTTTGTTCAATTGCAATTCAGCAAAGATTCCACACCCCCCCCCCCCCCCCCCCCCCCCCCCTCTCTCTGCATGATGCAACTTCAAAGGGTTTGTACGCACATGATGAGGCCCCAAGGATGTGTTTTTTTTTTATATATTATTGAGGAGATTACAAATTCCCTTGATACGAACAACAATCGGAGAACGAGGGATTGGTGAGCTTGGAACTCAGGATGGAGTTGAAAGTGGTCGGCTAGTTTAACTATCAAGGAAACCCAAGAAGCTCAAAAGTGGTAGGCGATTTTAACTACCAAGCAAACCCAAGAAGCTCGGGACTAAGAATATAGGATCTAGCTCATTCATCCTTAAATTATACTCAAGGCTAGCCTTGATCATAGGCATATTTTGCTAGGACTTTCATTTCCACATTGTAATTACTAGTGTTAGTTTATTTATGTTTGTCAAGACGGTCTTTTGACATGGAAGCAACTCAGTGGCTTCTTTTGGTATGGTATATACTCTATCGGCCTGCAGGAAACTAATTTTTCATTCCCTACCCCCTTCATTTCATATTTATGTTTATGAAATTAGTTTTGTCTTATTTTAAACTTGTATTCTAATTGTTAAAAAAAAAACGGAACTGAGTGGCTTAAAGTTAAGGATTTAACTCGAATTCCACTATTCATCTAACCCTTTTATAAAATTTTCTGTCAAATTCTTACCAAGCATTATAGATTGATATACAACAACAAAAAACTAGTGCCTCAAAGGTTCCCGCTAGAGTAGAGTATATGGAGGTGAGATATATGTAACTTTACGTCTTCAGAATGATGCTCTAAACGGAGGCCTTGTCCGACGTTGTGGGTTGATATGCCCAACAATAATATATTTCTCGTACCAGCTAGAAATATTAACAATTCATATGTATGTTGACTTTTATACCAGACAGATTCTACTCAACGTGCACTTCGTCAATACAGATGGGCAATATACATAGGATGCTTGTTGGTTGGATGAAGAATATTTTAAGTATTTCCCAAAAACTTGGGCGCACATATTACATAAAAACGGCAACAGCTATTGACTGCAACATGTATATTCTACAAATTAAATTCTTATTTTATGGGCAGATTCAAAATTCTTTACATTTAAACCACCAAGTGAGTTGACATTCATGCAATTTACAGACAAAATGTCAAAGGTGCCTGATTAGGGAGAGGATCCCCCGCTGTGATAATAATATTCACGGTAAAATAAGCAGTGGCAAGGAGAGAGAGGGGGATAGGACTTTTAGAATTTTTTTTAATTTAAAGTTTTAAACTATTTATATAAAATAATTTTTATATATAGATTTATTTATTGTACCTGTTAAGTTTTTGTTAAATATCGAAATGACTTATATATTTTTTGTTATTATTCATTATATTATATACAAGTTATTTCGATGTTTTTATCAAAAATTTAACGAGTATCTAAATGATAATAAAATAAGTTTAATATACTAATTTGTTTGTTTGACTATTTATCATTTAGATATCCATTAAATTATTGTTAAAAATATCAAAATAAATTATATATATTTTTGTTATTATTCACTATATTAGTAACATCTTGAATAATAAAAATATATATACAAATTATTTTGATATTTTCAACAATAATTTAATAGGTATCTAAATAACAAACATTTAAACAAATAACTAAATAATAGATAGTCAAATAAATAAATCTATATATGAAAATTATTTTATATAAATAATTTTAAATTAAAAAAAAATCTAAAAATCCTATCACCCTCACTCTCTCCTTATCACAACAAGGGATCCTCTCCCGCTTGATTAAGTCTAGATCTCTAGTTCAGTGTTTGCGGTGTAAACCGGAATAATTGGCAAGATACATTTTTTTCATATCTAAGGCCTGAAGTCTTTCTTTAGCTTGATTAGCTAATGGTGCTCTACTTTTGGACATAGGATTTGACTTGACTTTGAGAAAGAAAGGGAGGGCGCTAGCTGAGCAGACATGTTGCTCATTAGTAAGGGTAGGAAAGGCACTAACCAAGATCTTACTTTATTCCCTGCTTGAGAAGCTGTTGGTAGAGTATTTGAGTAGTTTTTGTAACATCTAAAATAACTAGACTGCCTTTTGGGTATTTTTGGGGTCTAAGTTGAATGCCTCTAGTGCTTTCCCATTTTTTTTTTGCTTTTTTTTTTTTTTTGAACATTACCTCTAGTTCATATGTTAGCTTTTGTTCTTGTTTTATTGCTATTTTATTCTTATTTTTGTTTGAGTCTCAGCTTTCCGCTCTAGTGGATTTAAAATATTATATTTTTGTGAGAGCTTCGTAATAAGGAAGGCTAAGCTCAAATCTTGTTCTTCCCTTTTTAGGTGGTTTTTCATTTTTATGAGTTGCTTGTCCCTTTTTGCCGCAAAGAGGGAGGGTATTTATAAGATACTCTTAGATGAGTAGCACCTGTGTTTATGACCATATTTGGCAATTACTTGGTACGCGTCAAGCTAGGTTTGCTCGAGGAGGGACTTATGCAATCTTGCTCTTCTCAACATGGTCCAATCAATTGGCTGTCTACTCGCTTTTCCTAGGACATTCTTTTGTCTACAAGTTATATTTTATTAAATATGAAAATGAAGGGAAAAAAAAAAAAGACAAAAATGTTGAAAAGACTTTTGACTTCAATTTTCATCCAAATCCTAACTGGAGAACGACCATAATGCCCTTGCGAATGCATCCTTTGTGCCATTCCACACCTTATCTAGCTTCGTACCCCTAAACATATCACTCTTTTTTTTTTTTTTGATTTTTGTGGTCATAATAATCTAGTATTAGTATACACCGCGAAACAACAACAACAAACCCGATGCCTCAAAAGGTTGTTTCCGAACCGCCCCCAACACCGAATAACAAAGATAGAATAGTATTTATAAAATTCAAGTCGAATAAAGCCGTACTAGACATGCAAGCATGTAAGCAATAATAAAGCATCAACAATAATAAAAATATAAGTCTAGGGGTACTGTAAACTAGCATCATTGTGCACCTCTCGACATAATTTGAAAGAATATTTGCGGTTAGAAAACCGCCAAGGGAGACCATGAAATGATTGTAATGGTCATCTCTAACAGTCAAGCATTGAATTCTGCAGTTCATATTGGTTGACTTTAATCTTAAACTAGTGACATGTAACCCGCGAAGTCGGCATGATAATGATACAGTAAAGGCTTAAAAAATAATGGATTATTCTTTCCTATTTTTTTAGCAAAATTGAAATAAAAGCGGAACCATTTTCTTTAAAAAAATCCGAAAATTCAATCTTTTGAACTCAATTTTTAGAAAAATATGGTGATTTTGTGGCGTTGATTAGTAAGGAGGGCTAAGCTCACACCCTATTTTTCTCTTTCTTTTTGTTTTTTTTTTCTCTTTTTCTATAAAAATGATAGTATTCGCAGTGTAGTCTTAGTGAGGTGAGTCTGTAACCGCACTTAGGTAGGTGGATTGGTGGGTGAATCACGTTTTATTCAATCTCACCTCCTACTATGTTGGACTTACTTAGAAAGGTGTCTCGGTTTCCCTAGGGGCGGCCTATCTAACTGGGTCTCTGTTTTACTCGCTATCTTCTAGGTTGTTCTTTTTATCTACCCATTGAAGTATAAAAGAAATTTCTTATAAAATTGGAAATTTTTTTTTGTTTTTGTTTGCAAAATAAGCGTTGCATTATCTTTCCTGGCCTATTCTAGTTACAAAGAACAAATGTGAATAAGGTCTTGTGTGTCTATCCTCATTTTCTTGCTTTCAGTCCCTTGATTAAATCCCTTTTGTCTTGTGAGTTAATAACAGAGTTTGACACGACTTCACATAAATTAAATCCAAGAAAATCTAAACATGATAATGATTATCATTTTTAAGCAAATTTTACTATATAATATCATAACCATCTTCTGTCACATTTTAAGGCAATTGTCAATTCGATAATATTTGTAGTCCTATTGTTTTCATATTGGGTTCTTTGGTAAGAAAAGCTAACTTCAGGATCTACTTTTCCCATTTTGTTCTTTTGTTGTGCTATTAGAGCGATCTTTTAAAGTTACTAGATGAGGTATTTATAAGTTGTTTTCATGTGGAAGCCATGTCATATTGTTGACGGTTCTACGCAGTCAATATTGGATACTCGGTTTCAAGGCTTGGCAAGTAACTTGTCTACCTTTAAAAGACCTACTCAGTATCCTTTGATTGCCTGCTTTTCTTTATTCTCTCTAGTCTTACTTGTTAAATTTTACTAGGTTTTGGACCCGATCAATAGAATTGACATATATGAGGTTCACATATAAGTCCAAGCAGGGTTCCATTCTAAAACCAATTAGCATTAAATAGAGTAATTCAATAAACTTGTATATTAATGTCTTCTTCCTTGCAATTTCTACGTGCGATTCCTACTAAACTCATGCACGTTAAAATTAACTCAGCTTGGAGATTTTTATCAATAGCTATACAATAGTAATACGAAGGGGGGTGGTACCTGGAAAGAGCAAGGGGATCCCAAGCGGAAGGAACAGCATTATGGACTTCGTCTAAGAGACGCAACGGGTAGCGATCCAGGTGGACACTGAACAACTCCACTGAAGAACCATGGAGTCCCAAGCACTTTGTATTGGCGGCGTCATTCCCCCAACACCCATTTTCATATCTGAACATTCCATTGAATTCTCCCGTTGGTATTTTTCCTCCCACACCACATTTCCTATTCATGTACTCTGACATCTGCACTCATATGTAATACTTGTTGAAGAATGGAACTAATTGTGAATAGAGATCGATGTAAACGAGCCTTGTCTATTAGTCTCAACTTGCCAATATTTTGTGCTAATTCACAACTTATCGGACTTGGAAACTTTAAGCTTGAACTCGACTGATTTGGGCTTGATTTGGCTCAATAAAGCTCAAACTTGACTCGCACATGTAACCTGCTGATCTAATTTAAGTTTTAATTATTTAGACTCATCTATGTGAGATTTCATTAGGCCTTTGGCTAATGAAGAGGTTGACATATATAATTTGTGTAAGATCTTAACCTTTTCTTTATTTATGAAAAGACGCATACATTTGAAAGTATCAGTTACGTTAGCTGGTAGAGTCTTTGTGGGTGGTACTTGGGATCTGGATCAAATCCCAACCTCATCGAGAAGGGGGGATCAGGATTGGAGAAGGTTACCCCCTTATGCAGCCCGTTTTGACCCTTATAATCTCCTTACCATGTATAAAAAAAAAAAAAAAACCCATTTATTGAAGACTATAATCACACACATATGTGAAGTCTTCAATTATTTGAACTTACAAAACGCTCAAGCTTGACTCGTCCTTACGCAAGCTAAAGCTAAAGACAACCTAACCTTTTTGATTTAAACAACAACGTAAACTCAGAAGGGCTCACAAGTCAGTCCTCTCTACATACATATGCCCAAATATGCTACCATGAATCTTATATTCACCAGACTAAAAAACAGAATACAAGAAAAGGAAAGGAAAAGAGATAGAGAGAGAAATGAAAGAGAGTACTTGGTTAAAATCGAGAATGAGGGATTGAAGGCGAGACTGATCCCCTTTATCATATTTGATGTCAATGGAGACGTTTTGGTGAACACCAAAGCCAGGCACAAAAAGCTCCCTTTTTTGATCCTCATTAAGCAGCACCAGTCTGTGATTGCCTTTGCAAAACTTGAGCCGAAAATCAGATGTGATATCAAAACCTTTGCCCAAGCTCTTTATAGCTCTTTCTACTATGCCATTTTCCCTCTTCATTTTCCTCTCCCGTCTTTAATTTTCTGGTACAAAAATGGTAAATGGCCCACGGTTATATAGAGAGGGGTGGGTCAACGACCGTGTTGTCAATATGACAATTAACTTATGAATCGTCGTGACCACGCTGGGTTAATTTTCAAGTGGGTCTCTCAGAAAATACAAAAATAAAAAAAATTTCAAAGAATAATATCGAAAATAAAATAATTACGAAAATGGTGTCCACGTGAACGCTACCGTAGCGGGCATTCTATTATAGTGGATGTCGTGTCATAAACAAGTTCCAACTGGTAATCAGATTTCGAAAATGCGATTAATGTTTTGAAAAATCTCACAGCAAAATGACGTTAAAAAAATGTATATTTAAATTCAATTATCTAACTATAAATATGATAGCAAAATATAGTTTAATTATAAAAAAGTAGTATTAAATAATTAATATGTACATATATGAGTAATTGTTTAGTACCAATTGGGGCGGGTAAGAGGCAAGTAATGGACATCCGTTGGATACCTGCGGGTAATGGGACATGTATGGACTTATGAGTATGAACTTGGGAGATGGGTACAGGTACGGAGGAGACACCCCCATCCCTGCCTCCGCCTCACTCCATTGCCATCCCTACACCCCTCACATACCCACCACAATTTGTATATCGATGCTGATAGTTATCCTCACCCGTGCAATAATACAAAATTACTTTTGTAATCCAACTATCTTATAAACTAAGTATATTTATTTTCAAATTAAGCAAATACAAATTAAGCCCGGTGATGTGAGGTAGATAAGGGGGTGGGTGTGGTGGCATGACTGATAAAGTGTCGTATCGTGTTTGTGTTATGTGAAGAGTCTTAAAAATTGAGTCAACCCAAATCTAAACCGTTTATCGAATGGGTTAGGAATTTTTAACCCTTATCAAGTGCAATCATTAAACAAGTAATCCATGGATTAAACAATAATTATATCAGTGACTTTTTTCATTTGATACTAATTTGCCAATTTACAAATATACGTTCATGGTTAATATTAGCATGACATATTTATAATTGTCAAACGTGAACTATCAAATTAACATTATAAGAGATAGTTCGTATCATAAATATATACATATGAACGGGTCAAACATGTTAAAAATGAGTTGACTAATCCAAAACCATACAAACCAATCCCCTAAACGGGTTAAGTAGGTCGACTCAAGTTCAACCAAAATCTGTCATTTTTATATCATATTAGATTCTGCCAACCACATATGACGACGGGGCGGGTCAGGCACAACCATATATCCATACTCGATGCATACTATTATGGATATCTTTATGTATTCTCTATCAATATCCAAGAATAATGGATTTTACCCATCCGATTACACATAAAGAGATTAATAAAACAACAAAAATAATATAAGGTATAAGATTATCAAAGAAAATGGGAAAAATAAAACAAAGTGGTAAACATCTGATTACCAGATTTGGCTGTGTTGGGCCATCTATAGCAATCCCTTGTGTCGCTCGCAAACACTCTCCGTTACGCTGCGTCTCCTTCCTTCCTCTATCTGTCTCTCTCGCTCTCTCTCTGCAAAGTGCCCTGCAACTCTTCTCGAAACCCTAATTCTCCATTTCACTGCAATCTCCTACCGATTTCTTTAACGTCTTCCTTCATCTCTCTCTCAATCGCTATGTCGATTTGTGTATTGGATTCAGCCTTTGGAGTTTGAATCTGAATTCATCAATTCCTCGATCTTCTTTCTCTCTGTAGTTCTTCCCTTTGATCTCTCAATCTCAACTTCTTTGCGAATCTGAAACGCGGTATGGCTGGAGGAACCGTTGATTTTCCAGATGATCTCCTTTCTTCCACCCCCAAAGGTAGTACTCTATTCCGCAGTCTCGTTGTTCTTGTTTTTTTTGAATTTAATTTATTGTTTTACTCGATTAGAATGTGAATTGGATGGTAGATTTGATTTGTTGTTGGAGTTTATGTGAGGTTAGGGTTTTTGATCTGGAGTTCCAAATCCAGTGGTAATGTTTTAGATTGATTGCTCTATATATTTCCGTTTGATTCAAGAGTTCTCGGTGCTGGCATTTGGTTCATTAGGTGTAATCGCGGCTTCAGAGTAGGCCTATCTCAATTTGTTTTTCTCGTTGAATTTCTTGTGCTTTCTTTTGTTATTTCTGCATCGTTTTGGTTTTTACTGTTACTCCACTTCCAAAGTTGCGTAGGCTTACAAAGAAATCTCCAGATTTGTTTTTCCATTGAAGCATATAATAGACTTATAATGTAAAAGGAACTATGCTTTAATTTTCTTGAAACTAATGTTGTAGCATTGCTATCTTGTGAACTTTGTTTTTGTTGTTGGATAACTCATTGGCTGATCTCGATTCTCATGATAATTGAATGTCTAAATTTACGTTTTTCTCATCCCTTGCATACTGTGTCTTTTTGGAAGCCCTGAGAGGAAATTGCGAGGAAAAGATTACGATGGGACTCCTTGACGAAGTTAAAGGTTGGCTCATATTCTTCGAAGATTCCTTATTTCTTTCACTTGTAGTTCTTGTTCCATGGATCTCACTTGGAAATTAATTGGCGTCTTTGAAAATTTTTGCAGACCAAGCGGCATCTGAGAGCAGCATACCTTTGTCTCCTCAATGGCTATATGCTAAACCGAGTGAGACTAAGCCGGTGTGTTTATTTGGGAATGTTTTTGTTTCACTGTCATGAGGTGTCTTGACTTACTAGAAACTTCCTCCAGGGATAGTTCTTTGATTTGCTTTGTTGATATTAGATGTTTGCTCTAAGCTAAGGTGGGAATTCCTGTGTGGTGGACATGAAATTTGCGGTAATAGAAGATAATTTAGGGACTAGGAACAGTTGATAATAGCGGGCTGGAATGAGATGATGGCACTACAAATTTCTTTGTTTGAAGCCAATAGTACGAAAGTCGAATTACAATCTATAAAATTGTCCATAACATCCCGCTATGGGATTTATTTAATAACTAAAACTACAAAACTAAAATAATCCTCGAAATAGGATGCCTCTTTGCTTTCTTATCCTTCTAGAACTGCCCAAACTAGTAATCTAGAAAATGGAGGAAAGATGAGAAAGGCGGAGCAACATCCTATTTTGAGGATTATTTTAGTTTCGTAGTTTTAAATATTAAATAAATCTCATAGCGGGATGTTATGGATTATTTAATAGATTGTAATTCAACTTTCGTACTATTGGTTTTAATCGTTAGTATATGTTATTTGGGATTTGACCTATTATATTTCATGGAGAGTTCTATGGAAATTTCGAAGTTTATGAATCGGAAATTTTCCGGCTTCGTGCTATGATGAGGGAATTCATGATAGTACAGTCATGTAGGCCTTTCTAGTTTATGCTTACTTGCTATTTTATCCGGGGCATTACAGGAGGTTCATATCTTGTGGTTTAAAATACTATTCGTTCTAACTGCATGAGAATTAACAACCCTGAAGTTTTTCAATATCTCAAGATCTAAAAATACAGAATCTGTTGGATGTCATATTACCAACATATACAGTTTATTGTAACTACTACTTAAACTGGAAAGTGTTGTGTCCATATGAAGAGGGGCTACAAGTTTGATTCTTTTACTTTATTAAAAATACTGAAGGACACTTTGCAGGAGCCACCTTAAGTTTGATGTAATTTGTCTTAAAAAATTGGAGCATAGACATGTAAACCTTGCAGCACCAAGTTGCGTAAGGTTCTCATATTATATTGAAGGTTTTCATCATATATTGAAAGTTCTTGTCATATATGTTATTTCTGATTACATTCACAAAGGCAACCATGTGATTGAGTAATGGATTTGAGGATCGAAGGACGATGCAATACCATAAGCTCTCTCTGTTTATGGCAGGATGTCCGTGCACGAAATTCTCTCACGCTCAGTAATTCTATTGATCCAAGTCAGAAGGAGGGTGACAGAAAGGATTGGAGGAAACTTGTGCCTGAGATGGAGAGTGTGCGCCGTTGGCGTGAAGAAGAAAGAGAAACTGGCTTACTTAGTAGAAGAGATCGAAGAAAAGCAGATCGTCGTATTGAAAATGTGTTAGTCAGGGAAACAACAGAAGGTAGAACTTTGCCATCTTCTGAACGCTGGCATGATGGGAATAATCGCAATTCTGGTCATGAAACAAGACGCGACAGCAAATGGTCTTCTAGGTGGGGCCCTGAGGAGAAGGAGAGGGAGGGTCGAGCTGAGAAGGAAGACGTTCATAATGAAGGTCAATCTGCTGCAAGCAGCAACCGGGACACTGAATTGCGTGATAAATGGAGGCCACGTCATAGGACAGAAGCTAATTCTGTCACACCGGCTCCATTCCGGGCTGCACCTGGTTTTGGACTTGATAAAGGAAAAGCTGAGGGTTCGGCAGCATTGGGATTTACAGTGGGAAGAGGGAGATCAAGTGGGGTATCTTTTGTGAAGCCTCCACTGGGAAATTCAATCAGCACTGTCCAAGTTCACAAAAATGAGAGTATTCTGGGCAAACCAAGCTTATTAGTTGATGTATTTCACTACCCCAGAGCTAAACTTCTTGACATCTACCGGGCACAAAAGCTTGATCCAGCTTTTGCTTCAATGCCTGATTCAATGGAGGAAGCACCTCCGATAACCCAAGTGGAGGCTGTAGAGCCGTTGGCTTTTGTTGCACCTGATGCAGAAGAGGAGGTGAGATATTTTTAAATCTCTTCACTGAATTTTCTTGGTCGTTTTTCTCTTGTCGGTAGTTGTGATCTGTTACATTTCCTTGAATATACAAGGGATATTGATTTACGTTGTATGAGCAGGCAATCCTTAAGGATATATGGAAGGGAAAGTCAACTGGCAGTGGAGCTTCTTACAATTCATTTGGAAAAGGCAAAGTGGCAGAATATATTACAGGTACTATTACTGCAATCTTCTTTTAATGTATGTAGTCGATAAACCGCTCTTCTGAGTTGTTTGTGAACTTGTCTTAGGGATTGGTGACATGGAGCCCACTGATGAAAAACTGGATATCCTTCCCCGCCGTGTTCTAGATGATGCTTTTGTCGGTTTGCAAGATTCGTCAGCTGTTTATACATATCAAGGTAAGGTTGAGGGCCTCTTGTGTAATAATCTTGGCCATAAATTTACTGAATGGTATTTGTTTCATGATTCTGCTTAAAGGTTTCATATTGTTGATTTCAAAATAGATGCACCTCCATATTTGTTCTTAGTTTCAGTTTCAGTATTTGTTTATTGTAATGCACATGTCAGTTTGCGAAATAGTCTCAGTTCAAAATTTTTTTCCTTCGAAGGCCAATAATGTTAGTAATGAAATTACTGCAATACTTCTAAACTTGAGCTTTTATCAGAGGGGAGCTCTTATAATGAAGAGCAGCCCAAGGTCCCTGTAGTGGGAACACAGGGGCTGATTTCGGGATTTCCAGAAGGTGGTGACACCACAAACATTGATGGTCCCAATGACGGTGCTGGTCATCCCAGAGAAGCTGAAAATTGGCGATCTCTCGATTCTACGTTGATTATTCGCTCTCCATCTGATGGGTTGGAGCGTATTGCTTTTGACGTCAGTTCAAAGCTGCCTGATGACTCAAGTTCCCTATTTGTTTCACAATCCTTGGAGGAGGGTCAGATTAGCAATCTGCTGTATTCCCAGAGTAAAACTGGTGGAGGTCACATTAGAAATGGAAACCCCCCTGAGGAGTTGACTTTATATTATTGCGATCCTCAAGGAGATATTCAGGGACCATTTCTTGGGGTTGACATCATTTCGTGGTTTGAGCAAGGATTCTTTGGTACTGATTTACCTGTCCGTCTGGCAGATGCTCCAGATGGAGCACCTTTCCAAGAATTGGGTGATATCATGCCACATCTTAGGCTTCAAGAGGGATATGGTGTCAGTTCTGAGTTAAGTTCTAGCATGGTTGATACTGCCGGATCCTTTGGAGGAAAGATGGAAGCAAATTATGCTGCATCTGCTTCCGAGGTCTCTGATTTGTCCGTTCTGAATAGCAAGAACTGGAATCTGTCAGATTTTGACCGACTGCCAGATGAGCAGGATCATTCTGGGATGCCAGAGCGTGATATGGCATCACAACTTGTGTATTCTGAAAGGAAAAGTTTTCATGATTCGACTCAAGATGAAGGTAATTATTTTGCTAGGCTTGATGTTTCATCTATTTGCTGTCCCATTATATATATCCTTATATGTCACTTTTCTCGGTTTGTGCTGCAGAAATTGTATTTCCTGGAAGGCCTGGTAGCGGTGGCTATCCTGGTGGCAAATCTGTCAGGGGTGTCGATGGCTATTTGGTGAATGGTTTTGATAACTCTCATCCTAATGAACTGAAGGAACCTGTCTTGCCTACTCAAAATGATGATAAGCTGCATCCTTTTGGCTTACTGTGGTCGGAGCTTGAAGGAACACATCCTAGGAACACTCAATCAGCAAATCCACTTTCTACTACTGTTAAATCTGGCCATCTTCTGAGTCGTGTGGCTGGGAGGGGTTCTTCATCGTCTGGAATTCTTGATTCAAGTATAACTGAAGAAGCATGGTATGGAAAAGGTCCAATCACCCACCTTAGTGTCCATGGAGATACCATGGTTTCCCAAAGTTTTCGACAACTTGTACAAGAACCCAACAGACTTGAGTTGGCTGAGCAGCTAATGTCCCGCCAACTTCAGCAGCAGCAGGTCCAACAAAGAAATCTTCTGTCTCAACTTTCCCATTTGAGCAACTCAGCTGTAGAACATCTACCTGGTCGAAATCGTATCCAACAACAGTTTGCTGACCAGCAATTGCCAGAGCTTGAACATTTCTTGGCTCTCCGGCAGCAGCAGCTGGAGTTGCAACACCACCATCATCTGCACCAGCAGCAGCAGCAGCTCCATCAAAAGCAGATTCTTATGCAAGAACAACAGGCCCAAGCCAGGCAGCGCTTTCTTGACCGGCTGATTTGTGGTTCTATGCATGATCCTAGCTTTGCAAAGTCCCATATTGACCCTACCGGTACAAATGGTGTCCTGGATGAGGTGTTACTGAAGCAGCACCTTGTACATGAATTACAGCAACGTTCCCACCAGTCCTTAAGACACAGTGATCCATATTTAGAGCAAAGTATTCAAGCAAAACTGGGCCAACAAAGCCGTCATGACCGTCATGGCGATGTGCTTGAACTGATGGAGCGAGCAAGGCATGAGCAACAACTGCGTTCTCTGGAGAATCATATCTTTCAGCAAGAGCAGCTGCAAACGCAGCAGTTACCAATGGGATTAAGGCAGCAGCGTGAGACAATGTGGTCGTTGGATGAAGCAGAGCAACTTTATAGAAATCCTGCTGTTGCGCAACGAGCTCAATCTGTTGCTTTTAGCCCACCCGCATTCAGCCCACTGGATATGTTCCAGCAACAGCAGAGACCACTGCACGAGGAGCAGCTGAGAGAGTTAGAGGGCAATCTTCAATTACACGACCATGGTAAAAGAGGCTTTTATGATCCAAGTGCATTGGCATTGGAACGGTCCATGCCTTTGCCTTCCGGTGCCCCAGGAATTGACTTAGAGCTGGTAAATGCTATGTCCCGTTTTCAGGGTCTTGATATGCAGGATCCAAACAAGCACATGTGCTCTGCAGGTCAAGTTGGTCCGTTCAGTTCTGGTGCCCATTCTCATACCCCTCACCGTCACTTTCTTCCCAATGAATTTAATGTCTCCCAATTTGACGTTATGGAGGGTCAGTGGCCCGAGGGTGATGGCCATCCATCAAATGATTGGGCGGAGTCTCATATCCAGATGGGGCATCGTAATGGGGAACAGCAGAAAAGGGAGCATCAACTTAAAATAAATTCTGAGGGCGGTAATTTATGGGCTCCATCTGCGTTAGATGAAGAGAACTCAAAGAGGCTGCTGATGGAACTCTTACATCAAAAATCTAGCCATAAGCCTACTCAGCCGCTTGATGTGAACTCAGGGTTTCCCTTGGAAAGAAAGGGGTCTTCTGTTTCTTTTTCTGGATCAGGCTCGGGAGAGGATTTATTTAACGCTACTGGTTTGAATAATCCATCTGCTGGGCCATCTTATGCTTCTATTCGTGGTGAGCAACTGCAACTTCGTTCAGCTGATGGCCAGCCTGGTGATTTTGAAAGTGGTGGAGGATTGCCTGTCCAATCAAACTCTGGAATGGTTATGGAGGGGGAGTCTATCTTCCAGGCTATTAATCAAATCTCTCGTTCTTCGATGTTCATGGACAGCAATGCAATTGGCAAGTCATATGTTGACAGGGAAGCGTCTGACATAAAAGGGATCCCAGAAGGAAAGAAACGCATCACCAAATTTGAGGATATGATGAAGGGGTCAGCATCAGAAATCCCAGACACTATGGCAAAACAAGCGGGAATTGTTAGCAGGGAGATGCAAACTAGTGCTATCAGCAGGCATAATAGCTCAGTTGGTGCTGCTGGTAGGTTTCAACTAATTTTTGACCACTTCAAAATTTGTATGCCGCTTTAGGGAAGGTGGTAATATTTTTGATTTGGTTGCAGGTGGACAATCTGGGAGATATGGTGAGAAAATTGGACGATCAAATTCCTTCACCGAGGAGGTTGCTAACGATAGGTAAGCCATTTGTTGCCCCCTCCCTAGTTTTGGTTTTAAAGTAAAGCAACGAATGTGCAGACGTCAATGAAGGCCGATATAGCTAATTGGACAGGGTACTTGGCCATGGGCCTATGGTCATCTGCTCGTCATAACGTTTAGGAAGTATAAGAATCTCGAATGTAAAACAGTGGAAAAATATCCGTAATCTAACTTGAGAAACATGAACCTGACACGGTTGACTAAGCGGTATTCTTTTTATATTGTTATATTCTAAGGCAAGCATGAATTTGATACGATTAGCTTATTGATATGGCACATGGTTATGTTTGCCTCCAAATTAGCGTGGCTGAAGCTGTATGCTTGTTGGTTCTCGTCATAGCTTTACACGACTTTCATGTATTCTAAGTTTACATCTTTTTATCTGAACAGGTGGCCTAATATTCTTTCTAGAGGCAATGAAAAAGTTTCGCTTAAACGGCCATCTGTATCTCGGACTTTGTCATCCCAGGAAGGATTGTCTGATATGGCTTCAGTTTCTGTCACGAGAGGAACGAAGCCCTTACCGGGCTCTATGGATGGTAATTTTTCCCTTTTCCAAATAAAATTTATCTTTGACAAGCTGAATTTGATTAGTGTTGCTAATATGCATCTTGTTTGTCCATGTTTTAGGAGGAAGACGAGACACTGGAGGAAGTACCACAGCAGGAAGTCAAGGTTCTTCAGATGTCGGTGCATCTGCAAAGGACACATGGTCGAGGCGAACCTCATCGTTCAGTGATGCTGATGTATCATCAGAAACGTCTTTTGTGGACATGTTGAAAAGTAATGCGAAGAAGCCGCCTCATCCAGAGGCCCAACAAGCATCAGGCAGTGTTTCAGAATCAACAGACGCAGCAGTGCAGGGTGGGCGTAGTGGGAAGAAGAAAGGGAAAAAAGGTAGACAGATAGATCCAGCTTTGCTGGGGTTCAAGGTTAGCAGCAATAGGATTATGATGGGTGAGATTCAAAGGATGGAAGATTAGCCACTTGCTGATCGCCCTTTCTTGTGTGTGTGTGTGTGTGTGTGTGTGGGGCTCCTGTATGAAAGCGTTCATTTCCAAGATGTACAAATTCAATTTGTAAAGCAGTTTTCAGGGCAATTTCATTCATTTTAGTGGACTAGGTAGGTTAACATTGTAGAGCAATGTATATAACGACGACATTTTTGTTTGTCTTAAAGAATTAATATACCCAAAGACGCATTTTTCTTTGATATGCGTACCAACCCTGTTCTAGTCTTAGTGTATATTTTCTTATGGTTTTGCATCTTGCCCTCAATTAGCACACAATTTGTCAATGGCGCTATATATATATATAAGGGTCCATTTATTGTTGAGTAATTTCTTTTTCCATTTATTGATATTATATTATGTGTGTTATATTTTTACATTGTATTATGTTATATATAGAAGATTGTCAAAACAATGATATAACTTGTATTTTATAACGGCTACAAACTTTTTAAAAGTTGCTCTGTCATTAATATTTTTATCCTAATAATAATAAAATTATATATGTATATATATATATATATATGTAATTTTTAAGGATATGTTTAATACTTTTTTTAACTATTAGTTGAGTGTTCTAGAAATCATAAACCAAATTTTCAAGACTTTTTTTTTAATCTTTTTTTAACTTTTAGTTTTATTTTTGTAATTTGAGTAAAAAAATTTTTAAAAAAAATCAAAAATTTTAAAATTATTATCAAAACTTAGTTTTTAGTATTTTTAAAATGAGAAAAACAGAAAGTTATACCAAACATGTCCAATCCGAAAATATCATAGTCGTTTCGTTATCTCCGGCTCTCTCCGTGTCTCTCTACAGACACAGCGTTGCAAGCATCCCATCCGCATCAATGTCGGCTTCCTTGACTCCTCTGGTAACTACTACTAGTAAACAAGCAGTTGTGGCATCATCTCTTTATTACCAGATTCAATTATTAATCCCTATCGTTTCCGATTTCGCAGGCCAATCTTCCGTCGTTGTCCCGATTCAGATGTGTCGCTCCCCCGAGCTATGTGAACCCTAGCTCTTGCTCTTCTCTCAGGAGTAGTTTTTCTCTATCGTCTTTGAGCTCATTTTCTCTCTCCTCTCGCCGCGTTTCCCTCACACGCTCACTACCGCCGTCTCCGTCTCTCCGTCGTACCTCCATTAGGGCTGCAGCTGAGGTCAGCTTCTTTTTCGTGCTTTCTTGATTGTTCCTTTTGCTCAGTTTCTTAGATTTGGAAATTTGAGGTGAATTGAATGAGTTTAGATTTAAAGCTTATTAGCTTGACCTCAACGAACTAACTTTTCCAAAAGCTTAAGCTGATGGGTGAAGATCCAAGATTAGTTTTATACTCTAACATTCCCACCTAAATGTCAATTGGGTTTGAAGCGTAAATATTGCACAAGCCTACTTTGTAACTTATTTTTAAATATATATTAATATAATACAGAAATGAGGTTATTGAGATTCGAACTCGTGACAACTTGATCAATAATGCTCTGATACCATTAGGTGAAGGCCCAAGAAAATGTTGGAACTTATATTGACTAGAAATTCTGGTTGTATACTCATTATAGAGGTTTCTAGATATGTTTGCCGTTCAATTGCCTATGTGTTTGGGCTCGTGTAAGAGGATGTTCATAGATTAGGTTAAGTTCTTTGCAGGATGAAGCACTGCAATCAAAGGTGACCAGTAAAGTATACTTGGACGTAAGCATTGGCAATCCAGTGGGTAAGCTTGCAGGACGGATTGTGATTGGCCTTTTTGGAGATGATGTGCCTCAAACCGCTGAGAATTTTCGTGCTCTTTGCACAGGTTTTATATTCTTATTACTTTCAGTAAATTTTCTGACAACTTAAGGTTCCTATTGTCCTCTACTGAATATACTGTGCACCTTTTTCAGGTGAAAAGGGTTTTGGTTACAAGGGTTCCTCTTTCCATCGTGTGATCAAGGATTTCATGATTCAAGGAGGAGATTTCGAGAAAGGAAATGTGAGTTATCTTATTCTGGGTCCTAGGATTTCCCTTTTTATGTTTCAATATGAGCTTCTATGAATTCAATTTAGAAATTTCTACTCCTAAATCTTGGTTCAGAAGTGACTTATATTCCTATTTGTCATTCTCTTTGTTTCAAGTTACATTCATTTAAAAGTCTTCGTAGTGGCAGCTAATAATGACGATTATTTTTTTTTCTCTTTTTTTTTTTTCATCTAATCAATGACATTTGGTGTTGAAATAAATGAGAAAAAGTCAGCAAAATATTGTTATGCTCCAATGGGTTTATTTAATCTCATCCACAGCCTGCTGCTGTACTCCTGCTCAGCTATCTTGTTGTTCATGATTGAAAAAAGAAAAATAGAGCGATGAAGAAGCTACCAACTTCCTTGTAAGATTTAAATAGAATGAGTAATCAGAAAAACTCCTTATTGGTAAATTTATCACAGAGCTCGAGGAAGAATCCTTATTTATTTGCCATTAGAATATGACAGATATGATACAGTACAATATAGATTTTGCAGCTGATCTAGTGGCCTCTGCTCAATTGTTCCATTTTTGAGCAAGAGCCCGGTTATTTTATTTTATTTTATTTTATTTTTTCTGCTGGTTTAAGAGTGTAACAAATCTTTGGTCGCAGATGAGCTATTTTGAGTCCGCAGTCTTCTTAAATTTGTTAATTTGGCTTTCTGAATTTTGTGTGGGTGTCATATTAATATTAGTGGAAAATGCTGCTCAATGATGTTGTGATGGAATGCTAGCAAATGGGTTCACTGCTCAAGGTATTGACGATGCTTCTGTAAGAGAATTCTATGTATGACCTGCTTTCTATTAAGCTAGATAAGCTACAGGATGATAGTTTCTACTTCAAGGAGAAAACTGCAATAACAAGTACAAATAAAAATAGTTGATCGTTCTAATGAGATGGCTAATTTTAACAGGATTTACTTTCAACATAGTCTTGATAGAAAGCCTAAGGGTAGGTTGTGCTCAATGGCGAGGTCTATAAAAGCAGCCATGAAGTGGTTGAGGAATAGCTATTCTGTTAGATTGTACTTATAAGTTATAATCACCGATTTGCCGCTCTTTTAGGTCGTAGCAATTGTATGGAGACATATGGTCTATAATACTTTCTATGGTTCCTGAGTAGGGTGCATTGGTGAAATACACAGCAAGATGCAAATGGGTTGGGTAATACCTAAGATTCACCCCATATCAATTGGGTTAGGTTAGGATAGAGGAGCACAACGAAGCTAGTTCACAGCATCCCTAGGCTTACATGTTTGCTCCTGCTGCTGCCTTATTGTAGCTTGCATACTTTATTGTTGCTTTATTGATTTGTTTGTGCTTCTTAAGATTGTGGGTCGTTTGGAAAACATCCCTTTAGGGTAGCATCCTGAAGGAGTAAGGCCGTGTACATCTCATCCTCAACAGACCTTACTTTGGCTGGAGCCCTATGAGGCACTGAGTTTGTTGTGGTGGTGGTGGTTGTGTTTATGCATTTACCCAACATGAGCCAACCCAAAGCCATCATCAAACTATTTTGTGGGTTTGGGTTGGGTTTGGGTCAAATATTGAGTCATAATGATTCTAGATCCAACCCATATGCAGGCCCCTAAGGGTATTAATCTCAAGAAATATGAGACCCCTAAGAGTCTAAAACCAGGACTTGATGTGTCGAAAAAGAGTATTGAGACCATCACTTGCTCTGATACCGCATAGGAAAATAAGAATTGTTAGGGAAGGCTTGGGAAAATTTAATTAATTATTTTCCCTGAGCTATATATTTACAGAAGTAGGGCATATAGTGCAAGGGATAAAACAAAAGATAAATATTCAAGATTATATAGATCATAGTTGCAAGGAACTCCTAAAATGCTTCCTGCTCAGAAATGCGATTCAACATTTCAAAGTTAGATTTGTGCTTCCAACATATATCAAACTTGATAGAAACATGATTCAAACAATCGTGGAATCATTTTGATAAAAAGATACTTGTTCGCTAATTAAATAATTTGATTTTTGATGGGATTGTATGGACATGTTGGAGTCAATTTTCTTGATCTTATTCACTGGAGTACTTAATTTTCTTGGTTATTTCTTAATATTGAATTTGTTTTGATGTTTATGCTTTAACAGCTCAACTGATGACATTTCATTAATTTTTCTTATATATCTAACATATGGTAATATAAGTGCTCTCTCGACACTCCCAACTTATAAACTTCCACGACTACTTGCTCCTCTATTCCCACTCCACTCCCGCTCCCTCTTCGTGCAACTATGATAAAGTGTATGATATATTTTCTATTTCCATAACTTCATCAACTTCATGTAGCATGATCCGATTATGACGTTCTCAACTAGAACATAATATGCTTCATATCTTCTCCTTCTGTTGATTCTGCCCTCATGGAAGCGTATCCTTATCAAGAGCCTCAGCACTGCAGGCTAGCATGTACAAGGTCACTCTAGTAACCTTCAAGGCCTACTGGAATCTTCTGGTATTTTGGTGCATGCAAGGAGTGGACAGAGGAACAGAACTACTGGATCATATTGCTTACAGAAATCATGCACTGTTGTGAAAATAAAAAATATCTTTATCTAATATGTGGATAACGCTGTTGATGCTCTGGATATGATATTTTGTTTTGATCCAGAAGGCTCTCAGCTATTATGGCCGTTAGAGTGACCCATCCCTTATGTAGAGTGATGGACTGGGAGGGATACAGGATATGCTAACTTGCTGGAATCATACTTCAAGTTCAGTCTTTACCTTGTTTAGTGATAGGAGATTAAGTGAAAGCATAACTGCTACTGTCCCTCATTGTGTTCAGGTAGTCGTCCCCTAATGGTGAATATTTTTGTTGCAGGGAACTGGTGGTAAAAGTATCTATGGTCGGACTTTCAAGGATGAGAATTTTAAATGTATGTCCAATTTGTCTCTTCTGAAGTATATTGAAATAGATGGAGGACTTCGCCAATGAAGCTTTGGTCTAGAGTTAAACACCACCGTAATTGAATCTCCTAAGGTCAATCCTTCCATCCTCAACTTGCTTACCCACCAAAAAAAGAAGTAAATGGTGGGCTTCCTTCTAAAAGTTTTGGATTTGTGGCTATCATTCTGGATATAGCTGCTTCCAAAATATACCAAAAAAATCTGCTTCCCAACGTTATTGTGCTTTCATGCTGGGTTGGGTAACTTGTGGCAGGATTGCAGAAAATTTTCTGTAAATGTGCTGTAGATTTTGGATTACAATTATGCCATCTTTTATAATGATCTTTAATATGAAATATGTGCAGTATCTCATGTTGGACCTGGAGTTGTTAGCATGGCAAATGCAGGCCCAAATACGAATGGAAGCCAGTTCTTTATATGCACTGTCAAGGTATATCTATATGCCCTTGTTCTTTTCCCTTTAAAGGTTTTGTCTGTTTATAAAAGTTTACTATGGATAAAGGTTTATTCAGTATGATGCCTATCATACAGGTAAGAGCTCGAAAGCAGTTATTTAGTTGTATTTACGTATTTATTTATTCTGTTGAGTTGCCTCCCAATTTTTTATATGCCAAGTGTCTCTTTTAACGTGTGTTGTTTTTGTTGTCAAATTTGGTGGTTCAAAGTCTTCCCGATCAGATGCTTTACGATCTCCCCCTTAATCGAAATTATAATTAGCATTAGCTACATTCTTTTTGAATAGGGAGGTTCAAAAATTTTTGATGAATCAATATAGCAGGATTATGATGCTTCAAATATATTTAACTGAGTATGGACCTTTTAAACCTTTGATTATGATGCCTCAAACATAAGATTACTTATAGTTATTCACTACTGTCCGCAATGCTGCCAAATTTACATTTGGTTGGATTATTGCTCATTATTGTGTGTGAGTTATTCCTGTGGATGAAATGGGTTTCAATTTAAACACACCCCATGATAAATTCTCATGAATGCTCATTTAGGCTAGCAGTTTTCTCTAGGCCTAGCAAAATCTGACACGACATGATAACACGATGCGAAGATAGTGGTTATGGGTCGGGGTTTTTAAGCCGGGTTAAATTTGGGTTGAACCGTTTTAACCGTTTTGGTAATTGAGTTGAGTTTGGGTTTGACCCATTTAAAACCGTTTTCAACACGCTTAACTCGTTTGTATAGTTATGTTAGGCATTTGAGCGGTATACTACTATATTATATATAAATTTTTGGTAGCCTATCCCTCATAAGATAATTTAAACTATATTCAGTAATGTTAATTTGATACTATTCTAACAATTATAAATATGTCATATACTTAGTATTATTATTAAACATGAACTTATCAAAAAAAAAAAAAATTATTAACCATGAGGTGTATTATTGACATGTTTGCGAGTTGACAAACTAACGTTTAATTGGAAAAACAATCACCAATATAATTAAAAGGGTATCCCGTGGGTTACCTATTTAATAATGGGGTTGGATAATGGTAGAGAGTTTCTAACTCTTGTAATAAATAAATTGGGTTCTGGTTGACTCCATTACTAAGATACCTCGCATAATACGAACACGAATACAACACATTTGCCAGCCTTAGTTTTTCCCATTCAAAGTGAAAATGCAAATGCCTTCCACAGCATATATGGGTCTTTTGCCTGAAACAGTGTTAACACCGAGTATGCAAGACCAATGCATAATGTCTCCATAGCTTGCTGTAAAGTCACAATGACTATGGTCCCTGCATGTAGACATTTTAATTAAAAAAAAGTATCAACTGTTTTTGTCATCTTGAATGCAACGATGATGGAGCCTCCATGCTACTAGTTTTTGTCGTTGGTCTTGCTCAACTGATTTCATGATACATATCAAAGGAGGTTATATCACAAAACTGATTGGCAATAGGCTTAGTAGCTCCTTAGTCTATACTTTTTTGCTATTCCTTCCTTAGTTTTGTCAATGTGGGATCTTTGGCTTGTATCCTTCCGCCCATAGCATTTTATTGTTGGTCCTGGATCAGTTTTGTAGGTTCGATATTTATGACATCATATGTGCTTAATTTGCAATTTTTTGGACTGAACGGCAGACACCATGGCTGGATCAGAGGCACGTCGTATTTGGGCAGGTCCTGGAGGGCATGGATGTTGTGAAGCTTATTGAATCACAGGAGACTGACAGAGGAGACCGTCCCAAAAAGAGGGTGGTCATCAGCGATTGTGGTGAGCTTCCATCAGTTTAACGGCAAGAGTTCATGGCTACCACACAGGTAACTTTTTTCCTGTTTTGGGTGGTTGGCTTCCCAAAACTGTGGGATTTTGTTGTATCAGTCCCCGGCTTAAACTTCTAGCCAGAATGGTAGAGAAAGACTAGATTTGACACTCTTTTCTATTTATCAAAAGACATCTTGAGCTGATGGTGATGGAAAAACAAGCAATGTTGTCGATTACTAATACTTTGTTGTGAAGTAGAGTGGACGAATGGTTAATGAATGAGAGTACGAATGTTGAAAGATGATAAACACTAAGAGGGATCAGATAATGTTGTACCTTATGGTTTTAAATGTTTGGTAGCCAAGTTCCGACATGATTGAAGATAAGGATGTTGGGATATACCAGTAGGTACATTGAAATAAAAGGAAATACTCAAAATAAGTGCATTTGTGACTTTGAGATGAGATGAGACGAGACACACGTGTCTGAATTGACTTGGGATACGTGAGAAGAATTGTATTTTGAAAAACTTTGATAGAGGGATTTGAGAAGGGAAGCCAAATAGCTTCATATGTGATGGTATAACTTGCAAGATGACCAAACGGTCAGAGGACTCGTAGGTTTTGTTTGTGGGGGACCTTTCTGATGCTTAAGTCCATACGTGTATGAAATAGTAGTATTGGAAATAAAATTAGAGGTAGGTAATCATAATAAATTAGCTAACGAAGAGATAATATAAACTAAAAGAAAGGCGAGAGGCCATCTTCCTCCTCATTCTTATTGTCGGAGAATTAACTGTCTCAAAAGTTTTAAGTGAAGGCCTAGGATTGGTTTATACTCTAACATGCCCTCTCACGAAAATGGTCATTGTGTTTGAAATGTTGATTATGTTAAAAGGGGAACTGTTGGAATTCGAACTCGTGAGCTCTCAATCAACTCTGATACCATGTTAAATAACCAATTTTCTCAAAAGTTTATGGGTGAAGGACTCTTAACGCTTATCTTCTCTGCGCTCTGTTTTCTGTCTGTATTTTCTTCCCTGTGCCCCATATTCTCCTCCTGAACTCCCTGCCACCGCCTCCCTCTTTCCCCTTTTTTTCAACTTTCCTCCATTAAAATAATAGAAGGAAGATGGGAGCGTCCCCTTGGACACTTAGTGTTGGTTTATTTTGTGTGAAGCCTGGTTTCATATTGCAAGGGGTCAAGGCCGATGGAGTTTTTGGGCCTCGGTTTGGGCCCAAGTCAAGGTTCAGGCCCGTGATTGATGGTTCAGTTGAATATCTAGGGTTTCATATTGTGCGCCTATATATACCCGGTTCTTGAGAGAGTAGAGCGAAATTGAAGAAAACTCTCTATAACAATTCCAAGAAATAAAAATTCTTCCTTCAACTTCGTGGAAGTAGGCAATTTTGGCCGAACCATGTAAATATGTGTGTGTGTGTGTTAGTTTTTCGTTAAATTTTTCATTGTTTAATTGTTGCGTTCCCTAACATAGCGACCCTTGTAGCATGTGTATTTGGTGAGTCAGGGGTCTATGCACATGACAAGTGGTGCCGCCCTACCAGTAGCCAGTAGGCCTACTCAGTATTTGAAGGGCTTGGTTTCCTGATTTAGGCTTGGTCCATCATTACTTGATTTTTTACACAGTAATGAACTACTTATACTTTTATCAATAGTTAATTCCCCACTTCAAGAGGAAAGTAGGGTATCCTAACATGACATGGTTAGCTTGCAGAAAAAGTCGTTGTGTTAGAGCTCGGGGGGGGGGAGAAACGTTTTATGATAGATACCGTAATATTCCTTGATTTATGTAGCTGATAAAGAGTTCAGATTCTTGTGGATGTGAACGTGTATATCACAAGGCTAATGTCAGCGACGTTTGTGGGGTCGTTCCTCTAAATACAGCTGTGAGTAACAGGGATTTTGAATATCAAATTGAAATTTTGGACATGCAATCCACAGCTAGTGATTGTCTTAATAAGTGTCATTACCCCATGTTGATTGGAAAAGGCGCCGTCCTAGTCCTAGTCCTAGTCCTACTTGTGGGGGTGCTAGTCCAACTTTTTGGTGCCAGAGTTAGTGTCTCACCCATTCAAAGATTTACTAGTCCCCACGTTTGATTTTGTTTAAGATACTTTTTATTTTTAGGATAATATTATTATCGGGGTAAAATTATTATTATCATAGTAAAATTATAGTTTTTAATATAATTTTGTGGCTCTAATTGCTTGTAAGTTATATTATTGATTTGGCATTAATAATTTTTGTCCTGATAATGATAACTCCTATCTTTATTTATTGGGTCTTTCTAACATGTGCCCACCATTTCCTTGCATTTGATTAGCCAAATAGAAATGTAAAAAAATGGTGTATTTAATACACCATTATTTGGCCAATCAAATATAAGAAAATTGTGAATTTAATAAGGGCCATGTTAGAAAATTTCTTATTTATATTGCTGTCCCTTTTTGTAACAACTTGCATTTATTAGTGTATGCTTATACTTCTTTTTCATGCGCTGCTGTTTTTTTCTTTGTTTATTTAATGCGGGACTATGTCAACACAAGAATCTAAAATTAATTACTACGAGGTGAAATAGGTTTGAGTCATGCGCCACCCACTAATATTCCACGTGTTGAGGATAATAGTAGGCAATTTTCCTAAGATTAGTGTTGGTTCCCAATTTGTTCCAATGGTTGGAATGATAGTTGGCCAACCTCGTGATACGGGTCTGAATTCGGTATTCCCTCTTCATTAGGCTTTACCAGTATTTTTAAAAAAAATCCCACCTTTAGGGGAACAAGGGATATTTGGGAAGTTACTAGTGTGTCCGTAGTTGGGGAGTTCCACGAGAGAAATATTTCTCCTTTAAAGTTTTCCTCTTGTCACGATAGTGTCATCTACGTCTTTAGATTTTGGAGTCCTGAATTGTGAGGATTGCCATGTTGATAGTTATCCTCCTCCTAGCGGAATTGCTAACCCTATAGAAAATGTTCGAGGTGTTAAGATCATTTATTTGAATATTCGCTTAATGTATGAACATTATGAAATCTACCTATTTGATTTTGGGAATGTGGTATAATTATCATCCCATTATCAAAAGGTTCAAGATATTAAGATCACTTGACCGAGTAAAAGAAAGGACATAGCAGGTGACCTAGAAAAGGTGATTTTTGTATCATAGAAAAGACAATATGCAATGAGGATATTAGGTGTAATTTTAATTGTGGAATTACCTAATATTAATTGATTTTACAACCTGACTTTATTTAATTTTATTGAACATCGCTCCATTTAATTTTGTGGTTGGAACAGTTTGGACAAAATGTAGCTGCAAAGGTACCTTTTGCTGAAATAATCTTATGCTATAAAAGTATGATCATTTTTATTTTTCATTTTGTAAAAATCAATTATCCTTCATTCCCATTCAATACCATCACAACCATTTACACTACACTACTATCACGGGAGAATCGTTGTAGGTATATTTTCACTACTTCGAATAAATTATCTTTTATTTATATCAGATTAAAGGCAATAACAATAATTCAGTTCCTTAAAAGAATTTCCATTAAAGAAGAGTTTGTAAAATGTAAGATGTATACAAATATGTAAGTTATATTGAGACTCCCAATGCAAGAAAAAAAAAAAATCAAAACCCTTTATGGCAGTGGGGGGAAAGTCACGTGGGCCAACGAGGATTCGAGGGGGGTACTGAGCACGTGACATAGGGTGGGTGGTTCATGGCCAAAATAAACTTTTTTTTTTTTTTTTTTTTTTGCTAACTAGTCTCTTTTCAAAAAAAAATTAAAAATTTAGCCCAATTTTAAAAATATTTAACGAATTGGTCCATTTTACTATAAGGAAGTGGGTGCATGACGTACGGAACGTTGTGCAACAACAGTGCCCAATATTTTTTTTTTAAGTTTTACCTCTTTAAAATTAAAAAAAAATTAATAAATTTTTTTTTAATTTAAATTATTTTAATTTTTAAAATAAAAATATCCAGAGAGCGCACTTATTTACTGGTTTATTTGCATAGGTTCAATCACATACTATTAATTTTGTACTATTTGTCTATTATGTGTCTTGTATTATTTGATGTGCCCGTGCTTATGTTATGTGCTTTTGCTTATACTTTCAAGATGTCTGCTCCCATGACGACACGGTATTCAGGTTGGGGGTCCTTGCAAACAGCCTTTCTTTCACCCGGAAAGGGGAAGGCTGCGTACATCCACCCTCTCTAGACCCCACTTTCGCAGGAGCCTTTGGCACTGGGATTGTTGTTGTTGTTAAATTATTTTAATTCTTAATTTTATAATTTGAATCACGAAATAGGTATGTATTTTAAATTAAAAGATATATGTATATTATTATTTGAACTATTAATAAGAAAGATATAAATGACGGACACATTTAAATGAGGAGATGGTGATATGTATATTATTATTTAAACTATCTCATACTGGAATTATGGTATTATAATACTATTAATAAGGAGAATATAAATAAGGGACACATTTAAATGAAGAGATGTTGACGTTTTCAACAAAAAAATTATGAGTTTACATATTTGTACATTATTATTTAAATTATTTTATTAGATATATGTAACTCAAAAGCTAATGTATATGAATTTTAAAAATATATTTTATAAACATGTATCTAATAAAATTTACAAAAAAAAAGGGCATGGTTGCACGACATACGGAATGTCGTGCAACACTGCTGCACGACTCTTCGTACTAAATAGTTTTAAAATTAGGCTAAATTTTTAATTTTTTTAAAAAAAAGGCTAGCTACCAAAAAAAGTCCAAAAAACAAAAGGAGGGGGGGTAACTGTAAAAAAATAAAAATAAAAAATAAAAGCTGCGAGGGCTTAGTCAATAGATTTTATTTTACTGTCGGCATTGCCCCTCCCTCACTCTCTTTTTGACACGTGTCCCACCTATCCCTATTTTGCCTCTAGATTTTTGTTCTTATTTTTATTATATAAAATTTACTAAATATAACCCACTACATATTTAATAATAATATGAGTGTTCATTGTGAATGTAAAAATTATTATTAGTAAAGTAATTGTATAACTTATAAATAATAAGGGCATACGATCTTTTTTTAATAATAACTTTATTCTGATAAAAGTATTACTCTTAATAATAACATATATTGATAGTAATTTTTTATTATATTATTGTCAATTTTTTTCCTCCTTAAATCCTAAAACCGTGTATTTTTAAAGCTCCATCAAAGTAAATATATATGTTTCTTAAGAAAAAAATATATATCTTAATGAAAGAATATATTTTTCTAATAAAAAGGCATATGTTCTTTTGATATGTTTCTTAATAAAGAAACGTGTTTTTTAGTAAAGAAACATATCTATCAATAAAGAAATATTTCTGTTAATAAAAAGGTGCATCTACTAATGAAAGACACCACCATTAGTGTTTCAATGGAATACACCCCTTACTCTCTATAAATAATAGTTTGGTCCTCTCTCTGGAACAACATATAAACAAATAAATATAAAAGATAATTAAAAGTACGATACTCCATTGTACATCGTACATTGAAGAAAGTAATTAAGGGAGAATAATCAGATTTTTTCGGTGTTCATACTCGATGGTTAATTAATTAAGGTATGTTCTTAATCTTAATAAGTGTAAATCATGAAGTTTAAAATTTATAAGAATTGTTATTTTATGCACTAACGTTTATACAAGTTTTACATATTTAGTATATAATATAAAATTTATAAAGAAAATATGACAGACAAAATAAAAAAACTTAATACAATTATAGTATATAATAATATAAAAATTAAAAAGTACAAACATCTTCGTGAGTAGTATGGAATAAATATAACTTCCCTTTTCTTTATTGGTGAACCCAGGTCTCATTTGGTCGAGTGATCTATCTTATTCGCGACTCTGTTGCTAATTATCAAAAAAAAAAATATATATATATATATATATATATATATATACCTTCCCAGGTTGTAAATCGTGTAAGAATGGTTGACTTTTCAATATTTGAGTCCCCTAGTCAAAAGGTGGAACACCTCGAAAAAATAAAGGGAAAGCAGCTACTTGCTAATAAGTGATTCGGTTTTAAAAATAATGCTTAAAAATAAAAAATAATGCTTAAAAAAAATAATTTTAAATCTACTTTTGAACTGCGTTTATAAAATGCGGTTATAGTAAAACGCGTCAAAGAAATGCTTTTCAAATAAAAAAAACTGCGTGCCATTTTTTTCACTAAACCGCATGGCCAAGACGCGGTTATACCTAAATAAAATCGCGTCTTTACCATGCGTTTTATAGTTAAAAAAACCGCGTTCTGGAGACGCGGTTTAGGGGTCTGCTCCTTTTGGTTACGCGGTTCAGTATAAAACCGCGTTTTGTTAACGCAGTTTATTATGTAAACCGCATTTTTACAATACGGTTCATTTTATAGTGAACCGCGTTTTTTGAATGCGGTTTATTTAAATGTGAACCGTGTTTTGTAAATGCGGTTTTTTTGTTATTTTAAACGACTCATGTTGACGCGGTTTAGTATAGCCGCATTTTGTAAACGCGGTTCAACAGTAGATTTGGAATTATTTTTTTTTCAGCTTTATTTTTTTTATATTTTTATTTTTCAGCATTATTTGCGGAACCGACTTCTAATAAGTAGTCACAAGCATTACAACAAAACGAGTCTGCATCAGGTGTACTTATTGCTTTTTGGAGTTAAATCTTAATTTATATTTGACCAATAAAATAAATATAATATTATTATTAGAGTAAACATTATTAATGTAGCAATTTTATGACTTTTTTTATTGTAAATCTCATAATTATTCTGGCAATAAAAATTTAACATCATCCTAAAACAGAACCCATTTGTTTCATTATTGTCGAATCACCAACCTTTGAATTTACTATGTTACTTTACTTACGATATTTTTTTATCGACTGTTCTAACCTTTGCCCTTTGAGCACGGGTTTGGAGGAGTCTCGCCTCTTTCTCTCTCTCCTCCCAAACCTATGGCCCTTTTTTATTAATTAATCATAATGTATTCTATATATATTATATTTTGAGTTGGTGTATGAGTAAAATATATGAGCCACCTTTGTCCTATGTTAAAAGTATATGCTTGATTAAATTTAAAAATAACTGAATGCTAAACAAATTTAAATACAATGAAATGGCAAGTGTTTACGATGAAAACAATAAGCATAATTAAAGAATATTTTATATAATTATTAGTTTATGTTTAATATAATTAAAGAAAATAAGACTGCAAGACTGCATATAATCAAAAGATAAAATCAAAAACATATAAAATAATGTGCTCTTATAGTGCAATATGTATATGAAACATATAATTTGTTCTTTAAAAATGACTTAATTACAACCTGCGTCTTTTATACACAAATCTTCATTAGAATTCCTTAATTGGCATCCCATGTAAATTTGGTTCACAGTTTGGCCTATGGAACTTTGAAATATCGGTCAAATGGAAACGAAGTTTAAAGACTCGTACGAATTTTCTTTTAGGCAGATTCTTTTCCGTAAATAAGAGCTAAACTCAAGCTCCAAGGAGATGTTGGATTAAAGGGATTGCTTTCTATTGTTTGTTTAGCTTGTTTTCCAAGTTATAATGCATATTTATAGGGCCTCTATCACGTGCTCGACAGTAGGCTCGAGGTAATTGGATTCTGTGAGAACGAGCTTTTAAGGGCGAGATGTTTGGTTGAGTAGCTTAATTTCTACATATACTACAATATGTTGCTTGTTCCTAGTTTTCGGGCCAGATGACGTGTTGTATCTTACGTGGTATTATTATCGTACTTAGTATTGGGAGTACAACACTAATGGATGTGCCCTTTCTTTCTCGATAGGACGTTAGTTGTCTTATATCCTAGATTATATTCTCATATATCTTATCCAAGTTTTACAACATATTTTTATCCACACTTGTGCAGCATGATGTCATGCGTCACACAAAAATTAATGTACAGAAAATTGATACTGGTTATCAGCAGCACCCCACAAAGTCGTTTGCTGTGGCAAGAACCATGACAGTGTGCCCAGGAGACCATGACCTAATAAATCCCTTTCACAACAATTAAAAAGAAAGTCGGTGGCCCTACACATCCAAGTTAAACACGCATTCCCCTTGACCAACTTTTATGACCGAATCTAAATGAGATGAGTTGCTTCGTGGCATAGCTTAAAGGACTTGGCACCTTTCAAGCTCGAGCCGACTTGTTCAACTTATCGGGTTTAGTCTTGGGGCTCGAGCTTAAAAGAATATATCCTAATATAATTTATTAATTTACTATGCGCAGTCAAGCTAAGCATAAGCCTAAATGATCTAAACTCAAACCTAAATGACCCTAAACAAGCCTTGATTAACCTTTACTAACTTCGGAAAGCTTAGTTCATTATTAACTGAGTTGGGTTTGAGCTCAACTAAGTCAAGCCAAGTTGAGCATTTGCCCATGCCTAGCTCACCTCAAACTTAAAACTTCTAAACCAGGCGAGCTTTAATCCAATTAAATGTAGATGAGGCGGCTCGTATTTACCTCCATGCTCTCATAGAACAAGGGAGAATCACATGTAGAATTGTTGTACCACGTATATGAGTATAGTTTTAAGTTTTGTTTGTCAGAGAAGCTTGAACATCTTAGATTGCGAAAATGACCAAGTGAACTGTAATCTCATAGGTTTTAGGTTCAAAATTCACCGCTTTATTTCAAAGTATTACTTTTTTCTTTGAGGAAGATATTATACTCATTATTAGTGTAAAATAAAATTTTTCTAACATGTGTCCAATGGGTATATATTAAAACATATTAATTCCTCATTTAATACTCTTCTTTTTTTCATTAGTCAGCAATTGTTTTAAAATTTTGATCCATGATAATATAATTATAATTTAATTAGAAGATAATACATATAATTCCATAAAATTATAAAATATTATTTGCAATTAATATCAATGGGCATAGGTTAATGAAATAAAACGAGTAGCCCAATTAGGAATGGCAATTGCATCCAAATCCATCGAATATCCATCCCACTTGATCCATTTATGATGGATTTGGATGCAAAACATGGATTTTAAATAGATTTGAATTTGAATGTTGACAAATGAGATTCGGATCGGATCTGATTTGAATGACATCAAACCCAACCTAAACCCGACCTTAAATTATGTTTAATGCGGCAAAAATTTTAAAACACTAAATTTTAAGTATTTAACATGTCAAATTATATTCCAACATCTTCTTTTAATTGTGCCAATATTTTGAAGTTTATTTTGATACTGTAATATTTTTTGTAGAACCACGATATAATACATCCATGTATAAATATTACTTGTTAAGAGGTATTTAATGATTATCTAACATTATATTTATACATATCAAATGAAAAAAAGAAAAAAGATAGTAATTTGTCCAAACATTAGCTTTGGAGATATTATTATTACATTATTATTGTTAACATATTAATATTAGATTATAATATTATAATTTATTCTATAATTAAATGGGTTATGAATTTGGGACTGTTGTTGTTATTGTTGTAATTACATAGTTTATAAATTTGGATTAAATATCTGCTCTACCTGATAGATTTGGATTTAGATTTAACTTTATAAAATAAATGAGTTTTTTTATTTAAATTGGGTCAAACATTTTCCGGAATTAAATTTTAATGAAGAGAAACTTGACCCAATTTCTATCATTGCCATCCCTAATCCCCAGTAGGCTCATTTATAGGGTCTAAACCTACACCTTTACTAGTTACTATTGCTCAAAAGGGTTGACTTTTGGTCAATTTTGACGTTTCCCCTTTTCTAATAGCCGCCGCCACCACTACCACTTCCCAGCAGCCTTAATTTTGTTTTAACCTATAATAATTATGTCTATCTCATCAAAAATAATAATAATAATAATTATGTCTCTATATATATATATATAGTTATTGTTTTATTAAAATTATTAATTTAATATAACATATACTAATTTAATTACTATTTTATTAGATTATACAGAATTAAATTTTATTTAGTATCCTGAATTTAATGCCGTTGCAGCAGCGGCAACTAGCAAAGAGTCAAGAGATGGTAGTGCTGCCAGCTCAAACCCCATGGTGACTTCTTTCTCACCCCATTTTAAAGTTCTCTGTTACCTTCTTATCTGTTCCCCTTTCTTGTGCACGACGCACCCCTTTTTTTGTTTGGTTAAATTTCACTCGGTTTGGTCCCGACTTACAGAATTGAAATATACGAGGTTTACATATACTTTTAAGTAGTGTTTTATTCTAAAATTAAGTTGATCTCTTCTTTCATATAGTACTTATATGAGATTCATAATTGACTCACATGTGGAGCTCTTAATATTATTAGCTAATTGTTTAGTTTAAAATAACATTGAAAATAGAAGTGTAGATATTGAGGTGTGAAGCTTTGTTTGGATAATTAGCTCCATAATTTGTGATACAAAAACTTGGCACACCCGCAAGCGCAAGTCTAGCATCAAGCATCTATTTCGTTAACTAAAACCTTTAAACTAACTTCCTAGAATCCAAATTAATCCTTAAATTTTCATACAGTTAGGTTGAATGTCCATGGTTTTGCACCTCTTTTTTTATTGGAACAATGATTGGGTGTCCTCTTCAATTTAAAATTATTGATTTTGGGTTGGAATCTATTTTCGGATAGGTTTTTTTGGACTAGAAGAGCTAAACTCTTTCTCTTAAAAGAAGCGACTATAGAATTTAGAACTGTTGAAGAGTTTCTTTGATCATCCTTTATAGTAAGGTAAGCGGGGTATAAAGACCTCAAGAATTCCTTAACCCATCCGGTATTTTAGACATGGTATTCAAGGGTGAGGTGCTTATAGATGGCTAGTACCGGTCAATACTTCCCATCTTTTTTCTCGATCTATCTAGGGAGTTTTATATCTTCCTTCCAATATTTACACTATAATCAGTATTCAACTTTTCGCCTCATCTCCCAGTTGTCCTTATCCAGTATATAATACAAATATTTTTAGCAACAGAATCCGGATTAGGCCACCAGGGGTTGCGTGGACTATATCCCCAAGAACCTGTATTTTTGCAAAGAGACATGTACGGAAGCTGAGTCACGAGCTGCTCAGCAGAGAGAATTTGAACCCAAGAAAACTCAAAAGAGTGGTAGGGCGCCACCACCATACATTTCTTAATAGTGTAACACCTACTTATCTACAAATGGGTGTTAGACACATATTCATCTTACTACCCCCTCACTAACTTGCTTCCACTAATGCAACTCTGGTTGTCGGCCCTTTTTCTTTCATAATTTTCGCTACCATTCCCCTTCCAAACATGATTCCCACTACATCCTGTTGTTGTGTTGTGAACTTTGTTAGTTTAGGAGGACTAGGCTCAAATCTTGTTTTATCCATTTTCTGTCTCGTTGTTCTATATTTGCTTGTTAGGCAATTTTATTTGGACAAACTAGGAGCTGGATGAGTAGTATATTTTACTACACTCACATCCCGGTGTTGGGACGTACTCAGCAAAAGCTTGTTGATTTTCCCAGCAATGGCCCTACTCTACTCATTGTACTCCAAGTCATTTCTTTATATACCTGTAAACATAGTAATAATTCCCTTTATTTTCATCATATCTTCGCATATATAGCTGTACTAGACACAATAATATATCCTCACCTACCTTAATATCATGCATTTGTTCAACGAGTGTTAATCAAAACAAGACAAAGGAGTCAATATTGCAACATAGTCAACCACTGTACTCGGTGCTAATGAGTTCAAATGAGAACCTTAATCAACTTATATGTAAACCTACGCTAGCTTCTTAGACTATGCAGAAAAACAATGTTCTATCCATAACACTCATAAATATACGAAAAATTTTCAAGCACAATACTAAGATTTTTTCTGGGGGGTATCAACAGCAGAGTACTAAGCGCAACATAAATTGGGGGAAATCAAGTATTTACAGTTCCCCCTCCCAGCTAAAGGAGGGAAGAAATGAACAGAGTAAAGAGACTTTTCAGGTTGCAGCACCATGAGAAAAAGACATCAAATTGAGAAAGAAGCTTTACAGAACTTTGACAAACCTAGAAAAGCAAACCTAAAAAACCTACACATTTACAGTCACAGAAAGAAGCAAGCACCCACTTCATATCAAAGCAAAGCTGCTTAAGAATATGACTTTACAAGGCCCAAGTTGTAAAGGAATTTCTCTGATCTGTTTCTGAAAAGATTACCCAGTGAGAATCTTCCACTCTCTTGGGGTGGAGATTTCGAGTATTCGTCTTCCTTTACATGAAGGATTGTCATTCCAATGTCATTCCTAATCGCTTCCACTGTTTCGGGCTTCACCGGTTTCCCTGACGAATCAGTCACGTAGAAGACATTCACCGCTTGAGATCCCTTGGTCGTCACCTCAGCTCGGGTGACTGACAGGCCGTTCTCCCTGAAAATCCGAGTGACTTCTGACAAAAGGCCAACCCTGTCATCGCTGCATACTTCCAATCTTATGCCCTGAATCATAAGCATAACAAGATGATATATATAAGCCGAAATCAACAGCAAAAGCAGCTTATGACAAGACAAGCCAAATATGAATAGTGAATATTTGTTAAGTCTTACCTCCGAGACCCGCCTTTTGATAGCAGCCTCTAAGCAATGTATTAGCCGTTGCCTCTCTGCTTCCGAGCTAATCGGGCACCCATCAGTGTGTCTAATGAAATATTCCTGTCAAATCAAAAGGTGTCTGTTAGTTCGTAAAAACTTGAGTTATTAGACAAAAACCTATAAATGATCTTTAACATGTTCCTTCACATGCAGGTTTGTTAGGCTTAAAGTGTGCTTACTACACAAGTTCACTTTCTTTTTTTTTGGGTCAAATACACAAATCCACTTGACACCTTATTCTTTAGCTAGATAATCTGAATAGTAAGGCTTGTTGGGGATTGAAACTTGATACCACTCTATCTAAATGACTTTTAACATTATATTAAGGAACCAACTGTCTAAAATGCACTTAATCTGCCGGGCAAAACCTCATTAATGATAGTGTACTCTTAGCACCCATATTATTAAACGGAAGTTACTCAAATCATTGAAGCACTACAAGGTAAAGGAAACTGGCAAGAACCTGACAAGCTTCTGGACCTTCAGCTATGATGGTGGCATGATAAACCACATACTGCATATCCGTCAAAGTGCAAACCGTATCAAATAGAAGCTTAGGCCGGTCTGGCGTCCTCAAGTTCACAACGGTATAGCCTCTCTCTACACAATTTTCAACATTAACAATGGTTTTACTCCGGTCACCAGAACCATGACGATCCAAATTGTTCATCATATCATCATAGTCGCGGTCATTGTACATCATCTGATGTAGCCTCCTCTCAGTGTGGGTGCTCCCCACCGACACAGACGTATTAGCACTCCTCTTATCACGGTCCTCCATCAATACTTGGAGTAGGAGATGCTCGATCATTTTCAGCCGATCAGGGTCATCGATAGGGGACCCACTGGCTTCATCTGTGATGTAAACCACCGATGCCATTCTCGAATTGTGGGTCCAAACTTCTGCAGCCACGATGTTGCATTTATGATCTGTCAGAACTGCAAATATCTCAGAAAGCAAGCCTGGCCTGTCTCTTCCAGTTAATTCTATAGTTGTGTGCTCCACAGCAGCTTGGACACCAACTGATCTCCTCGACCGAAAGCTACGAGCCCTCGGCCCTAGCGACTGCATAATCATGGTATAATCAAAATTGGGTTAGAAACATAACACCGATCATTGTTAGAGTACAATACCATTCCAAAACCTTCATGTATTTAAACTTTTAGAATAAAGATACCAAGACAGGAGGTAGAAATGCAGTTATTACAGAGAAATGGAGCCACATGTTTCTGTTTGTCTGATGTGTTTGTTGTATAGTAACTGGAATTAAATAGAAAGTGTTGCTGGCAGGCACCCGTGAGAGTTTACCATACAAGAACAATCCGTACAATGGAGGGGTCATATAATGTACTTGCATACAATAAAAAGACGCTCCATAATTTATCAAACTTTAACCGAGAAGAATATGTCAACATAAACCCCTCTTTCATTTCCTCATTTCAACCTACTTCCCAACCATGTAAATGATTTGCCAACTTCAAAATTCTCTCCCCCTAATCCTAAAGAAGTTTCAGAACAAGACAAGGGATGAACAGAAATTCCAAGAGATACTACCAAAAATAAGCATCAAGAAGAAGCAATTAAGTAGTTTTTTTTGACAAAAAAACAATTACAACCATATTATGTAATTTCCAAGAAGTACCTGTTGGATCCTCTCAGCCACATCCTCTTGAGATAGCTTTTCCCCATACTGATCTGTAACATGGAATACTGCAAGGGAAAATTGATATGAACTCAGTATAATTTTTCTAAATTAAGATACCCAAAACAACCCAATGACTCATAGAGGCTACTGATAAGGTAGGGTGTGAAAAGTAAGATCCCCGCAGCTTTACTCGGGTGCTACCCTAAAGGAAGGTTATTTCAAAGGGACCTCAACCCTAAATAAATTAAGATACCCAATTTCTAAAAAGAATTAATAAAGAGCAAGAGGAGGAAGTAGTTCCTATGCATACCATCCATAAACCATCCTCCATCAGAAGAAATGTAAGCCCTTTTTATGATGAGGTTCATATCATTTAGAACCTGAACCACCTCCAACAAGCTTCCTCTCTTGTTAGCACTATCTACCTGTTTTTTTTTATTAATTCATAAAAGAAAAAAATCAACAACCCCGGGTCAATTAATATCGATTTCAAGATACCCACCAAAAGAAACCAATGAAATTAGATACTAAAACAGATGAGAATGATTATATGATTAGAAAATATTACCTTAATCAAAGTGGCTTTTCTGCTTGATTTGTTATCAACGGTAACCCTGCAGAAGACCCCATCAAAACAGTCAGATAATTACAACTCATATCACCCAAAAAGCATGGGATTCCCATACAACAACAACAACAATCCAGTGCCTCAAAGAGACACTCCTGTCAAGATAAGGGGTCTTGAGAAGATAACATGTGGGCAACCTTACCCCTACATGGTCCAACCTTGTAAAAGAGGTTGTTCATATTTTGACAAAAAAGACATGACCCATCTCACACCAAGAAAAAGAAGAGAAAAAAGAAATACCTAGGGGGGTTCATACGAAGAACGAGCTTCTGGAATTCATCGTCGAGTCTGAGAGATGGAGTCCAGCAATCCATGAGAGAAGATGAATTGAGAACACCCACCAAACCCCAACCCCCCCTTGTTACACCCCACTTACTCACACACCCACCACCCTTAACCAACACAAAAACAACGGATATAAACAGAGAATTTCAAAGAATTTCTTGTCTTTACGCCTCTCTCTCTCTCTCTGAGAGAAAGAGTAGAGGAATATGTATGTATTGAAGGGGGATTGTGAATGTATGTGAATTGTGAAATTCTTGTAGAAGAAGAGGCGGGTGAGGCGCAGAGTTTGTGTGCGGCAGCAGCGAGAGAGAGAGCAAGAGAGAGCGCGTGTTCTGGGGGGATGGCTTTTGAGTCGGCAATAAGACTTGAAAAGCCCACTCTTTTTTATTCTACCTTCATTTTATATTTACATCCTTACCAATCCTCCTTCTCTATCTATCTTCTACTGTTTATCTCTTTGTTGTTTTGGTAATTTTTAATTTTTAAATAATATCATAAAAGTATTTTTGAGTCAAAATAGATTTATTTTTTTAATACTTATCATTAAACTTCAGTAAATTTTTATTTTTTTATCCAAAAGTGAATTTTATTAGAATCAAGTAAAGTTTTGCCAAATAATTTTAACGTGGTATATAATTATAATAATATATAGAATTAAATATATTTTTAATAAAAAAATGCAATTTATTGGATTTTATGAAAGGTAACTACATATCCAAAGCCGGCCCAAATATTTTCGAAGTCTCAAGCAAAATTTTAAAAGGGACTCTATATATATATAACAAATTATAATAATTTTTACTATAAAATTTATTAATACTAAGAATTGATACTTTAAAAATTATAACTTCAAAAATCTGGGGACCTTAAAATTCGGAAGACCCAAGTGGGTGCTTGAGTTGCTTGGAGTTATATCCGACCCTGCACATATTATTGATATATATTATGTGTAATATTAATAGTTCTTGAGAAAAAATATCATATTTCAGTAAAAAAAATACCTATATATTATTAAATTATATTTATAACAATATTTTTCAAAGAAATTCATTAAATTTTAACAAAGATTTTAAAATTTATATTATGGTATAATTACATATTAAAAATTAAAGTATAAAGTAACATACCCAATGTCTCAAGGACTACCGCCTAAACATGGTCTGAGGGCGGATGTACGCAGCCTTCCCCCTTTAAGGTATTACTCCTAAAGAGAGGTTGTTTCCGAGTGCCCCCAACCTGAGGGAGGGAACTTCTCAGGAGTTCATCCATCCTAGTACTGCTCTCGTCCAAATACGCTTAATTTTAAAATTCTAATGAAATTCCATGACGGTGTGTTGATACCCTCTCTGGTTAATAAAAATCAAAGTATTTAGGTGAAAAAGCCAAAGTTAGAAGCTATGAAGTAATGAATATCATTTTTTTTTTTTTGTCCCCATAAATATCATATATTTTGTGTGTGTATATATATATATATATATATAATATAAAAAATGTAAGTAACAGATTTTTATTTCTGCAAGTGTTATGATTCATTCACTGATTATTCAAACCCTGGGGAAAAGGGCATGGGACCCACCCCCACCACGATCTGTGCCTTTCCTTCCTCCCTCCCCCTTCATACACTTGCTCTCACTCCCTTTAATCTTCTATTATATTTTAATCCCTTTAATTTATTTATTTTTAAGCTTTTTTTTTTTATGTAAAATTTAATATTTTAATTTAATGCTAAGTATGTTCATAATCGAAATCTGCAAAAGATAATTTTACAACCACTTTCTCACACAGCAGTATTCACATTGGAAACCGGTATTTAGCAGAAGTCAACTTAATTTCAAGCGATTTTGAAACAAATTTTTTAATAGTTTTAAATTCTAAAGCTAAATAAAAAGCAATTACATCTAAATAATGATCAACATCAACCAAGCAATTTATATAAAAAAAGTTTAATTTTAAAATTAATTTATAACCTCCAAATCAGTAAGAAACACGATTAATCGATCTGAAATCACAAGAAAGGAGGGTTCGACCTTGATTGATCGGCGATGGATCAGGGCTTACAGTGCCTTAATAGTTAGTTGGTTAATCAACCAGCTTAGTTCTTCTTTTGTTGATCTTAACCCAATCGGTTTCTTTCATGTATATTAGCATGTTTTCTAGTTTATGTATTCTTTAGTTTACTCTATTCCAAGATGCTTTTAGCCTTGTTTACACAAATTTTAATTAAAATGTATATAAATTTACCAAAACTAATATTATCAATAAAAAATAAAAGTATATATAAAAATAAGACGTATATCAATTACCCGTATGAATCAAACCCCACGCCCCATGGTCTACACCACACATGATACTATCAACCGTTTAGCGCTACCGTTAACCCACAGGTCAACCCCCAAGCTAACTATCATCCTGCTCACATAGTATTTAATACCACTGGGTTTGTCTAGGCTTCTGCACCTGCACATAGTATTATACCACAGTCAGGCAGGGATTTGTTGTAGAATAAAAATTGGGGAGTCACAATAAATAATAATGGAGATTATTTTAAAATTTAAAATTCATATGATTTAAGTTGAGATACAATTAAAATATGATTTGTTAAAATTTTAATAAAATTTAGTTACTTAATAGATATGGTTAGTCACAGGATTGCGACTAAGTTGATCCTGTGTAGTCAGAAGACAAATAGCGAATTCTGATCTTATCTACAGGATATGCACTGTCTTTTCGGCTCCTTGGGCCGGCTAGAGGAGGCCTAAGACATAGCTTGGGTGCTGGTTGGCTGCCAAGGGCTTCTATTGCTTCGTTATGCATAAAAAATATGTAATTTAATTATGAAATATGGCTCTTTACAACTATAAAAGTGTACCGTTAATAAGCAATCACATGCACTTCACGTGCCTTTCACCTAATGAATACACGTAAACACAACATTGCAAGCAACTTATTTTTTTCTTATCCCTAATCTCTTAGCTCTTTCTAATGATAAGAAACACCACTCAATTAATAAAAAGCAAATAATACTCTCTCTCTCTCTCTCTCAAGGCACCTAGAAAAAGAAAAACCGTTACAGGAGCATAAGTTTGGTTTACCTTACAGAGAATTATATTTGAAAACAATCAGTTTTTGATAAAGATTAATCAAAAACACGTGTTCTTTAGTTTACCACAGTAATAGGAACGACATTATGAAAACTTTCTGAATAGCTTACGCATCAACTCAAACAAAAGGGCCTAGATCCAACTTAGGCATTGAAGACAATTAGACCACATGAAACAGAATATTTTAGTGGTAGATGCAGGATAAATTCCAGATTTATAATACTACGTAATCATCAGTTAAAAGTGAAAAGAAAGCATTTATAGTAGATATACTAAATGTGATTAGCATCTATTTACATACTAAGCTAGCTATTTTTGACTTGAAAAAGTTTTGACAGAGAGGTTACAATTTCATTTATGTGATGTACAACCATCCAACTTTAGAATCCATCAACATTATTGTAAACGGAGTTGCAAAAAGTTTGGTGGTCTTTTTTCTCTCTCTCTCTCTTCTATTTTTAATCAGGAAGTGGGGGGTGTCTCTCTCCACAGAAAAGCAATAAAAGCACGTGCATACTCTAGTCCAATAAAATTTTGGAGAGTATAACACTATATCTATGGATATAGATTAATTAATTATTGGTGACAAAAGGCATACACTCAATTTAGACATCTAATTAATTTAAAATATATAATTGTTATTACTAAAAATATTATATCATGTACGTCAGCAAAAAGGATAGTTGAGAAAATATGATATCTGGTACTTGCGGAAATTTTCCTCTAAGAAGTTAGACGGAAGAAGACTTTGATGAATAGATCCGCCTTTAGGTTCTCTCCCTTAAATACCAGATCACTAATACTAGAAAAGGTTTGAGAACCGTGGCAATTCAGTCATTTAATTGTAGAGGAGCACCAAACTACTTCCCTTTATACTTCTTGTCATTCGATATCAAACCCTGTATGCATCCCCATATGTCAAGCACATGACATTTGTCCTATAAATACCCCCACCCTATCTATGAATCAGCTTGAGTTCAACTCTTCTTATCTACAAAACCCATGTAAAAGTCATTTTGATATTCTATTTTCTTATTCTATATTATATTATCAAGTTATGTATAATTTTGTGTGTACTTATTGGATTGCTTTTGTGGATGCACAACTTTGGAGAAAATTTTCTGACCGTTGGATGGTATTATTTAAATAATTAATGTTAAATGGGTGTACATGAGATCCACATATAAGTCCGAGGCGGGCTTCATTCTAAGACCAATTAATATTAAATGAAGTAACCTAATATACGTATATATTGACATATTTTCTCTCATAACTCTAATGTGAAATTCTAATACATTAGCAAGTGCAGTTATTAATAATTGATATGTGCAGTTATTAATGATTGATAAAGTGGATTAGTGGTAGTAGTCAAAGAGGAGGAGGACAAGGGGCATATGTAACACATGTGATAGGGGGAGATAATGGATTTAGCTAGCATCATCATAAAATTACAAAATATACTTCCAAACATTAACCCTATCCCACCACCAGCGCCACCGGTACCGGCTCCCCGCACCGGACGTCCACCATCGCCACCGCCACCCACCACCTCTCCACTTATACTCCTCTTCATACAAACATTAACCCTATCCCTCCTCCTACAACCACCACCAACAGACCCACCACCCCCCTTCTCTTCCATCAATTTTTTAATTTTAACCAGAAGACCAATGCCAATACCTCGAGAAACGGTGTCCATTTTCGTTGATGGCTTACCTGAGAGAACAACAAATTCCTGGCTCAAGTATGTCTTCCGTAATTTCAGGTCAGTTTATGATGTATTTGTTCCTGCTAAGAAGAGGCTAAGGTCTAGATGCTCGTATGGTTTTGTCCGGTTTCATAATCCGAGGGAAGCTGCTAGAGCAATTTCAACTATGAATGGTAGATGGGTGGTGAAAGCTAAGCTTAGGGTTGAATAGGCTAACCCACCAAGAAGATCAACGGAGTCATCAGGCCGAAGCCAGTATCGTTCTAGGGCCGTTCAGCAGAGCAGAGACACCGGCCGATTACATGTTCAGGATGTGACACCTCCTACTCAGACGAGAGACTATGTGGGTTCTGACATTACAAGGATCGTGGTTTCAAACACCAACAAGAATGTGGAGGATTGGCTTCAGCGGTCTATTATTGCGCACACATCGGGTGAGGTGAGTCTGGATAGTATTCTCACCTTTATCACAGAGAACGACCTTCACGGCTTAACCCCTAAAGGGTTAAGCACCAACACATTCGTCCTGGTCTGTGATTCCGCTGAGACTGTGGAGCTCTACCTCGGCCCTCATCCCGAGGTTCTGCTTAGGAAATTCAGCAAGGTTTCTAAATACTCTGGCGAGATTCTTAGCTCACTTAACAGAAGAGAATGGATTGAGGTTTTTGGTCTGCCTGTCCAATGTTGGACTAAGGAATGCTTTTCTGACCTCACGGGATTATGGGGGAAGTTTATCAGGGCGGACTCGAGGATGTCATCCATGAGATGCATTGATGCTGCCAGATTTCTCATCGAAACATGCTCACCTTCACTGATTCACCAAATGGTACAATTCCATTTTAATGGAGTGACCCGATTGGCCCTGGTCAAGGAGGGCAGGACAGAGCTAATTTCAGATTACTCTCCTAGTGCTGTTGCTTTAGCTGCGTTGACCAGAATAGCGAGAGAACGGACCTCTTCGACATGGGGTCGGCAACCGGAACATCAATGCTCCACCCTAGTGCGCCCTGCCACACTGACTCAACATTCCCCTATTCATAGGATAGGAGTCTTGAGGGAAGGGGATCATGGAAGTCACAGTATCAGGCCAGTGTATGCCGATGTTAGCATTGATGGGCTGTCACGGGGTCAGCTTTCTATCCGCGTTGAAGGTCAGTATATTGGTAGGTGGTTTGTGGAATGCAGCTGGGAGCATGCTTCTCCTCTCCATCCGCCATCTCAAAGTGGTGTCCATCCAGTTCAGATTGTGTCGGAAAACCAACATGTGCCTCCTCTGCTCCAATGGGTGGAAAGTGACATAGCCAGTTCAGATCAGTCTCACGCTCAGATACTGCATCTTGAGAATATAACTCGTGACTCCGCAAGTGAAGATGATTCTATGTCATCAGGACCGGAATTTCCCCCAGGTTTTGAGCCATTTACCGTGAACATGTCAGAGTCTTGTGTGGAGAGATCCAGTGAAGATGGGATGGGAAAAGGAAAAGATTTACTGACAAAAAGGAACAGAAAGGCGCTGAAGCAAAAGAAAAAGGAGAGTGAAAAGCAGGAGCTGCAGAAATTTCTTGAGGACATGTCGCCTAGGAAAAGTACGCCGAAAAAGAACAAGGAATCAGGCAAAGGAAAAAAGGGGAAGCAGGTCAGATGGGGGAAATCATCAAAGGCACCTCGGAGGAAGAAGAAACAAAATAGGGAGAATAGATACGATTTGATCTCAGAAGCAAAGTATGATGAGATAATCCTTCAAGCGGAGCGGGTAATTGACATGGGGAGAAGTATTGGATTTAATTTCGATAGATTCGACCCTCCCATGGTGGCAGATCTGCTGGCTAAATAAGGCAGATGTTTTTGTCGTTGAGGCTCAGTCTTGCTGTGGTCTCCTGCGTGGGTGGATTGGTTCTTCTTCTTTTGGTTTCCCGGTTTTTGTTTGGTTTGTGCGTGTTTTGGATTACGTGTGCTCGCTGTCTGTCCTTTCAGGTTTTGGGTGTTTTGGCTTTGTTTTTTGTTGCCCTTCTTGTTCCTCCCTCCGTTTTCGGAGCGGCCTTGGCCTCGTCTTTTCGAGGGCCGTCTGTTTATCTGCTTTGCCGATAATTATCAAAAAAAAAAAAAAAAAAAAAAGGACTTCCAAACGTATCTTGAAGATTAGGCTCACCATGTCTCTTGCCTTTCTGGCAATTTTCACATGTTGATCTTTTATTTTCAATACATATATGGAGACGACTGGCGCAATATTGCATTTAAAAAACCCCCATAGTCTTCTCGTGTAGGGTTTTATTATTATACCTTTACTGTGTCATCTCTGATGCCCACATTAAGGGCGTCCCGAGTTGAATCAAGTCGAACACCCCTTATTCGAACTTGAGCTTAATAGTCCTTATCAAGCTTGATATAGTTCGAGTTCTAGACGAACTCTTACCAAGCTTTGGAACCTTTGTTCGAGTTTGGTTTAATGAGATTTTACTTTGCTCAATACTTGAATTGACTCATAAGCCTAAGTGAGCCAATTCGAGCTCCTTATCGAGTTGAGCCAAGCTCTTGTTGAGCTGTATAGTACTCGAGCCGAGTTTGCTATCGAGTTGAGCTTGCTACCAAATTGAGCTATTTGAGGTATTATCGAGCCAATATTGAACCATTTGAAAGCTAGTATTAACCCTTTACAAGCTCTTACCGATCCCCTATCGAACTCTTATCAAACTGTTTGCGACCACTAACGGGTCAAGTACCCGCTCTATTCATGTTTTGCTTGTTCAGCTTATTAACTCTGCTCGATAAGTTATTGAATCCTTTCAGCAGACAAGAACAAGCCGTAATTGATTTCAAATATGTCATGAACATGGCCCATACATGTGTAGAGTACTTGCAGGGTTATCCTTGAAAAGCAAGTGTCAAATATGAGAGAAACTAAGTACTTTTTAACTGCGGTGTGGCCGTAATGCACAAGTGAGTAGGCCAAAAGAACAAAGTGACAAGACCAACTGGGTAGTGTATCCTCGTTGCCATGCAATGCGCCTGCCTACTCCTATTGCTGAACTGAATGTCATGTGCCTTCTCTTACTTTGCTCTCTCTCTCTTTCTCTGTGGATATAATACCGCATGGCTTTCAGTGACATTGACCGGTTGACAATAACATATAGGTACCCCCAGCCATGTTCTTCATCTTCTTTGTCTCTATTAGTCAGCCATGGCAATAAGGAGATGCAACACTACTTTAAGAAGTGCCACTAGCATCAAGCGAACAGAAGAAATGAGTTTCGAACCTAAAATTTCTTGCTTAGGAGATGAGTAGTCTAACTATTACACCAAAATCTAACAACTAGATAAAAGCATTACATATCTCGTCCTTAGTTTTGAGAAAGGATTTCACAACTAACCCAAGTGCACTATCATATTGCAGAGTGAGTTTTGGCTCTTTAAAATGGGCTCTCATAATAATCAGTCTGTCCAAACTGTCAATATACAGCACTTGAGAGTTGAGAGAACTTCTCAAGGCTAGCTTAAACTCTCTCAATATCTTTTGATTTCCAAACTCCAATTTCTCTTAAAACTTTAGTTTAACTCAGTTAAAAAATTCTTCTAAAAGTAAGGTGTATAAATGAAATATATGTATTATTTTCCTAATATTTTACTTCCTCGAGCAGCCAAACACTGACTTGATCATCAAAAGTTAAGCAAAGATTTGTAACACATAACGAATATGATGAGTCACAACTCTGGGGATTAACAAAAAGTTCAGTCAATTATAATTTTTATTAGGACGTCTCACAATGCATTTACATACTTTGTGATAAAAAAAAAAAAAACAAAAATGGCATAAAAAGACAGAAATTGAACACCAATGGTAGTGTGGTGGCTGTTGAGTCACATGATAGCCACTGTTTGCAAACACATGTACGGCTCCGTAGATTTTGCATCTGCAACTTACACATGGCTTTTGTAATGATAGCAAACAAAAACAAATGATATGTACACTCAAATCAAAACTTTTAAGTATGTGTACTTATTCGAATTTAATTGACACCAAATTCAAGTAAAATATAACAATCTTTTATGTTCTCACTAATAAATAGGTTTGTATTTTCGTGTAGGGTTCTTGGATGAGAAGAGCTAGAACTCAAGTTATAGAGAAAAGAAATGGGATTAAAGTCAGGGTGTTTTTTGGTATATATATGTCAAGTGTTAAGCAATACTTTCCTCAATATGAACTTTAACTTAGTACTTACAGAGAAACGGAAGGGAGTGAAGTGTCTTTAGACATATTTAATATTATTCTTTACCTTGACATGTGTATAAGGTACTCGAAATGAACAGTGACCAAGTAACACTTAAGATCCTTGGAGGCTTGTGTATTTGAAACTCAAATGACAAGTTTGGTACTTGAACCCAAATGGGCGAGTGACAACTACACCCAACTAGACAAGTAAGAGTCGTTGCTTTGGGGCAAATGGGTTTTTTTTTTTCTTTTTGGGTGTACATGAAAATACCTGCCACTAGTATGCGGAGGATATGGATATAATGTTGTGTACCACTGCCCCGGCTCCATAGCCATAGGCTGCCTTGTCTCATGCCCGCCCCATACTCACTCGAATTTATATCTAGTTAACTTTTAAATTTAAAAAATATGTATTTAATTCAAGTAACTAATTTATCTATCAATGTTATAGCAAAATGTAATTGAATTCAAAAAAATAGTATTAAATAATTAAGATGGAGGCATGGATAATCATTTGATACCCATATTTGGGCAGGTATTAGAGACTTGTTGGATACCCGTGGGTCACAGGGCAAGTGTGGATATGAGTTTGTAACCGTCGGAGCGGTTATGGATATCAACTTCATACCCGCGGGGGTAACGAGGCAGACATGGGTATGATTTTGGATGACAGATACAGGTACAGAGGAGGCATTCACGTACTTGCCCCATTCCATTTCCATCCCTAGTGGGTGATCTCAAATGAGCGTTATTTTCTAGTCTACAGATTAGGGACAATGAGGACAAATTGACCATAAGTGAGTAAGTTGTCAAATAACTTGTAAGAATGCAAGCAGGCGAGAAACTTGTCAGGAGTGATTGGGGCGAAGAGCAATACTATTGGTCTTATTTGCCTTTCCCTGCTCGCCTACTCCTACTCGCTTAGTCTATACCAATTTAAATATCAACCCACCAATATTTGTACCAACAATTAGTACAAAACTTTAAAAAAAAAAAAAAAAAAAAAAGATTTCTTGATTTATCAATCATTTTACTGAAAGAAATAGCATACATGGTACTGAGCCCTTAGAGTAAGGCGGACCGTCCTTTATAAAGTCTGTATATTTGGATTCTCTGAATAACCATCTATTATGGTATCTTACTAGTTGAGTCCAAACCCTATTAGATCTTCTACTTCACTTATATTTCTTGCCGTTCAATTGGTTGTTACATTTCTTCCACTCATTTGGTACTCTCAAACCTTTATTTCATCAAATATTTAATAAAAATATTATGCATGATAAGCTATAACAGCATACTCAAAAATGCAGACGCATTTATGCAGTTGACATGAATGCAAGGTTTCCTTCTGCTCAAAGCTCCCATTATGGCCCTGTTAAATCTCCCATTATGACCCTCCTCTTGCTTTCAACACAAAATATAACAATCATTCCATCCCACACATGATCCCCAACCAACTTTAATAATCCCCAAATTTTCTTACAACAGCAAGGAGGAATAATATTACCTTAAGTATGGCCATTTAGGAGAGGGTGGAAATGAGTTTTGCATTCAAGATTTCATGCTTGGAACATGAGCAGTACAATCACTACATCAAACTCAACAACTCAAGAACTACCCAACATGAATGACAAACCTAGCAGAATAATTATGTAATTGATCATTCTGCATTGCAAGGATTAAGATAAAAGAACACATATTCTGACTTGTACAAGAATCAACCAGTATTTGAATGTATTCTGCTGCTAAACTAAACTAAAAATTTCCTCCCTTAACCCAATCAACTAATGACTTCTTTAACACAAATCAGAGGAAAAGAAAAGAAAACAAATAACAAGAAAAAGAATAGAGAGATGGAAGGTCCAGTACATGGAAGAATCCATACTCTTGTATTCTCCTATTCCTGATAATAAATATTTTTGGACCGACGAAACTCAAGCAAGGAATCCAGGTGGGAGTGAAATGCCGAAATCCCAGTAATAGATTTACTGCTCAAGGCCAAGATCGCCCCATCGGACGTTGTATCTGGCAGCAAGATAGTGTGCGCCAACCGGGCCCCTGCTTCCATAGGGATAATACTCTGGTATAATTTTCTTGTCTTCAAGTTCTTTTAGAAGTGGTGTGAAGAGTGACCAAGCTGCATCTAGCTCATCACTTCGTATAAATAATCTTCTTTCTCCTTCAATGGCATCAAGAAGAAGTCTTTCGTATGCATCCGGAATCTCTTTCGAGTATCTGCACATTCGTAGTTAAGCGATATTGTTACACAGAAGGTAAGAGATTTTGCGCTTACGTGTGAGTCCCAGTTTTATTCTCAAAAGAGGTCATAGTTTATAGAGGGGAGGATTGGGTTGCTGATGCATTTGAGTATATATCTCTGTTCAATGTAAATTATTTTGCGCCTTAGGGTTCTATGCCTGGTCCATAAATACACCTGAGATTTGCACGAGCAGCTGTAACTTTCAGCCGTTCTATTGTATTCTTATTCTGAAAATAGAGAAAAATCTTGCCAACTACATGAATGTAGGCACAATTGGCCAAACCATGTAAATCTTGTATCATGTATTTATTCTCTCTCATTGATCTCTTCCATTTCTTGCTGTGCAATTTCGATAACAAAGATCCACAGATGTAGAAATGTGTACTTTAATTTTACCTTGCAGCATAATGAAGATTAAGAGTGCTGCGGTCTAATCTCATACCCAAACCAGGGATCTTATTGTTGATCTTCAAATAAATAGCTTCATCAGGCTGCACTCGGATAACAAGTTCGTTTGTTGCCTGATCTAGATCTGTCCCGATATTCCTGTTGTACAAGTTCCCAGGCACATGCCTAAATTGCACCCTGATCTCAGCCCTGAAATAGAAAAGGCGTCAAGTTAAACAATCCATTCAAATTTTCAGACCTACAGATCGAACACTCAGCAAAAAGAGAAAGAGGAAAGATTATGTTAAAATAGCAGTAAACGTAGCACTGTAGCAGTAGCAGTTAACAACTAGCAGTTTAAGTTGTATGTAATATTTTGAGTTGCACTTTGCAATATGTTAAAAGACATAAGAGTAATCATGTGAACCACAATTCAAAACACTATCTGAAACTTTCAAATGCTAAGAGGGAGTAGCATTTCTGAAGTGCTACTTCTTCCCTAAACTGCTACTACAAAATGCTCCCCTTAACAGGACCGCCGAACACCCAAAAATTTTGAAGGTAGCATTTTAAGCTAATGCTATCGGAAATGCTACCCAATAAGCTGCCACCAAACTATGTCTACTTCTGAATTTATTACCTCCTATTGTGCAATGCTTTCCCAGCTTTCATGAGGAAAGGCACTCCATCCCATCTCGCATTGTCTATAAAAAGCGCAGCAGCAGCAAACGACGGTGTTAAGCTGTCTTTAGGTACGGTCTTGTCATCAGTATAAGCAGGGTACGTGACGCCTCCCTTTGTGTGGCTCTTGTATTGCCCTATAATGACATTTTCAAGTTGTAGGGGCCTCATCGATCGCAGAACTTTAACCTGGAAGCAAAAAATGCAATCTGATAAACAACTAAGAACACCATGAAGTAAAATTTTAAGCATAAAATAGAGAAATTGGAAAGTCCTGGAAAAACCTTTTCGTTTCTGATATCTTCTGCATCCAAGCTAACAGGAGTTTCCATAGCGAAAAGGGCTAGGATTTGTAGCAAATGATTCTGCATTATATCTCTAATTATCCCATAATGATCAAAGTACCTGAGATTCCCATATAAAGATGTATAAGTAACACAAGCTCTTGAATTCCGATGTGTAACAAGTAATACTGTAAAAAGAAACATACCCTCCACGTCCTTCAGTCCCGAAATCCTCAGAAAATATCAACTGTACATTTCTTATATACTGCCTCGACCATAACGGCTCAAATATGAGGTTAGAGAAGCGAAGAACAGACAAGTTCTCCACAAGTTCTTTGCCCAGATAATGATCTATCCTGCGAATAAGTGACAGCAGGGTCAAAAAAGGTGTCCATGTTTGATAATGAATGAACTCAGACTTGGTAGAGCCAAATTCACCTGAAAATTTGATCTTCCTTCAGGTACTGCTTGAGCCCTTTAGTCAAAGCAGCAGAAGATTCTGAATCCCTACCAAAAGGTTTCTCGACTATGACACGTGTCCATCCATTGGTTGAGGAAGCAGAGGAACTTGCACATCTCACTGCATCAATGAATATATTTGGCGGAATTGACAAGTAGAAAAGGCGATGCGCAACTCGTCCAGCCTATTCAACCAATATTTGTTTGGTCAATCACGTACTTGTAAATGATTTGGAGAAAAGTCAATTTAGAAAATCCTGGTGTTAAGTTTGATTATCCAGCGCTCCAACTATTTTTTTTTTGGTAAGACTAGAAAAGGAAGAAAGGCCGTGGTAGAGTCCGTCCGAGAATAATATAAATTGCCTTCTCACAAGACACAATTTTCATGAATGACAAACTCTACCGAAACTAATGTTTCCCACTAATAAGCTGGCAGTCCAAGCTTTTGCTGACACTAAACATCTTTGTCGATCAATCAGAAGACACTGATCAGAACATTTCAATCAAAAACACGCCCATAATTGAGAGAAGGGCCTTAATCCTTAATTTGTTTCCAGTGAAGCCTGAGAGCATGAAACTGCACCTCCTAACATCTAATGGAATACAGGCTAAAACATTCATCTTGTACGGGGATTCCATTTCAAAGTCAGAGTTTACTCTTTAGAAAAGCAGTTTGTTCTGATCCGTCACTTTTGGACTTATGTCAAACAAAAGATTTGTCACCTTCAAATACAACTTTATTTATAAAGTCAACTGATGGTGAAAAATCACCAATTTACATGTCAGATATGATTCCAACCATATGCATAGCACAATCATATTGTTCCCATACGAATTGCCAACTAATCGATACCTCGTGTTGCTTGAGCTTCTTGTGCAGCTCTGCAAAGTTCTCCAGAGAATCATATTGACCAGATTGGTAGAAGCATCTCTTAAGGAACTGCTCCATCTTCTCATTGCAGTTCTCCCTGAAAATTCATAATTAATGTCATGCCGCATAAATAAATCAAGCAATCCTCATCACCCATCACTGAGAAGTGAACATCCCTCCCAAACTCATAGTAACAAATAGGGGTGTAAACGATCTGAGCCGCTCGCGAGTAGCTCATGAGTAGCTCGAATAAAACTCGACTCGAACTCAAATTAACTAAGTACAAGTTCGAGTATCAAAAGATACTCGATTAAACACTCGATTCAATACTCGACTCGATACTCAAATTGGTACTCGACTCGATATTCGACTCATACGAAGTAGTTCTTGTGTATTATTTTCTTTTGAAATAGATGGCTTGGGACATTAATAGTACAATAAAAAAAGGAAGATTGAATTCCTCGTAAAAGATGATATCTTACATTTGTGGTGAAGTGAAAGAACTTGTATTTGGTTTGCTTGTATTTTTTAGAACTTAGGTTTTGATGCATATTTGCTATTAATATATCGGTGTTTCGTGGTTGTATATGTTAAAATATAGTATGGGCAATAATTGAGTATCCAAATTGAGTATAACTAATGTTCGAGTGTACGGAATAATATTATAATGGAGCTAATTTGTTGAACGTTCATATGCACAATAAACGAATACTCGAGTCAAGTCAAGTACTCGAATAGTTATAATCGAGCTCGAGTTCGAGCAAAATTAACTACTCGAATTGAGTTCGAGTCGAGTACTAAGATACTCGGCTCGGCTCGACTCGATTACACCAAATAAGAGCCAAAAGAAGTCCAGAGGCATATATAGGCGCAGCTGAATACCTTTTATCAATTCTGCAAGTAAGAGTCTTGCTGACCATGTTTCTGAGTTCTTCATCAGTCATCTTACTCCGGGCATAACCATACACAGTGAAGTGCTGTCGCAACAAAAACAAGTTCCATCAAGCTTTTATATTCATTAACCCTCACATTTATATAGAATCCTAATTGGAAGCATATAACTTTGCTCTTGGATATGAACCAAGTAAATAGATATCCCACAAACCTTGGGTAAGCAATCTTCATAGTAAAGTGCAAAAAGCGCAGGAAATATCTTCTTTTTGGCAAGATCCCCAGAGGCCCCAACTACGGTTATACTGACAGTGGACTCATCCTTGCTCATGTCAAACTCAACCCCATCATTGGATTCCTCAGAAGATGTGGCCGACAATAGCCCATCCTTCAATTTCTTCATAGGAGCCTCACTTTCAACTGGGGTTACTTTTGTGGCCACTGCTGCACCTGTATAATCAATAAAAATCCCATCTGAAAAACAGTGAATTAAATATCTCCACAAGAAAGATCTGACATTTATATATCAAAACTGCAAGCCGCTCTTCGCATTGAAAAACTATGACAAACTGAACATACTGGACATTCCAGACAACCTTCAGCAAAAAAGTTGCAAAACTTTAGAATACAATGACGTAACAATTTTGGGAACGTCAACCAGCATCTAACCAAAAGCCCAATTAACAATAACATCAGAATTCTAAGAAACCCTAACCAATTTCATATAATCGAATGTCAAACAAATAAAACAATTTCCATCGAGGACTCCACATGCAATTCTAGTAAAATCCCATGTAGGAGTTGTGAGAGAGAAAGATTACAATATGAGTTTAGTGGGTTATTCCATGAATGTTAATTTATTTTAGGATAGAATATGGGTCTCATATATGTTAACTCCGTGGCCCAACCCTGTGAAATTTCACAATTTCACCCAGAGAGACAAAGCGCTCACCATCTTGCATCCGAACCACATTCGAATTTGGATTTGCCTTCGTTCGACGCGACAAAATTTTCTGGGTAGGCCGTTTTGGGGATGAACAAACCCTAACAAACTGAAGATGGGCACTTCCAGATTCAGAATACGACGAAGAGGAGTAGTAATACGATGCGCAACGAGCTGAAGAAAGAGTAGCCATCTCTAATGTCACTCAATTCTCGCTCTATGAATTTCAAAGTGCAAATTGAGGAAGAGAATTCGAATGAATGGGGGTTTTGAAGGGGATTTCGATGATTTAAGGAAAGGAGAATTAAAAATTTGAAATGGGCAAAGGCAGCTTCGGAATCATCGAGGGTTACGTAGATGGCGAGGGGGCCCTTGAGATACCCGAAAGGCTGCTTCTTTCTCAAACTCCCTCCGCCACCGGAAGAGGCTGTGGAGTCAAATACAACACAACTCCCCTCTCTCTCTTTTGAATAGCAATTAGGTGGGCCCAAATTTTAAATGTCCATCCTTTAAAAATAATAATTATTAATATTAATAAATTTTAAAAAAAATATTATTATATATAAAAGATTCTATTTAAAAATTTTACTTGAGATCTAGGACCGGCTCTGACAATTTGGTTAGGTTTGTGTTATTATTTTGATAATTTTTGTTAATATTAGAATAATAATTAAGATTTTTTGAGCTTAGTTGTGTTAAAATTATACCGACATTAAGAAAAAAATACTCTAATAATAACATTATTTTTAGGTTGTTGAAAAAGATAATGTTACTGTCAAAATAAAATTATTATTGTCAAATAGTTTTTAGGCCTATTTTGTAGCTCTTAATTTTTGTAAGTCACTTTATTGCTCCAACAATAACAAATTTTGTCCCATAATAACAACTCCCTATTGAAAATTCAGTTAACAATTAATTTAATTCAACCATCTAATACCTATTGCAATTTGTAAATAATAGGACTAATAAAATATTTTTAAAATAATAGGGTTTGTGATAAAGGATCCATTTGGTGTGACTTTTGGTTTATAGTATTTGATTTTTACAAACTGAAAGTTGGAGGTTCCCGTGGATAGCCCACTGGTATTAGTGGGCCGAGTACTACTCCGAGGTCCCCGGTTCGAACCTCATTCCCTATCCCCCCCCTCCCCCCCCCCCCCCCCCCCCCCCCCCCCCAGTAGCCTTATATGGGCATGCGCCTATGATCCAAAAAAAAAAACTAAAAGTTGGATTTTCAAAAGAATTATTCATTATTTTTAGTTTTCTGTCTTTAATTCTCACTCAATATATAAAACTTTGACAATAAAAAAGATAAGATAACAAAAAGTTACTTTCAATACATATGATTTTATCTTTTAAAAGTTCAAAAATCATAAATAGAAAATAACATCAAATAAATTTTAGTTTAATAAATTTGTTTATTTAGTACCAGATATTTTTATTCTAGCAAAACAAAAAAAGAGTTGAAATGGAAGAAAATGACACTAATTTTGGCATTACTAGTACAAAGCATTTGACATCAAATTGTGGCATCAAGGTGTAACCAAACTCAAATATAACTATTTATTTATAATGCTAAAATACCCAGACCCCGCTTTTGCGACAGCACTTGAGGCAATGGGATTGTTGTTGTTGTTTTATTTATAATACTAAAATAATATACGATTTATGTTGCTTTCCTAAAAAAGTGGCCACTTGCATCTGGTGGGCCTTAAACGACAATTTTGCCAAACTTCCATACCAGTTCAAAATAATTCAACCAAAATGCTCGTAGGTAGCTCGCAATTGAAAACTACTAGTAGTCATGACCATCTGTTATAGTTCGCCTGAACTCATAAATTTTTTTTTTTTTAATTTTATTACAACAGCCAGAAAGAAACATTAGAGGAGTCTCGTAGGAAGTACCCGCTCTAGCACATCTACCATTACAATAAAGTCTAGATTCGGGCTAGGTTGAGAATTGAAGTGGGTGATAGAACCAACATAATAACCCTGCTTCACAACTCAATTAGTTGCCCAATTAGTCTCCCTACAATGGATTGTAGTCAATTTCAACACAATGAGTTATCCTTTGCATGTCTTGAATAATTATTTCCGGATTTGCCAAGGGGGTCTCAAATTTCCCTCCAGAGCCTTTGTAACTATCTCACAATCTCCTCCCATTTCAATATTCTGAAACCCCAAGTTAACTATTCTAAAAGGACCGTCACTTGTAGCCAAGACCTCCATTATGAACGGTACCGCTTTTTTGAAGTGTCGCATTGCCGCTGAAATAAATCTTCCTTTTCATCTCTAATAATATAGCTATCAACCACCGAACTGCCTAATTTAATTCGCCTGAACTCAGATGGAAACACATGCTTCCAAGGTAACCTAGGGTGAAGATATAAATATAAGTTTTTGAGGTCCAATCGAATTCCAAAAGGCCAACTTCTTTGAGAGTTCTACACCGATTTCTCTTTCCATACACTTACTTTCTTAAACAACTTCCAACCTTAACCATTCACTTTGTTGGACAGTTCTTGGTCGAGTCTCGTCAGAAGTTCTACTCATATCAAACTGAGCTCGAACAAAAGTTCAAAAGCTCAATAAGAGCTCGATTCAGCTCAGTTAGGTAGACAAGTTGAGTCACGACAAGTATTGAGCACACTAAAATTATAATGAAAGGGGCTCGAACAAAAGTTTAAAAGCTCAACAAGAACTCAATTCATCTCATTAAGAGTTTGGCCCTCAAACACACTAAAATCATATCAAGTTAGTTCCTCCCAAAAGTTCAAGAGCTCAATAAGAGTTTGGCTCGAATTCGAGTTTGGCTCAAACTTTAGCCTGACGAGGCTTATCAAGCTCGAATTCCAACAAGAAGGTTATTGGCAATGACTTGTTTACACCTCCTCGTTTGTGTTGCTTGGCTCAGAACCCTAGTGTACACAGATCTTCTAAGTCAATCACATACTGAAGGTAGATGATTACTCAAAAAGGGGCTGTTTTGGTACTTCCAGTGCGTTCTCGTCACCCCTTATGCCACACTTTGATATATCTGATGGAGGCACATTATTCGGTACAAGAGATATCAGGACAAATAACTCAAAATAGATCACAAATAAACCCAGAGCAACCCCCTCCTAAATTACATTTTCAATGATATAGGGTCGCTCACTTGAGAACCAACAAGTCAGAATTAAGAATACCTGATTAATGGTCTCTTGAACCCAATTTAAAGAAAAAAAAAAACAAAGAAAAAAATAATAATGAATTCTACCCTCGATACAATCTCTTCTCCTAATCCAAGAAAGCCTAGTCGACAACTCCACCTACTCTACTCAATGCTCTCGAGGGGCCCAAAAATTGGGAGCCTTTCATCTCTCTTACTGCTCAAACCTCTCTACCTACCACAAAACTGAATGAGACTACAAAAGAAGCAATTAATAATAATCTCACAGGACAAATGCAATTTTCTCCTGGGAAACCCCTGAAGGACAAGGGCGTGAAATTAAGGGTTCATAATGATCCGCTCCAGCACCACACCAACCTGTTAAACGAGCCACTGCTTAGTACACAAGACCGCGAGGCAACACATTTCTGAGGAAGGAGTGAAAAGAAAGACGTTTTGGAAAAAGAGTTAAGTCCAATGTTTTAATAACATGTTTTGAAGTTTTATGTTTCGTTTACTGTTCCTTTTTGTCAAGGAATTAATTATCTCAAAAGTTTAAGTTGACGTATGAAACCAATGAATTGTTTTATATTCTAGGATGTCCCTTTAAGGGAATGTCCATTGGGCGTGGATAATCCACAGACTCAACTCATACTTTCTTTTGTCAAAACACGTTCTAGTTATTTTTCTATAATATGTTATCTATATCCTTATTGATCAATGTTATTTTTCTAGTATTGTCTAGTCGAAATAGAGAATAGAATACCTGTGCCTTTCATGAAAAGAAAGAAAGGGGGTTCACAGATTTGGCTCCGTGGACGATGTGGGAGGAAGAAAACACAATTGTCTTCCTCAACCATGGCATCTGATCCATGCGCTTGCACCTGTAATAATTAACCAAACATAAGCATTGCTCTACTACTGATTGATTATTCACTCGTTTCCAGGAAAGAAGAAATGCAGCATTAACACCAAACACAGAAAAAGTAGCAAAAAAAGGTTTGCAATTCTCGTGAAAGAGGTTAGAAAAATATCCCAGTTAAAGAATACCTAAGCACCGGTTACTAGCCAACCAGTCTAACCAGCAAATGGCATTTTGATAAGCTATGATTTTACATAACATTCAATGAGAAACAAGGTTGTGAAACTAGTTTTTTCTGATTTTTTGATTTTTTTTTTTTCAGCTTTTCCTACTTCAATTGAAAACTGAAAACAAAAATTTGAAAATAAGAAAAAATAGTTTCAAGACCTGATTCCTCCCCCCACCCCCCCCACAGACCCTGCACAAGTGGGAGCCCTTATGGCACTAGGAATGTTGGTGTTGCCTAAATCATATTAGTCACTAAAAAACAGCAGCTATTAATCCCCATTGCAAGATCAAAGATACTCACGCAGTCCTAGTTTCATGTCCGTCTTCTTGTCAACCGGAAAGGCTAACTAAAAAGTACAGTTAAGTTTAAATGCATTCAAGACATTTCACTGCTTAAACAAAGGGGGAAGAGCGCACGTTTAGTGCTACGGATACATTTTCCTAATTCCATTACTTGAGCATATATATTGTTCTGAACGTGACATGCAAATTGAATCAGATTAGAACTTTTAGAGTTCATATATATGAGATTCACATATAATTTTATCATAAAACTAATTGTATTAAGTGAAGTAACCCATATTAAAAAGATAGGAAACTTCTTACCACATAGATTTCGCGCTTGAATTCCGTTGCAAGACACTCGATGGCGATGTCATCCCCAAAGGCTGCAGCACGGCCTTCCCTATTTTCATCTACAGTTAACAAACCCTCCTCAGTATATTGCAATGTGACGATATCATATTCATCATCAGGGGACCCAGAGATAGACATGTACTTGGCCCAACTCGGGCCATCATCCACCGCAATACACCTTTCTTTGTAAATAGACTCTGCTGCCGATTCTCTTCAATCAAGAAAACAATGAACTCCATAAAGACAAGCAACAAATTCTTTGGATCAAAATCCAAAAAATAAAACATCTCAATTATGTATTCAAAGCTCAACAAAAATACAAACAGGTCCTTTGCTCAATTTGACAAACAGGTCCTTTGCTCAATTTGAGAAAGATTTTTTCTTTGAGAATATTTGAAAACAGCAAAGCAAGTGAATTAGGCATTCATGATGTTCGGGACTCTACATGTGAGTCTAGTGAGAATCCCACATAGGAGTTATGAGGGAGAAGAGATCAATATACAGGCCTAGTAAGCTACTCCACTTGGTGCCATTTAGTTTTAAGATGGAACCCCACTTAGGCTTATATGTGAGTCTTGTGTATCCAAGGCTAAATAGAAGTCTAGTTAACCCCATACACCATTAGCGGTCGACAAACACATAGCTGCCAAGTATAAAAGCAGGATAAAGAAGGAAATTAATCAAGAAAAGAAGAAGATTATCAGAGCTAACGCCTTTTTTCCTAAACGGTTGCACGTTAGAGGTTAAAAAAACAAGCAAAAATCAAGTCGAAGTAAAAGGGACACTAACAGAACTTAGAATCACATGTATTTATGGATTTCTAGGGTTTCTACAGCAAGAAAACTAGGTCTAGAACCAGAAATCACAGAAACTGTAGATTGATACAAGAAATTACTCGTTTTTACCAGTTGATGCGAAAATTACACTCCCTATGACAACAAAAACATGTACCAGACAAAGAAGAACATGGAAAGAAGCGAAAAACACTTAAAAGAAGAAGCAGATCTACAGATTCGTACCAAGAACAACAAAAAATCGAGCTATAGCGTACAGATCCAAGAGAAACAAAGCTCAAATCATACCTCTGCATGCCGAGATCTACAAGCTCGTTAATGGCGAAGTCCAAACCCTCCCGATCTGCCTTCTTAGCCAGAAGCTTCACCTCTTGAACAACATGGATCCCCCATCCACACTTCAGATCTGGCGAGTACATATGCCGGATCGCCGATTCAATCATTTCTCTCTCCTCCGCGGTCACCAATCCTAGATCCTCAAGAAACCTTCTCACCGTCCGCCGCCGGAGCTCCTTCGCGTCAACAGCCGCTGCCGCCGCCCTCTGCGCCGCCGTGAAGAGGCAGTTACCGTCGGCGTCGACGTCGCCGCCGTGAGAGAGACGGAAAACCACAGGCGCTAGGGTTTTATCCTCTGTATGCTTCCACAGGACACCTCTAGCGTAGAGCTTCGACAAATGGCGCCTCTGCTGGTCCTCCAAGCCGGTAACGCTCTCCCAGCTGTTGGATTGCTCCGGCAAATCAACGGCCTCGATTGATTCCCGCCACTTGATCAACGGTGGCGATCCCGCCGGTAAGGTGTCGGTTACCGTGGTGGCGTCGCACAGCAGCTTCCCCATTTCCGTTTTCTATTTTTATTTTTATTTTTATTTTTTTGGGAGTTTTCTTGAGCGAAGGAGCTGCAGAGAGAGAAAATGAAGAGAGAGAGAGAGAGAGAGAGAGTGGGGAGACTAGGGTTAACGGATAGATCGAGGGCGCGGGAGAGGAAAAACACGTGGCGAAATCAGAGCGAATAGCCGTTAGGGGGAGGTCCTCCTGACCGGATGACCACCAGTAACGTAAGCGCTGGGCCCACCTAGAAGATAGGGAGGACCAATAGGAATTTAACACTTGGCGATCTGTGGTTGGTTAGCCAGCGTTGTGGTAGATAATGAAAATTGAAGAGCACAATCTCAGAGGGACATGACACAACTTACCGATGCTGTCGGGTTTTTTTTTATTTTTAAATTGGAAAAATAAATATAATTGAGCTATTATTGTTGTTTTTCCTTTTTTTTTTTTTGACACTAATTGTTTTTCCTTTAAATTGATTCGATAAAACGGCAAAAAAATGCGTTCTCTTGTAAAAGCATCTCTTTATAAAAATTGAATGCAAGAATATGGATGTGATTCTTGTCCCGAAAATATGACATTTTTATTAAGAGATTTGTATTTCGTATACTTTTTTATAAATAGTAAGCTAATCTCAATTTCGATTGAGCAGTTTAATACTGCTTTTATAAGATAATTGTATATTGAAAGACTGTGACTTAATTAGGTTTTCCTATACAATTAATATCTATTTTATTAAATAACGATTAAAAAGAGACTTTATATGAAAGAGACTTATAAAATGTCTAAATGTCTTCCCAGTGAAAGTTTGCCTTTTAATTTCTAGGTATTGGGCATGTGAAACTCAAGTGACTACTAGGGTGGACTCATATAGAGATTGCTGAACTATATGTGCTGAACCATGCTTAAATGAGCTTTTAATCTATAGAATGAGTTCAAGGCTAAACTATCTTATTTTGGAGAAACTTTAGGCTTGTTTAGGTTACTGAGTCAAGCCCAAGCCTAATGAAACTTGAGCACATAGGTTATTGACCTTAAACGTGCCTAAATTAGCTTGTGTTTAAATAATTTATTAACTCAAATATGTATAGTTGAGCCAAATTTAAGTCCAAATGAGCGAAGCTCGAGCCTAAATGAGTTCAAGTTGAGCTTATACAAGCCTGAAATCATAAGCTTAATTTAAGGCTCGCAAAGTGAAATTCAATTTGAGCCTAACTAAATGTAAAGGAGCTAGATCTCAGCTAATAGCTTGGCTCGGCTCGACTCAAATACACTTGTACTTTTTCAAAGAAACATATTATTTTTATTATATTTAGTATACAACTCCGGGGAAGACTTCAAGCAACTGCAACCAAGCATTTTCTTATGACCCCCAATTTGTAAGGGGCCAATTTTAAAAATTAACCATATTATATATTTACTTTTACTATATATCATCATTCATAATTGGGCAAAAATCAACATATGTGTGATATATTATAAATACTTACATAACATGTATAATAACAGTAAATAACTTATTTAAGATGCATTTAAACTGACCGAATATCTCTGTGTTGAAAAGAGGATCAGCAATCTAGAATTGAATCCTTAAATTTTCAAAACTGGCCTTATTAAAGTATTTAAATTTGGACCTTGATGTGAATAGAGTAGAGAAATATAATATAAATGGGCACCACATTTGGGAAGATTCCAAAAAAAAAACCATGGAAGTAGCTTCTAGGCGCCTGGTTGGCTGGCTAGAATATTCTCCATGGAATATTCTCCTACTGGTTTTCAATATGCAGTTTAGTTGGGCCTGTATGCAAATTGGGCTGGGCTTAGGATGCTCCAGCGTAATCACTGCGGTCTCTGTTGGGCTGCATATGGGCCTAATAAGCCCATGGGCTGGATTTCAGTTCTAAATTAACCGAAGAAAATAAATAAAAATGAACGTCGCCTGAGAGATTCGAACTCTCGCGGGGAAACCCCATGTACTTAGCAGGCACACGCCTTAACCACTCGGCCAAAGCGACTCTTTGGTAGCAAGTAACAATAAAAATCCTTAAAATAAAAGAAAATTATATAAAATTTATTACTTGCTCACCCTAGGGTTTAAAGTTTTATCACTTAGATACCTTAACGTTTTAATATATACAATAAGATATCTTAAGATTTAAAAAATTCATCACTTAGGTACCCTCGAAGTTTTAAAAAATTTTATCAATTAAGTGCATATTATTGTAATCATGACTTTTTTTCGTATTCTGTTCGATTTCGTTGAAAAATATTGATATAACTCATACATATTATTGTAATCATGAATTGCATCGCTATTATATGGTAAAAAATGTTTGAATTTTCATAAAAATTCACCAAATTATCGTATAAAGTACTTAAGTGATAAAACTTTGAAACCTCAATGTATCTCGTTGTATATATTAATATGTCAAGGTATAAATAACCAAACTTCGGGTAACTAAATGATAATTTTCCGAAATATATATATATACACCTTTAAATAAAAACTTATCCATTGACCTTGTAAAATCCTTCAACTCATCCTAATTATTATCTCAAAATAGAAATCGATAAAGAAAAAGAAAGGTATGATTTTGGTTTTAGTTAAAATATATTTTATGAAATTTAGGTTTTTTTTTTTTCTTGGACAAGATACCTAGTCATTATTATAAGAACCCACCCTACAAATACAATTAAAAGAACAAGAAAAAGAAACGAATAAAGATGCAATGTCGGTAATAACAGCAACGCATTAATTTTTCACTGAGGACTTTCACGACCTTGTAATGACTGAACAGCTCTAGGGCAATTAGACTGAATAATGACATTATTGAATCTTCGATGAATAGAAAATGACAGGCAGTCCGGATTGTATAATACTCTGCAACAAAAGAGACTTGAATTTTCATAAATATAGAGCTAGGTAACCCAAATTATAGAGACTTATATAATGTGATGGTCAAGAGGCAATACTGGAAATAAAGATGCGTGGGTTAACGTGAACGAATAAGTGGTTAAAGGAGAGCATAGAAATTGATTGCGAGTGGTTTTGTGAGTTTGTTTCTATTAAAGGTTTATAAGTTTGGTAAATTAAATTTTTAATCCAGAAAATTTATAAACCAATTTCTATCCACCAACTAGATGAAATAACTATATAGTCCAAACATTGACATATGATATAACTTCACATTTTCAGTATAAATTTTTAAATTTTATTAAATAACCTTGCTCCTTCTGTTCTTCAGGTTGGGGATCTTCGGAAACAACCTGGTCTTCGGCGTAGCACCCTAAAGGAGGAAGGCTGCGTACATCCACGACCGCATACTCTGCTTTTGCGGGAGCCTTCTTGGCACTGGGACTGTTGTTGTTGTAACCTTGCTCCTTCTATCTCCCTATCACGTAATCCCTCTCCTTATTAGCTACCTTTTTCCCTTCAAACGAGTGCTAGTTCTATTGTCGTTTGCACTGGCTCCATTCATCTTGCTTGCACAAGCTGAACCATTATCCAACCGTCAACACTAGCCCGACCGTCATGTGAACACCAATGCATCCACCGATAACATATCAAAGAGAGAACCGAGATTGAACACTCGATTGCCTAGCTTGGGAAAGAGATGATGGCGTGTTAATAGCTTATTGATCTTGATTTTATTTATTTATTATTATGATTTTATTTACAAAATGTTTGAACAAAAAATATTAATTCACTTAACCACAATATATTAAGTATAATTTACACTAAAAATAATATATTAAGCGTATTGTTATTGATAGGGCAAATAATGTTAACATTAGAGCAATTATATGACTTTTAAGGAATAACAGTTATAAAATTTCATAAAGTTATTTTGATATTACTTTTTTGTTCTCATAATAACATTATTCTATATTAAGGGCAACCAAAGAAATTTTGAAAAATAAGAAGATAAAGCGTGTTTAACTCTATTTATAATTGACCCTATAATTTATTGCTCAATTAAACATGAGCGTGCCTGGAAATAGGATGTTGGAGATTAAATGAAGTTCTATAAATGTAAATGATACGGTGCCGAATAAATTTTGGCTGGTTAAGTAACCAAATCTAACTATAATTATTTTACAACCTTAAATTTAATCTGCAGCATACGAGTATCTAGTTAATTAATGACAATTGTAATGTAATTTATATAAAAAACGAAAGTTTTGATTTGATTCAAATGAAACCGAAAAAAGTAACTCTATATAGCAACCAACACCATGTAGTTTTGGCAGAACAGAATAAATGTATTTTTAAAGGTTTTTCTGGGATACATTAAGTGGCAAGAGGAATGAACTGTGGGTAAGGTCATATTTCATTTTCTTTAGATGGCCCTTAGTAAACTAACAGAGGTAAAATGTCACATATTGTATCTCCATTTTTTTGCAAAGGAGGGCTACTTCACGAGTTGACGACAAGTTCAATCTATAGTGATGAAACGTTTTTGATATAGGATTTGTCTCTGTTGTTTTAATATGCTTTTCCAGTGAGGCAACCATCATTTGAATGGCGAATGAAATGGGTACGGGTAAAATCGACATATGCTTGACATTGTTTCCCTTGATTTTTTTTCCGAACAACTCCTATAGTCAATCCATCACCCAACTAGAGAAAAAAATGATTTCCCCATACAAAGAGACTCCTTTCTGTAGGAATAGTTATAAAACTGTTGTATGAACTATTGTCCTTACTTCTGGAGAATTCACATGCCCCGAATAGCAACATAAACTAGTGACGCTTTCAATTACCAGACTCTCGCCGTTTGATCAGAGTCACATACCAAAAATGACTACATAACCATGAAAGAAATCCAAACTCGTGAAATATTTATAACCCGTATCATCGTGTTTATATGTGATTTGTGAATGACAAAGAACCAGGCAATCCTAAGTCAAGTTTCAACATACAAATACAAAAGACAATATCTTTGAACGAGATATCTATGTAGAAAGTAGAAGACAAAAAGGAAAAGAGATAAAAAGAGAGGATGGAGCCCACATGTAGTATCGTAATGACAAGGGCAGCTTCGTCCCCAATTTCCATGATGGGAAACTCTCATTTTGTGCTACCATTCAACCCAACATTTCATTACCTCTTCAATTATATAACCTACTTTATGTTACATTTTTCACCGGGCCTTTGGGCCCGATCTACGAAGTTGGTATATATAAGATCCATATATAAGCTCAAATAGAGTTCTATCCTAAAACCAATTGACAATAAGTGAAGTGACCCACTACAGTGATAAATTGATCTCTTTACTCTCACAACTCCAATGTGAGATTCTACTACATATGCTTACATGTAAAGGTGGCCAGTGGGCGGGGACGCTTGGGCCCAGCCCGGCCCACTACTGTAGCAGGTGGGGCTGGTCTAGGCCCGCTCCTGTACCGGGCCGGGCCACGGGCCCCAAAAAATTTGGGGTCTGGCCCGGCCCCGGCCTGGGGGATTTTTTTTATTATGATGTATGTATATATATTAATTTTTCCTAATAAAATCATAAAAAAATTGTAACTTACACGGTAACGGTGAACTTTATATGTTAGAGGTATTAGGTTTAAATCCCACTAGTGTCAATTTTGTATTAAATTTTTGTCATTTTTTTGTAAAGTATGTTAAATTATTTTTATACCCAATAAAATTACAAAAAAATTCTAGCTCATATGGTAATTAGGATGCTTTGCATACTAGAAGTGTGGGGTTCGAATCCCATTAGTGTCATTTTTTGTAAAATTTTCAAGATTAAAAAAAAAACTGGGAGGGGTTTGGGCCAACCCGAGCCCGGGCTGGGCTGAGCTCCCAAGGCCGGGACCCCGGCCCGGCCCGCTATAGAGCTGGCCTAGCGGCCCCAGGCTAGCCCAACCCAAACCGTGGCCACCTCTACTTACATGTGAAGTTCTCAATACTTTATTTCTCTTAAATATTGAACCCCTCAACTCTCAAAAGCTTGTTAGACCAAATTATAAATGTACATTTAATAAATGTTTTTTTAGGCTGTAAAAACTATTTTCAATACAAGTATTTTTATTTTAAAATATTTTAATTTTTGCTTATGATTCTAGTTTTAAAAAGAGCATTATTCTTTTACTTTTACGTAAAAGTAAAAAAAAATACAGTTTTTGCTTTTATTTTAAAACTCTTTTTCAAGTTAAACACCTTCAAGTTTTAAAAAAGTAGTTTTCATTTTGAAAAAGAGTTTAGACTAATATTGTTTCGTATAAATGTTATGCTAAAAATAATATATGTAAAAATGAAATGAGAAATAAAAAAAGGAGGGAAAAAAATGAAAATGAAAAAGAAGAAAATGAAGTTAAGAATGAAAGTTGAAAAGAACGAGAATATTTGACGAGTTAAATTTAAATTTTGAATTTGGGTTAGTTCTTTTATAAATAGAGTAGGTAAGGTATGATTTAGACAGGTAGAGAGGAAAAAAAATATATATATAGAGAATTATATAAATTTTATAATAGGATGTCCTCCGGACATCAGTTAGAAGAAGATATTAAAAAAATTAATTCTAGGAATGTTTTCTTTAAAAGATATTTTGTGTGATATTGAGTGGGGTCACTTAAAAATTAAACGAGTTCGGGTGCTTTTATTGGTGTTCAAAGAGTTTTTCGAACTTTATTTTCCCAAAATTGCGTCATTAAAAAGGTTGATGGCTTCTAACTTTAGTTCTTATTTTCATAAAATTTAAAAGCTTATACTTGTGTTTGGTTCTACAAAAGTAAACAAAATAAAAGTAACCAAAATTTCCTAAACCCCCCGACGCTTGCCGTTTCTTTCTCTCTTTTCACGGACTTTGTCCGGATCTTTTAATCTCAACATGTTTAAATTGATTTTACATTTTCAATCCCTTAGGAACATAGGCTAGTAGCATAGAACACCGACTATCTTACATGCCACCTGAATTTACATCTTCACTATGATACTTGTAGTTTCCCTTTATAGAAATTTTAAGAGATATTTCCCACTCCCTCCCCCCGCCTGACCTACTAAAAAAACGTATGTTTTTATTCCAAGCCCTTTTATCTGAGTCCCAAGCTCCTTGGGACTTCTCTTCAATTGTTGAAGATATTAAACTTATGCTTAGTTCCTTTCGTGTCTTTAGTTTTTCTTGGTGCTCTCGTTTGGCCAATGTGCTTACCTATGAAGTGACATTAATGTATAGGTTGAGAAAGTGTTCTCATAATTCGGTTAATTTTTTTCCTCCCTCTATTGTAAATAATTGAGATTTATAAAACGCTTTCGGACTTTTTTTGAAATTAAAAAAGAACTTTTAAGAACAGTAATACCTCATTTCGTAGGAGTGAGGTTAGGACACAGTACCACAGGAGAGAGAGCGTGGGCACGCCCTTACCCTATAATATAAGGAACCCGTCCCACGAGTGGGACCCTGTCCGTGACCCTTCTCTATCCCCATAATGACTACCCCCCTTTTCCGTACCTCAAGAAACGAACAATCCCTCCCCCCCCAACCCAAAACCCTACCTTTCCTCTTCTTTCTCTCTCTTCTTCAACCATGAAGCTCAACAAAAACAAAGGCAAAATCCACCCTTCTCCTTCCCCTTCTTCTTCTTCTTCTTCTTGTCAATCAAGCAACCAAGACTCCCATGTCGTCTCTGTACTGCGAATCCTTCCCGCGGCGATCTTCACCTTAATCTCCGTTCTCTCCTCTGAAGATCGCGAAGTTCTAGCTTACATGATCACTAGATCGATTAAAGCCACTGCGAATCCCTCCACTTTACTCGAAGAGAACAAGAAGAAGCAGAATCGGAACAAGAAAGCTTCTGCCACTGCGCTGCACAAACCGCCTATGTTCGATTGCGGTTGCTTCGAGTGTTACACTAGCTACTGGATCCGCTGGGACTCTTCTTCACACCGCGAGCTCATTCACCAAGCTATCGAAGCTTTTGAGGAGCATTTAGCTTCTACTGAGCAGCGCAAGACCGGTCGAGGAAAAAGGAGAGAGAAAATCAGCGCTAGGAAACCGGCGGAGCAGGAGATTCCGCCTGTGGTGGAGGAGAGAGAAAGTGAGGCGGCTACTGCGGTTGTCGAGGCAGAGAAGCCCCCGGAAAGTGAGGAGTTAGCGGAGTTAACCCCAGAGCAAGCGGCAGAGGCTTCGCCAGAGGTGGAAGAGCCGCCGTGCGTAACGGAGGAAGCGGCGGCGTTGCCGGTGAGGAGAGCGGCGGACGGCAACAACAGAGGGTTTGCAAGGAGGTTTCTACCGGACTTGATGGGTGTTATCAATTCACGTTTATGGAATCTTTGGAGTCCGAATGAGTAAGAAAAATAATAATTTTTTATTTTCTTTTTACTAAAAAAATATAATTAAGAGGAAAAACAGGAATATCATTTTAATTTTTATACTAGTTATATTGGAGGTGGAATATGTTCTATTTTTGACGGTGATTGTATTTGCTTCGTATTATTATGAATTTTAATTCTTGGGGGTTAGTAGAGGGGTCGTATTTTAAACTAATTTTTGTAAATTAGGTAAAGATAGGAAGTTTCAAAGTTGGGATTCTCGAACACGGTTTCTTGTTAGGGTCTCATGCTGATTGGGTAAGACTGTGTATATCCTATCTCTATCAGACCCTGCATAAACAGTAGCCCTTGGGGCACCGAAACTCTTATTATATCTAAAGATAGGAAGTGACGTGGACCAATGAAATGGGAAATGCATCTCAGTGGTCTGGCCGAAATGCAGACACCGAAAATATACACAACTTGATTACAATTTTTCTTTATATTAGTTTAGTTTTTATATAATTTATATTATATTAATTTAATTATTAAAATAAAATTTAAATTAAGTTAATAAAATTTTTAATAATTCAACCATAGGTTGGATAAAATTAAATCAATGAATGAACTTTTAATGAATTATTTATATCTAATATAATTTTATCATTAAAAATAACATTAGTAATTAACACAATCAAATTTATAAAAAAAGTTGAATTAATACAATTAAAAATATAATAATTAAATTAATATAATAAAAAAAATACAAAGAACTTTTGAGGTAAATAAACACTTTCACATAATAATATAATAATATTATATTAAAGAGAAACACTTTATAGTAAAATTGCGACTTTTGGACATTGATAAAAAGAACAACAAATTTGCATAAAAGAGAAAAAAAACATAAAGAAATGATAAACTTGAACTGTAATTTGAAAAATTAAAAGACAAAAATGCTACACTAATATCTTAGCGAACAACTATACAACTTTATTATATAGAAGTGGGAATGGGATATAGCTACATTGTTGATATTCGGTTTGTTCAACTCTTTTTGGGGCTCGAGTGTATGCGAATTCCAAAGCTTTTTTGTTTTTTTTGTTGATCATTATAAAGATTCCTCGAGTGGATAACTAGAGGAGGTGGCGGGAATCATTTTTTTTAAAATGAATAAATTATGGACCGCTAATTCTAGGCTTGGTGGGGTGCTCTCTCTCTCTCTCTGACCAACACCTACTTATATCATCCTCCGTCCTAACCTTCTTTTACACCTCTTCCTTCCCATTTTTATTTTTTTAGTTATTTACTCCATTTCTCTCTAAAAATATTTTTTGTTATATTTATTGAATTTAGTTTATTATCTTTTATATTTCAAAATATTTTTAGAATGTTTATAATTTTATTCAAATCTGTCTTTAATATTTTTTATTTTTTATTCATCGTAAATCAATTTATTGTCTTTTTAATTTTTATATAAAGTATGAGACTAACTTTGTCGTAAAAAAAAATATTAGAAACTATAAACAAGGGTTCAACTTAAACAAATTTATACAACTTAGGAAGTATTTTTTTTAAAAAAATTACAACCACCCAGTGCTTGAAAGGTTCCCGCTGAAGCAGAGTTTGGGGGATGAAATGTATACAGTTTTACTTTTACAGGGTGTTACCCAGAAGAGAAGCCATGTCTAAAGGACCCCCAACCCTGTAAAGCAAAACAGGTTAACATTTATAAAGTCATGTTAAGCTAGTGTCAAATGAACTGAAGTCAAGTGAAAAAAACAAAACAAATGAAAGACCAAATTTATTTAAATTAAAATCATAAGAAACCAAGGAGTAAAAAACTCCATATTTTTTAGAATCCACCAACATGGGAATTGCCCTAAAAATCGAACTTTTTCTGAAGTAATTTTTTTTCGCAGATTTTTTAAAACTAAAGTTACTTTATTTAATGGAGCTTCCCTAAATTGTTAAAAACTACTCTTTCACAAGATTATTGTTAAATACTTACCAAAAATAGATTAAAGCTACATTATTGCATTTGATCATTGCAAAAAGTAATAAGCAGTTGCAAGTAACTCTCTCTTCGCAAGTACAGTAAAATCGAACATATTTTGTTGGTTCTTGATATTTATCTCTTTAATTACTCCAAGTAATAATGTTAAAATATACATAAAAGACAATTTATTTATCTAAAAAGAAAGATTCCAAATAGGACATGGTACCCAAAGCTGAAATTGAAAGGGATAGAGATGTCATTTCGACACCACCCAAAGCTTAAAGGAGTAAGGTGGTGTGTTGAAGTACAGGGAGAGAGAGAGAGACAGAGGGTGCAAGGTTGTAGTCCTATTGAGGTGCTACTTCTCCTTTCTCTTTTCCTTTTCCTTACCAACTCAAATGAAGTCAATAGGTCAATTTCTTTAGTTCAGCTATTAACAGGTCATTATTGTGTCTGCTCGACAATTGAATTTCATTACTCTTCCAACCTCACTTACACGGAAAAAGGAAAAAAAAGGACCCTGGTGATGAAATAAAGATGAAATACTAAATGTATATCATAAGTTGAAAACCCCTAACTTATAGACAAGAAAAGGCAACAATGATAACTCAAAGAAACTGAAGGAATGAGAAAGGAGAGGAGGGTGAGAAATAGTTACCTTTGAATGAGGCCAACAATGGTATTAAGATTGACCGTCGAGTAAGAAATCCTGCAAAACGCAAACTCAATATAATGACCAAAACAAATATTAACATGTTAAATGCCAGACTCCGTGAAACGATACAACAGCCTCGAAACACTCACTTGACAGTACATAGGAATTTCAGAAGCAAATCTTGGCATTACCCCATACGTGGCCCCTTAGTTTTAGTCCATGAATATCCACCAGTAACGGAACATAACTTCTGTAACGCTATGAGTTCACATTATCAAGTATGGATACAGCTAAAACATATCAAAATTGTCTTTTTACTAACCACCCCCCCCCCCCCCCCCCCCAAAAAAAAAAAAAAAAACCAAAAATTGTCTTTGGAGCAGCAGCCACCTAAGGGGTGTAATATCAATGAAATTTATGCTCCAAGCAAAGAAAGACCACTACAACAAAAAAGGTAGATTCTCGACGCTTTTTTTTGCAATTCTCAACGCAAAAAACCGCCGAGAATTTCATTATCGGCGCTTAGGACAAGCGCCGAAAAAGAAAACGCCGAGAACAAAAAACACCGAGGTTTTCGGCGCATATTAATGTGGAGATTTTTCGAATTTTTTAAATACCTTATTTTCTCTTCTTAGCATGGATATTTTACAAACAGCCTGTATTGCCTATTTATTTGTACATATTTTCCACGCACGCATGCAGGCCCGCCCGCCCGCCCGCCCGCACGCACGATATTTACTTAATAAAAAAATATCAACTAAACTGATAAATTTTTCATAAGACTCCGAATTCGACAATCAAATTATTACAACATTGTCAATGTACTTTGATAGTTCAATACAAAATTTGAGATTCTTTCCACTCCAAATATTATCAACATAATTAATCTAATATCAACCAAAAAAAAAAAAAAATATAATGCTAACTTAGTCAAGTACATTCTTCACAAATATATCAATCAACCGAATGAGCTTGGCGTGCTTGGAGATGCAAAAAAATTTGAGGGTTCACCATCATTTGATCCCGATTCATCCCTACCCTGTATAGACAACACAATAATAACATTACTTATGTACAAAATATCAATCTACTAGTTTACTATCACATAAATCAATAACAATGAGCACATAAAATCATTCATCGGAACCCGTCATCCCTCAAGTGTCCACAATCCCTTTTGGAAGGGAAGTAGGAATAGATAGAGGGAGGCCTAGGTTGTGCTGCAATATAGCACATGAGATTCCACTCTCTACCACATCTTGCAAAGCACAACACATATGATTCAAATTATATTTTGTTGTCTAAAGTTAGGCTATTCCTCATATGGGAAAAATTGAAAGACGATTATCAATGAAGATATTAGAGAAAAGATTTAGTAAAAGAAGTGTCAAAACATCCAAAAATCAAACCATCTTATCAAGCAGCAAGACAAGCATATCTGATCCAAAATTTTGCTTCACATGGTAAATTCATGTAGTTTCCCAAAAGTACCAACCCCAATACCGCCTTTTGTCTCAATCATTCGCATCATCAATTTCATTATTTACAAAGGATTAGAAAGGCAATTATTTACATTATAGTACAAACAAATACAAATTAAATAAATTATCTTACCAGATCAGCAACCGCAGTAATAATTGCTCGACCTTCTAATATCATTTCATTTGATGCTTGGCCAAAAGAAACAGCATCATAGATGGGTAGGAGCCTTCTCATTTGCTGCTTTACATTGGCCAATTCTATTTTCATATTTTGCAATTTGACATGATCACCGGTACGGTCGAGTCCCTTTTTCTTTAGTTCACCCCTGACTCCGTATATATCACTCCTCTTCACGCCAAATCCATAGCCTACCGCTCGATAGCCCGGATTTTTCTGTTCATACATTAGCTCTGTAAATACTTCCTCCTCAATTTCTGATCGAGGTCTGGAAGAAGATACAACTCGAGCCTCGACTATTTCTCTAGCTATATCCTACAAAAAAGAGAAAAAGACATTAAATACATTTAAATTAAAAGAAATGTGAGATAATAATAAAACCCACCATAAATTCTTGTGAAACAGTGTTCTCAAAAAAGCCACCACTTTTCCTTGTATGTGTTTCCTGGTAAAATTATATACTGGTGGGCTTCCTCCCTTTGTCAATTTCCTACAATCAACACGTCAACATAAGTCTTAACTAATTTCAAAAGGTAGATAGTAATAATACACTAAACATATACTGAAATCCTTACAAAACTATCTCTTTTATTCGCATAACTTGTTGAACCAGTCGTGTGAAACTGATTCTGCTTGGCACGCGCTTCTTTACCGCATTTACTCTTCTCCTGACATTGGAAATCAACATCAATCCAAGAAAAACTTTACATTCATAATCAATATCAATCTGCTTCCCCCTTTTTAATCAATAAAAAATTACTTAAAAAGAAATTGTTTTACCTTGCCTTGTGGAGAAAACCAAAAATGTACCAAAGTTATCCATTGGTCACGATTAACTCCTTGTGGCACTGTTGCAATAACTTCGGCCTCAGTTTTCCCCTCTTCGCAATATGCTGCTTTTAAACTAGTCTTATAACCCCTCCACATTTTGCCAAGATGTTGTAGTATTGATTTATCAATCAATACATCATCGGGAATTAAAAATTTTTCCTAAAACATAAAATCCAACAATAATGTCACAAAAAGGCAAAGGAATAGTAAGAAGGCATAAAGCAATAGTTGTACTAGTAAGAGAGCAACCACATTTCAGTGCTATATCTACTCTAGCAGGTACTTACTGTAACCTAAATAATATATTTTATACATTTCACTCGAGCAGTAAAATTTGTGTCACTAACCTATTGCCAATTATACTATCGAATTAAATTAACACAATTAAGAGTATAAAACCTTAATTAATACAACGATAAAGTTCAAAAACTTCAGACATACATATTATATCATATATATAAAGTAAACTTCAGATATAAATAATACTTACTCGAATAACCTCAATAGCTTCTGCTTTGTATTGGTCATTCATCGTACGCCAATCTTTTACTCCGAGCGGACAAAACCGTCCCGTTTTGGCAGCCTCTCCAATAAACCAGACCAACAAATCGCCACCCTTTCTAATTGGTTGGCGTAGGTCATTGAACCGCACAATAACTCTTATACCTTCAGGAAGATGCCATAATTCCTTAACCGGTATCGTCCTTAAGGTATTCAAGTTACCTTGGCCATCTATTAACCATTAAGATATACCATTACTTTTCTAATCGATTGAAAAATTATTACCATAATTAATGCTATTCATATGTAAATTTAATGCTATAAAATTTAAAACATTTACCGATAAGTTGAAGTAGCTCCCTCTCATCAAATGGCACGTTAGTGGACCAAACACCAACATCCCTCACTGGTCCCTCTGCTTGAGATGTTGACGCTCTTCGCCGATTGTCATCACCTCTTTCATGTTCCGGTGTTGGTGTTGATGACTGCACTGATTTGTTGCTTCTAAAAAACCTCCTCATTGTGAATCCACGCTTTTTCAAAAATAGAAGAATTAGTAGATGTATAATACAACTTGCAATCAAATTACCTAAAAGTTGAAAAAAGTTAGAATTCATAAGACAAATATTTAATCAACCAATCAAAACATATACAAATATCATCTCGACATATGATTAATGGGACTTAGGAGAAGTTAGAAATTAAAGTAAGATACATGAGTTCCTTATAATCAATTTTAATCCTCTAATGTGAAGGTTTCATCTAAACAAGGGATATAGCAACAAAGTTTTATTTTTCAAAATTCAAAAATTATGAAATCGATATCTAATCCCCCTAACATTAACAAATTGAACTCACAAGCGCCACCAACACATAATTTTAAACATCAACAGTAACACAAGAATTTCGTTAAAACAACAATCTTTTGTATTAAATAATTCGAAGGATGAGATGCAATGATAGAATCATTCGAACCATAGCATTAAGGATGCGCACGAAGCAGGGGAAAGTGTGAAACGGCGATAATACAAAACTATAATACAACTACTTCAACCAACTCAAATGATATAACACTTGTAGAAGAATAAGCAGTCTAATAAAAATAAAAACCGAAACTAGGGCAAGGACATCACTTACTAACAGCAAAGCAAGAACAACTGTGAAATCGGAAGGTGAGGGTGAGAGACGAACGCTAGCGGCGACGGTGAAAGGCGAACGCTGGCGGCGACGGTGAGACGCGAACGCTGGCGGCAAGGGCTGGGCGGTGGAGACGACGCGTTTGGAAATCGGAAGGTGAGGGCGAGAGACGAACGTGGTGGCGACGGTAAGACGCGAACGCCGGCGGCGAAGGCTGGGCGGTGGACACGATGCGTTTGGAAATCGGAAGGTGAGGGTGAGAGACGAACGTGGTGGCGAGGGTGAGAGACAAATGGCGAGCTCGAGGGTGAGAGTCGATTTCGCAGTGGCGGCGAGGTGAGAAATGAGGGTTAGGGTTTGCAGGGGTATATATACCCGATAATATTCTCGGCGCTTATAAGCGCCGAGAATTTTCGACGCTTTGTCTCGACGCATTTAAGCACCGAGATTTCTCGACATTTGCATAAACGCCGATAATTATGCGCCGAGAATCATCCTTTTTTGTTGTAGTGGACGTTTTTCTTATTGAAATAATATTTCTTATCGGTACTATCATTAACAATTCGTTTGTCTAGATTTAAAAATCTCGATCACACAGCTTTACATGAAGTTGGAGTTTATCATATTTGTGGCTAGACTCGATTGAAAAGAGTACAAGGATTAGGGTGAGTCAAGAGCAGTGGTAATGAAGGAAAATGACTTCCTTTATTCTTAACATGAAGTGACTTTATCTTATATGAAGGACGACAGCAACGCTCTGCTATCAAATTCCTTTCAATAAACATTAATGGTATATAATAATCTCATATGAAAGAAGACGGTGATGCTTTCCCTTCATATTACTTTAAATAAACATTTATAATAAATAATAGCAAGAGTGGAAAAAACCTTCCTTCCAACCAAATGGAACCTCAGTATAAATTTACTTTGTTAGCAGGATAGAAACTAACCCCGGGAATTAAATGCTTCACAAAGTGAAGCCAGTGTGTGTATGCACCAGAGATTCTATGACGATAAGTAGGAATAGAAGACGTTATGCCCATGAGCTACTGAAAGACAAGATCAAGCAACCGTATATGCAATCACAATTAGAGGACCACTATTACGTACAACTATCTGAAGATGTAAACTACCAAAAATAACTCGGCCTATGCATAAGAGTTGGTGGGTTTCATGCAGCAGTTAGGCTACTCGCCCTTCGAGTATGAGGTCTTCGGTTAGAAGCTCATCTCTTCTTTTCCTGGATGTTAGTAGACTTATTTAAGATAGTATTGTACCTCCTTACTATAAAATAAAAAAAAGGCCTATGGACAAGTCAAAACGCGCAATACCAAATATCATCAAGATATAAGTGTATTCACATTTCCTAACACATCATGCATAGGAGAACACACGTGGAGAATAAGACAGAGAAGCATACATTTGACATGATGCTTCATGTTTCTTAAGTCTATTTTTGAGCTTCCAAGTTCCCCCACCCCTACACGGGGAACCGGGTTAGCTCTTAGTTGCATGTCTTAGGAGAAAAAGGACAGTTCAGTATACAAAAGTACTATTAAAACGGAGTTTACTAAGGGTCAGATATATGGCACCTCGCCCCCACTTCTTATGGAGTTGCTATTTCCTAGACTTAGGCTTGTGACCGGATCACAATGGAAAAATGTTATTGATTGCACCGATGCCCGAAAGGAAGAAAAAGCTAATCATAGTAAGATGACCGGGATCAAGTGAGGTAATTGAACACTGCACATGGTGAAGACTAACTATTTGATAGTTGAACCGTTCGCTACTATTTCATTTTCAGGATGGAAATGCTAAATATATCTAATTTTGGTACTTAAATTGTATACCCAACAATGAAGTGAAAAAAATTCATTACACTATAAAAAGTAGATAATTAGTCAACATTTCACAAACTAATAATTTCTTGCCGTTTATATTAGATACATAAATTAGGTAATATTTTAATCAGTTAGAAAGTCTTTAGATAGGAGAAAAAGGTCTATTGCTGACCACTAAAATTATTATTTTTTCTTTTTTTAGTTCTCTTTCTTGGGTGGGAGTTTAATCAATCAAAGGAAAATAAATAGCCCATATCTTAATCCTACTAAAGGGAGCCAACCAAGAAAGTCCTACAAAATTGGGCCAACCTTACCCTGAGAGGGTCACAGGATGGATAGGCCTACGCATGAGCCCAACACCACTAGCCCAGTGGTTCAGGATGCCATCCAAGTTCCCGGTTCAACCCTTAATAGTTAAGACAATTCTTCTTGTGACATAGTATTAAAGTGACAACAAGAAATTAGAACTCGAAAAATATTTTTCATCATATCACTGGAATTGGAACCAAAGAGAAAGGGCATTTATCAACACCAGCTAATGGGCCCTTTATTCAACCGTAAAACGTGTTCATGTACCTTACTATTATGAGAAAAGCCTCTAAAAAAAATTATAAAAAAATGTCAAGGTTTAAGCCTTGTAAAAAGAAGTTTTAGTTTCTAATCTCCTCCTCTCTCCCAGCCCTACTTACCAAAACAACACAGCAATAATCCTAACTCAAATGAACCATCTTCTCCCCCCCCCCCCCCCCCCCTTTGCGCTACATAAATAGAGTTGGAGATTATACCTAGATCCTTAATTTGATAGTATTTTTGATGTAGAAACGTATAAGTAATTAATAGATTGCCAATCATTATGAAGTTAAAAACCCAACTGTAATGAAGCCAATTTCACCATATTGTTAGGTTAGACTAGGAATATAGAAAAACTTTCTCACAGAGAGAAATCAAAGATAACACTTAATTTTATTGATAATTTGAATTGAATAACAAATGAATTACATAGCTTACGCCATAAAGTTTATAGTTGAAGACTCAATCAAAATAAAACCTCAAATGATAAAGATAATGATAGACTAAACCCTAGTTTGTAAATATAAGGATGAATCCTAACAACATTCGAACTCTAAAATAAAATACAAAAGCTTCTAGAAATTAGGCTAATAAATATTATACAAATTATATTAGGCCCAATCAAAAAACACTTGCTAATCAATCTTAAGCTAGACTTCATAGACACTTCATGTAAATTTCACCACCAGGCTTAAAGATCTCATTAACCCAAGTGTCCCATGGCCATTTGTCGAGCAAGATCTTATTGTAGTGAACAGGAAATATGGTCTCATATTGGTCCGCATAACAACCTAAAAACTGATAATTAACTCTGACTATTTGCAAAAGTACAAGTGCAAAAGTTTCTCGGGACAATGCCAACTGAAACGGTCTGATTGTAAACCACTGCATCTTTAAGCTATTCAACGTGTTATGCATCATTGAATGATTAGTATATCCGGTCATTATTAGAATGGATAGACACCTTAGGATTGGTTTTACACAATTTAATCCACATTCTGATGTGATATTTGATCTCATACTATTCAGCTGAAAATAATAAGGGGGCATCTCTATAATCAAATACGTCTAACAGCCAGGGACAAAAAGGCCTTTGGGAAAAAAACTAACAGGATGTAAGAAAGGATGTTAAATCACCACTCATACGTATGTACCTATATATACAAAATCGATACAAATAGTATTTCAATCTACTTATACTGTTATTTTATGGAATGAAATAACGGTTTGTCATCACTAAAGTCATGATCATGATATCATGGAAATTGGGTGTTGTAGAGGTGATACAACATGGAAGAAGAGATTTACTAATTAGATTCTGATACATTAATTGATAGGATTAGAATATATCTTTTAAGTCAATAATGTCTTAGTCTTATTTTAGTTAGTAGGATAATTTAGTTTTTTTTCCTTATTTATCTCTTTAGTTATCCAATAAGGTCTAGCTTTTTCAATAAATTGAGCTATGTAATTTATTAATTTTTGAGTTTTAGAGAAAATTAAGTTAGGGTTCATTTACCAGGCACTTAAGCGTGCTTGGGCGAGAGTAGTACCAGGATGGGTGACCTCCCGGGAAATCCTCGTGTTACCAAACCTATAAGGTTGGGGGTCCTTGGAAACATCCTCTCGGCAGGGTTACACCCTGAGGGGGCAAGGCTGCGTACATCCTTCCCTCCAAGACCCCGCTTAGGCGGGAGCCCTTGAGGCACTAGATCTCTTGTTGTTGTTGGAGAAATAAAATTAAATTGAGTTTTAAGTACCAAGTTGTGCTACATCAAGAGGTTATTTATTGGGTCGGATTGTTCACATTTGGTTTTCTAAAGGGAATATAAGTTATTTTTAAGCTATATACCTCCAAAATTTGAATGAATACTCATAATCATTATATACATATGTATTAAATAAAATACATAAACTGTGTAACAGAGGTGGTTACAAAAGTATGGTCATATATAACGGCTAATATATAAGGATTATTAGATCAAAACCCAGAACATACAGTTATTACTTACTATCCTTTATTTCATTCTACATCCGTAGTTATTATCCTAAGATGCATGTAAATTATACTGGGTTATACGGATAATATGGTTTGCCTACGCAACTGGCCCGTAAATGGTGCAGCACAAACATTATTTCAGGTATGTGGGGTCCCGTAGCTTGACAATCCCACCGAGGAATTATGATTGACGCAGGTATTTAGAACATGACAAAGAGGAAGAAACTAGATAGCGTACAGTGTTCTAGGTTGTTTGTACCTCTTATGCAGCCTGTATGGGCCCTTTCCATGCAGCAGCCATATGCTGATTTCCTCATCGCTTCTTCAACTTCTCATGTACTAACATTGATCACATATGCCAGACATACCCGACGTCAGTGAGATTCACAAAATTTGTATCAAATTAGGTGATACTGGCAAAGCGTTTTTGATAAATTCAAGGTAATATATCAAGGCTATTAGTCGTAATGGGTCCTATTATGGCCTGTAATAACAAAAAATATCTAGCAATAATAATACCCATAATAATAGTAAATATATAGCAAAAAAGAAGGCAAATCAAAGAAATTAAGAATTTTCCATTAAAGATTAAAGAATTAAGTAATCCCTCCCCACCCCTTTCTTCAGGCACGAACAAACCATGTTAATCAGACTGGGGAGATTCTGATACATTTTTCAATATTTTTAGTCTAATTTGACGTGTTATTCTTCGGTAAGTAGCTAAGGGATACACATTTTTTCATAAGATCTCTTTTTGTAAATGGAATGGAGGAGATTGTATCAATGTTTAGTTTCAGATTCTATGCAATAATTAATCTACAAATTGAAGACCAGCAACATTACACGTAACTATGATTTTTGTTGGGTAAGCAGGGTTGGGAATTTAAACTTAGGACCTAATAGTCCAGCTATCAGCTTTTACTTGTCTCAACGAATGTTTTTACCTCGGCACATCACAATTGAGTTCAAGTGGATGTTATCATGTTAGCGTATGCAAACAACAGGAATTGATGAAAATGGTACGACGTAAACTGGGGCTTTCTATGTTTATACACGATACATTTTTTTTTTCCTCTAAATAATATATTTTCACAATTTTTTATATCAACCGGGGTTTCTCCAACGCATCATAAGACTTTGGTCTATACTCGAATCTCAAAAATTCCCATCAAAGTAGGTAATGTTATTGTTGATAAAATTATACAAAGTCGAGTAGGCGCTTGGTGAATATACAAGACCAAGTAGGCGTTTGATGAATAAGGCAATGGCGAGTAAGTCAGTAACTATGGTCAGGAATATGAGGTAGGTAGATATTTTGGAGAAAGAAAGATAACTAACTGAAGTTATAATGTCTCATGAGCTTCTTCACTTTCAGAGTCTCCGATACCAGGAAAGCCAGAAGAGTCCTAATAACCCCGACATCCGGTCATAACTCGTTATCAAACTACTCGCCACTCATGCCTAATGTTGCTCATATATTTCTCGCTAAGTGAACACTTGAGGACTCCACATATGAGCCTATGTAGTAGAATCCCACATTGGAGTTATGAGAGTGAAAAGATCAATTTATAAGTATATTATGTTACTCCTCTTAATGCCAATTGGTTTTACGATAGAACCCCATTTGACTTATATTTAGATCTCGTATGTTCCAATTCCGTGGGTCGGGCCGAAAGGCCCGTTGTAACAAGGTATTAGAGTGGATGAATGATCCCGGACTCTTATTTGTCAGCCCCGTGTCCTCGGAAAAATGGGTGCATTTGTGTTTGATGCTCCGAGGGCCTCTCCAATACGTTGGATCCAGTTGGATCAGAGAAGACAAGGGATGCGTTTGAAATAGACTCACATGTGAGGGGGAGTGTTGAGGACTCCACATGTGAGCCTATGTACTAGAATCCGCATTGGAGTTATAGGAGTGAAGAGATCAATTTATAAGTGTAATAGGTTACTTCTCCTAATGTCAATTGATTTTAGAATAGAACCGTACTTGGGCTTATATGTAAATCTCGTATGCTGCAACTTCGTAGGTCAGGCCGAAAGCCTGTTGTAATTTAACATGGTATTAGAGCAGATAAATGATCCCGGACTCTTGTTTGTCAACCCCATGTCCTTGGAAAGAGAGGTGCATTTGTATTTGGTGCTCCAAGGGCTCTCCAATGTGTTGGATCCAATTGGATTGGAGAAAGCAGGGGATGCATTTGAAATAGACTCACATGTGAGGGGGATGTTGAGGACTCCACATGTAAGCCATGTAGTAGAATCCCACATTAAAATTATGAGAGTGAAGAGATCAATTTATAAATGTAGTAAATTAGTCCTAATACCAAATGGTTTTAGGATAGAACCCCACTTGGACTTATATGTGGATCTCGTATATTCCAACTCCGTGGGTCGAGCCGAAAGGCCCGTCGTAATTTAACTTGAACACCGAGTAGCTTTTGACGCCTTTCACATGCCGAGCAGGTAACACTTGCTCCTAACCCATCACAAGAGAAAGCAAGCACATTCACAGGAAAACCTACAGCAAAGCACTCTCTAAAAAGCCCTCCTGAGATCCTTTCGTCCTGCTTTCATCACAGACAATCAAAATAACCCATGTGCAAACAGCTCTGTACTTCTATCACTTACGTGGCTTCACTATAGTGACAGCCTTGTACATTCGGCTGGCCCTGGTAGAATGTATTTCCATAAATTTCCTTATCTTTTCTTGTCAAATATTGCATAAACATGTTTGTTCTCAGCTGTTGTCCCAAAGCTTCGAACATCTTTCTCCATTGTGGCTCTATCTTAATCAGAAAAGCACAGGTGGGGTCTGGAAGTGTGCGTAAAGGACACAACCAAAATCAGTGACAGGTCTATTCATCAGTATCATAATTTTAGGCAATTTCTAAATGCTTCTGGAGTAGATTGCGAATATGACCAGTGAAAACACTCAAGGGCTACCACATGTGGCAAATTCCTGGCTCCACAACCTTAAGAAAAGAGAAAGAGGACGAGAGGAGTTGGAATTGGATCCATATAGCCTCTATCACTTCATAATTTTGAAGCCATGTAAAACATCAAACCAATTTAAATAAAAGGGTTATTTACATTACACTTCGCTGTACTTTTCTATTATATCAATTTAATCTATATACTTTTAGTTGTATCAATTTAATTCGTATATAATATACATCATGTAAACTTAGTCCTATAAGAAAATTGACATTAAGTTGGGGGTGGAACTTGTAATGATCGAGACACGGGTAAGTATAAATTACATCAACGGGTGGATTTTTATTGGGTTACATGTGTCTGACATATGACCTAAGCATTAAGAATTATGTAATTAATCTAATTTTGATTTCACCATAGGACTAAATTGATACAATGTAAATTGTAGGGGCTAAATGACACAATTAGAAGTAAAAAGACTAAATTGATAAAACAAAATTTATAGATACAGTTTTCAAAATTTGAACCTATGATCTCTAGGTCATATAATGGAGAAATTTTTGATTGCTTCAAAGCCCACTCTAATCATACCAATCTCAATAACTAAAAAATACTGGGACTACTGTACAGTAATTTCAAAGTATGATGCAGCCCCTAAAACATATCCGCATGCATGAATGCACGGACATAGGTACAGAGGAAAGGCAATGAACAGCACATTAAGACTGAAATTTACGCTTACGTGTACCTTCATCGAATGAAAGGGCATGCCCGTAGCTTTCATTATTCAGTGCTCATGTTCAATAACTTTCAGGTCCTTTCACAAATCAACTTGGCCGCAGAAGAACTAACATAAAAGGTTACAATACATGCACTATGGTCAAACTGCTCCAGTAGAATAGTCAAACAAAGTAGCAACATCGAAACAGAAACCCAATCAATTACAGTCAGAACTCATTTATTGAATCAGGCAATAGGTCCTTTTTAAGAGTGCGTGTATGCGCACTTCGACAATCTTGTCAATTTGCAAAGTCAATCAAATACCCCAAAACAAGCACACATGAATCATCCAAGAAAGTAACGAAATAATCGCTCCGCTTTCCTCTTCATATTACATGTAGAATAACAGAGAGTAAAAGCAGAACACCAACAATAACAACAAACCCAGTGCCTAAATGGCTCCCGCATATGCAGGGTCTGCAGGGTGGAATGTATGCAGCCTTACCCCTTTAGGGTGCTACCCTAAAAAGAGGCTGTGTCCGAGGACCCCCAACCTGGAAAAAATAAAAACAACAGTGTACAGATAGAAAGCATAAACCATGAAGCATGAAACAGCGACAGTAATAAAGCAGCCTAGCAACAGAACAACAAGCACTCAACACACAACAATAGCAAATAATGCCACACAGGCATACAGATAAGTCTATGGGCGCTAAAACCGTCTTGGTTGCGGTCCTCTCTCCTAAACCGCAATATTAGCTACACCTATGCTGGCCCTCCACTCCGCTCCATCTAGGGCCATCTCTTCATTTAGATTGAGGTGGATGAGGTCATGTCGAATCATCTCCATCTAATTCTTCTTTGGCCTGCTCTCCCTCTCCTTCCGCTTGTAGTATGGAGTTGTTCACTTCTCCTGATAGGGGCAGTGGTTGGTCCCCTCCTAACATGTCCAAACCAACACAAGCGTTGCTCCCTCAACTTTTCCTCTATAGTAACAGCAAGACACCAGTAGCACAATTTCACATAATCATACTCAATAACCACAGGACATGGTGGGCCTCAAGACCTAAACCCTAATTGCTAGATGATTTATCATGGCAAAGGTCCCCAACCAAATCTTGTAATCTTCCTTGTGTCTCTACACAATTTATCCTAGATAGTCTTGGGATTCTACCAGTTGGCAACTTACTCAAGTTGCAGACCGACTATGGATAACTACTAGTCAGGCCAGTCTTAAAATATGATATCATTCTTCCAATCTCCACAAACAGCATAATCAAAAATTGACTCAAAATCCAGAAAATGAAGGTAAGTGAAATCTCTATCAGTTTACAAGCCATATAATGATTGTACTCAGCAACATAATGAGTTCTTTCTCATCTTTGCTAGTTGCTAACCTGGATGCATCGAAAATTTCGGCAAAGTAGCAATGAAACACTCAAGGAGCCTCCCCATGGTAAGTCCGTTTCCAACTTGATATTTTCTGCCAATCTATTCCTCTAGGTCCGCCTAAATGTAAGCATTAGAAAGCAGCTTCAACGTGCAAAATGTGATACCAATATATATGCAACCTTGCGGGAATACACTGAATAAATTCCACTAGCTAGAAGGCTACAATCTCTTTTTTGGGTAAAGCTTGAACCTTTTGTCCAAGGGTCTCAATTTTGGTAGTTTTACCAATATGCCAGCTAAAATCTCAGTCATATTGATAACGATGATCCTGTTAGAGTTAGTAGTTTGATGATCAGAAAATGCTAATTCACAAGGATTCGATAACAGTAAATCAAGAAAAACTTCTACATCTAATCTACCTGGCACAACCTCCGTTCAAGAGAAAAATCTCTCGCAACGCCTACGCCTTGTAAAACATTGTCAATGTAACGTAGAATGTCAGCTTTCACATTCCTTCGAAAAATTGTCTTTCAGGCCAGGTGTTGCTTGACAACCATCAATTCTACCAAAAACCAAGGAATGGCAACAAAACCTTGAGGCAAGTGCAGAGAGATTTCCCGGTTAGAAAATCATATGCCAGCCTGGATGTGGCATGTCTGGACGACCTCGAGGAACGACCATCATCTGAATTTTTTGACCTCTTTGATGGATTTCTCGCAATTGGCACCCTTGGAGCAGATAAGGTCATCTCAGAACCAGAGACACCAACATTTCCCATTTCTGTTGACAAGTTAGCAGAACGAGAGACAGAAGTTACAGAGAATGAACTAAAACTCATTAATGATGAATTAGAGAAAGTGCTGGGAGCTGAGGCTAAAGAAGATGGCTGGACGGATTCCTCTGGAAGAAACAGTCATGTTAGCAATGCCCGGAGCAGCCATGCTAGCACAATTACTCTCAGTGGCAAGCCAATGGAAATCACTGATAATACTGGCAACGGAACTGCTATCTGTCCTCTACAGGAGTATCTATTTGGAACAGCGGTTGAATTACCAGAAAAGCCAGCGGTGGCAAAGAAAGAGCACAGAACGTCATTGGGAGAGCTCTTTCAAAGGCACAAGGCAGAGGAGACTTTTGAAGCCAAATATGAACGAGGGGAAAAGCGAGTAGATAAAGAAGGGGATAAAACCACCATGAATCTAATGAAAAAGATATTGAAGAAGAAAATCACTCATACTTCTTCTCGAACTTCATCCATAGCAACTCGCGGAACTAGCGAATCTGCTTCAGCTGAGACAAAACTACGCAAGGTACGTTCTTTCACCAATTTATTTCATCTAACTAGTTGCGGCTAAAGTGTGGTTGTTACAATGGGACTAGAAGCTCTCATCCATGAGGACACTGAATTGCACTCGTTCACTTTCCCACATTCCCATACCTACAGCCATTGGCATGTAAGGAAAACAGAGATGGATCTCTATTCAGCTTACACAACTTAATGATTGTCCATAAGAGGGAATATCATTCTCTTTCTTTCCAAAAGCAAAAACATCTTGTCTTAAAATGTTGTCATCATCATAGAAAGTTCAAAGACAAGCATCCCCCTAATCTCATTCAAAGTGCCAATATTCTTTCCATGTTTTCACATTGAAGTAAAAATAATATACAAATGCAAATCATGCAGTTTTCCATCTTAGCGATTGTATATTTTCAAATAATCATAAAACAGAATGAACTATAAGTGGAAGAAAGAGGGGAAAAAAATCAACTTAAGCGGGCTCTTATAACAGTTGATTGGATATTTTTTTATATTAGTTTAACTCTGTGACATTTACATAGGATCGCAAGACTATCAAACTTCTTACAGAAAGACCTAGTAAACTCCAACATCATGGGTTTCAAAATCACAGATGAACCTAGAACCAATTTCGAGCCTCAAATCATAAATTATTTCTACTCTTGAAGCAGAAACCCTTGCAAACAGCTAAGTAGATTTTCTGTCATAAAGGCAAATGTCACCAGTCTCCCACTTACCTTTCTACAAACAACAACAACAACAGTCTCAGTGCCACAAGGGCTCCCACATAAGCAGGGTCTGAAGGGCCCACTTACGTTTCTTTTATGCACAATTCACCCACAGAATCATGCACAATAGTGATACTGAATAAAGAGAGTTATATCGAAAAAGAAAAGGTTTTACACAAACTTTACTCTGAAGAAGTTCCATTAGTTACAGATTAAACTTAGGCATTCTTATCTTAACAAAATTAGCTCTCTAAAACAGATCCTACAGATATTTCACAAGAAAGTACATCCAGAAAACTCATCATCAACACAAAAATTGGACAAGCCATATAAAACTGGGATTAAGAACATCATCACATGCAATGGGGGCTACAACAAAGGAGGCCAGATGTTTCCAGAAGAAGAAATCCCAGCCTTCCCCGAGAGAATGAAAATGGGGCACATGCGACGTTCCAAGAGTTGTAGCAACCATTCTGAGCTCATAATTGATGGCAGTGACTCAAATGGCAGCAGAGAGTGCTGGATCAAAACAGATGCAGATTGTAAGTACTCAAATACATCCTCACATGTACCTTTTACACCCTATCTGGCCCTCTACATGTATCTAGTTTCTATCCATAGTACCTAAAGGCATATTTTAAGAGTTTATACTGCAGTTCTACAAATTCAGGTCACTGCAGTTATTTCCTCAGTATCCATTGGGTAACTTCAGCTTTACTAGTTTCTGCAATAGCTGACAGGACTTTTACTCCATGCATTGCAGACCTTGTCTTGGAGCTCTGAGCATTGGAAGCAGCAAAGGAGGACCAGTGATTCACTAAGAAAAGAGATGCAGTATTATGTTTGTATTCTTCGAGGCTATTAGCAAATATTTCTAATGCTTTAAAGGTGTGCAATTTCTCAAGCTACTATTCAGATACAAAATAAGTATTGTAAAACGTTGTTGAATGAATTGCGTGAACAATGTTGGTGCGAGTATGTAATGTCGAAAAGGGATCCACCCAAACATACATTATTTTGGATATTGAAGACACGAAGTGGAGTTCTATTACTACAAAATCTCTCTTCTTATTTATAGTATATGTTTTCGTGTAGGTTTATTTGGTAAAGAGAGTTGAACTCAGGCTCTAGAAAAAGGAAATAGGACCCCGACTTGGTGTGTAATATGAGATGATGACGAATGCTCCCCTTCAATTTGAGTTTTGGCTTGGTATCTATGAGGTATCTCTAGGGACACTTAGCCCTATCATTTACTTGAGATGCATCTTGCAACTAGCATCCGGCATGAACAATGGGCGAGTAAGAATTTGATCACTCAGGATCCTTCTCGGGGATTGTGTATTTGGAGCTTGGAGGGTGGATTTGGTACTCGAACCTAGGTGGACCAGTAAAGTTAGAGACCTTATGGGCGAATAAGTGTTAGGCTCTGTCAGGTAGGTAATAACCCATGTTTGTCATTTATTACTCGATCGCCTTACATGTGTTCGGACATCAAAGACAAGTACGCTACTCATTTACCACAGTGGTTGTCGGTTAATTCCCTGCATGAGTAAAAGCGGTGGGAAGGAGGGCGGATTGGCCAGGAAAAGGTGGGTTGGTAGGAACTCGCCAAAAGGTAAGTGGGCGAGTAACATAGTTAAACCTACCATGCTTACTCAATTTGTGCATAATATCAGCCTACTAATAATTTTATCAACAACATGTATTCTTTTTGCTTTCTTAAGTTGTCTCCGAAGGAGAAGAATTCAGGTTCATAATGAGTGGTGATTGTGGCAATGCTTGAGGTCACCAATGGACTTGTGAAGCTAACAATATGTTAAAAAGTTAGCCATGGTGTTAAAGATTTTGCTTAGCAAGGTGTCAGTGAATGACAGGAAAAACTTCAACGCACTATCAGTGATAGGCAAGAAGGCTCCAGTCTCGCACAAGAAGGTACTTAGCAGTGGCCGTAGAAAAACACTAACACGCTCAAGTCTATACCATAAGGAAGATGTAAGACAATAAATAGAGGGATGAAAGAGAATGTCATATGGCCAGAAAAAGAATGAGGTAAGAAACAACTGGGATATTTACAACAAAGCAGGATTGGAGTAACAGGTAAGATGACCATCTTATTTGGTCAATTGTCACTTTGTCAAGTAGCAATGACATGGTTCGTCTAATGGACCACACTAGAAAATACATCAAACTATAACACGCTAGGTCCAAGGAAGGGACCTGTACGGTCATACAAAGTAAACTGTCAGTTAAGGCTCTTAAGCAATGTCACCATGTATGATCGTGCAGGAAATTTAGTGCATGCTTTATTCAGATCCATGAAATCAGTACATTTGCACCCCACCATTTCCATACTTTACAAGGACGCTTTTTGCTATCCATTGGGTCTCTTTGAAGCCAGCAACCTTGAGTTTTGAGCTTGTCGACTTTTCTTATATGATCCTCATTTGCTCCGAGTGAAAGTTCCTTCTCTTTTGCTTGGGTAGCTCCCCGTCTTGATCTAAACACTCAAACCAATATCAGGGTCTGTTGCTGACCATACAAAGATATCCCTGTGTTTGGTTAGCAAAGTTACTGATTTTTCCTTATTTGAAGCTTCCACTTCCTTTCCCTTATTTGAAGCTTCCACTTCCTTTCCTACACTAAAGTTCTTTTCTGGAAAATATTAGTATTAATGAAGTTTTTTCATGAACATTGCATTCTGCTCAAACCCAGCGCTCAACCGCTGCTACTTGGCCAAGTTCGAACTCTTTCATGTTTACCTTTCCTTTATTTTCTTCCCTGCTCTAGATTTATGTTCACATGATATGAGGTGGTTTTACAATGCCTCTGTCAGAGTCCAGCACTTCTCCAGACAATGTGATTACTTTTCATGCCACAACTCACTCCTTCTATAGCCAATGAAGATGGATACAATTTTCCCATAGATGGCACCAAATTTTCTTTTTTTGATCGGAAAAGGAAAAATATTAAGAGAGAGAGAATGTACAAGGAGTTAAGAACAAGATAGCGCCAAATATTTTCCAAGTCTCAATGGATGGCTGAAGCAATCTTTCACAGTCTATGATCAACCAGAAACTACCAGTGAAAACTCACAAACAAGGTCCCCAGAGGTGGAAAAGGATAAACACTCTGACCTCAAGTAAGTGCCAGGAGAATGTACGACAATTAAGAGAGGACACAAAAGAGATAAAAGATGACCAGAGAATGAATGAATCAAGAAGTACTGGGTTGCTTTGTCGAGTAATGATGATATGATCGGTCATGAGGGTTCATATTAGGGAGTAAATTGAACTGCCACATAATAGAATTCGTGGGAACGGACCTTGTTCAGTGTTCCAAAGTAGATATCTGATCAAGGCACTTTGGTACAGCCACTGTGCGCGATGGTGCCGGCACTGGTGCTGATGCTGGAGATTTGGTCCATTAACAGATTGATGTACAACAGATGATTGTTTTTCCTATACGGATCCATGTCAGGTTCCCATGTTAGCTTAAATTATACTTTTGTCAAGGAATCAACTATCCTAAAAGTTTAACCTTATGCGTGAAGGTCCATAATTGATTTTATACTCTAACATGCCTCCTCATGCAAATGCCTATGGAGCTTAAAGAGTGGATAATGCATAAGCCTCCCCATACCTTGTGCTAGAAATATATTAGTATTAGAGTGGAGGTTGTTAGGATTCAAACTTGTAACCTCTTGATCAACAGGGCTCTGCAGAGACCGTGTTAAGGAATCAATTATCCCAAAAGTTTGAGCTAATGGGTGAAACCCCATGACTGATTTTATACTTTAGCTTCAACTGTTTGCACCCTAATGCACTAAGCTCAATTTACAAGAAAACAATCCAGGCAAATAAAAGTCACTTCAAATTCAAATCTAATGTAACGAAGAAATCTAAATACAGACAGGAAATCTGCCGCACGTCGTGACTATATTTTCAATATTTTCTGAACACGGATGACCAAGTCTTGTTTTCAAAGAATGACTGCAACAAACATATATATATATATATATATATATATATATATATATAGGGTGAATATCAAATGAGAGCATTTAACTATGGTGAGATATGAGAGCTTAAATCTCAGCCATTGAATTCAAAATGAAGGGTTGAGATTGTACATATAAAAATGCACTAAAAACTCTCTCTCTCTCCCCTCCTCTTTATGTGTGCAATCTCAACCCTTCATTTTAAATTTTATGGCTGAGATTTAAGCTCTCATATCTCACCATAGTCAAATGCTCTCATTTAATATTCACCCTCTATATATATATATATATATATATATATATATATATATGTATGTATGTATGTATGTGAATATATATGTATATGTAACTGTGTATCTACTTGTGTGTATAGGCACAAACGCCTTGACTGTTAAAATGAACCAACATTTTCCAAATTAGGGTTCAAAACCTTCAAATATTTCAATTAGAATCACGATACATGAGAAGCTGACCTCAATTCAACCAACAGTGACTCATAGTAGGATATGAATAACAGGAGAGAACGACACGGTCTCGATTCCGAGAACGATTAACGCATTTAGGCATGACTCAGAGAAAATAGTGACCATCAGATTTAAATCAAGAAAATTTAGGCTATTAACTCTAGTGAGAGGTGTAAAAATAACTTTGTAATCTAGGCTCTTGATATAATTTACTCATGTCATCTCTCACCCTCTCGTAAAAGTCATATCCTATCTATATATATCACCTTTGTAATTCCTTATGGAATAAATCAAAATTTTACAAACTACGGTTTAAAATCTTCAAATATTTCAACTGAAACTGACGATAAATGAGCAGCTCACCTCAATTCAACAATAACAGAAGATGAATGACTAGCGAGGACTTTGAACATGATCGAAAACGGAATTTCTTAAGAGTTTTAGCCTTCGCTCAAAGTCGATGTTCCGATCGCCAACGGGCGACAAGGGCAGAATCAGTTGTGGCCGTCGATTGGAAGGATCCAATGGAACGCGAGAAACCGCAAGGGAACTCATTTTCGCTCCTAAAAAGCGAAAGCACATTTGAATGAGCGGAAACGGTATTTCATAGTACGGACTACCATTTCTGCCCTTATATATGTGGCCCATTGAACTCAAATGGGTAGATCGTTATTTCTAAGTAAAGGTGTGTGTATATATATATATATATATATATATATATATATGTGTGTACATATGTAGATATATGGGTAGCGTTCATATAAGAGCGTGAGAAGAACGAATCCTGACCCTTCATTATAATGGACGGCCAAAATTTATTAAATATTAAAAAAATTAATAATTTACGGTCGATATCCTTCATAGGGCAGAAAGAAAGTAAGGATAAGGGAAGAAAATTATTTTTTTCTTTTAATACTCAACAAATCATGGTCGTAAATTGTTAATTTTCTTAATGTTCAATGAATTTTGGCCGTCCATTAGAATGAAGGGCTAGGCTTTGCCCCTCTCACGTTCTCACCCTCTCATAAAAACGCCACCATATATATATGTACTCATATGAGAGGGTGAATTTTAAACCACATATTTGGTTAACAAGGAGGCCTGCTTATAAGGAAGTCATTGAGGCACTGGATCTATTGTTATTGTATTTGGTTAACAAGGAGAAAGGGGATGATATTAGGTGGAGAAGAGATGATGCCAAGAAGCAAATGAGGGAGCTACATTCGACCCTTCCACTCTCATTCACTTATAAGAGACATCTCCTCATCCTCAAAAAGCGTCTACGCTTTATCCTTGTCTTGTGAGTATATAGATATTCCGCGATAGCAGTGATCGAAGGGTCGACCCACGTTGGGCTATTGGATGGATCAAATCGGATGAGACTTGTAATCACAATGGGTAGAACCCCAGTTAGGTCCGAGAAAAATTTTCTTGCTCTGGTTCGACTCGTGACATATATCATACACGGGACGAATCAAACCAAGCCGTGGGTCTTACTGGGTTAGACCCAAGTCGACCTAAAGGGTCAGACTCAATATGGTTCTTTAATCTTTTTAGCAACCTTTTTTTTTCAAAAAGATTTAACTAAATATATATTATACACATGACATAACATGTTCCAAGCCCTTCTCATGTCAGACTTGTGATGGGTCACTCACGATCAAATATATGTCCCATACGAGTTATAGTGGGTTGTCGGTTAGGGCTACGTCAGGCTCGGCTGCGTCCAAGCAATTTTTTTGACGCATGACCCAACCCTCTACAGTGAAAGATTGACCCAACAAGTCGGGTTGTGTTGGGTCATTAGACGGGTCGAACTAGGTAGGGCCACCCGCCACTAGCCCGTGATGACTAAAAGTCGCTTCATTAACATATGTATTGGACATTTCAAATTGCAATTCCATAAACTGTTTATGGTAACAAGAAAACATGTCATCCAAACGACTCACACAGATTAGACGAACCATTATATTTACACGAAGGAGATGTGTCACGAACCTAGGCCCGTGACTCGGACAGAATTTTGAGATAGAAGGGAGATTAGATGAGAGTTAGAAGAAGAGAGTAGAATTAGAGGGGAAATTAGAAGAGTTAGAAGGGAGAAGAAGATAGAATTAGAAGGGAGAGGGGGAGACGGTTAGAGAGGGAGAGATAAGAGGCAATTTTGTTAATTTTCATTCATAATTCAAAAGACATCATACAAGTGTTTAAATAGACAAAAAATGGAGGGAAGGGGTTTAGACCTAGTACAAGGCTTACATCATCACAATTTGAAATTACCCTTTGCCTCCCTTTTCTTCCTCAATACCGGCCCCCTTCCACCTACTTTCAAAATTCAAACTAAATTTTTGTACTTAACTAATCCTACACTTTTACATTACATAATTGTTACAAGATTACAAAAAAATCAAAAGCAAGAATTTAGCCGGTCGACTTCCTCGGGTCGTGACAATCCCCTCCCCTTAATTTCATCCTTGTCCTCAAGGATTGAAGGTCGGAAATTGTTTGCGAATGAAGGTCCAATCTTCCCAAGTGACGGCGTCTTCCCCCATGTTTTTCCATCGGACTTGAACTTGCTTGATTTTTCTTTTGTTGCGGTTTACGGTCCGTTGATTGAGGATGTCTTGTGGAGTGACTTCGGTTTCGTCGTTGTGGTCAATCTTCGGAAGGTCCGAAGTGATGCGTATGTTGTCTCCTACCTTTTTCTTCAATCGGGAAACATGGAAAACGGGATGGATTTTGGACCCTCCGGGGAGCTCGAGTTTGTAGGCCACTTCTCCGATTCGGGCTTCAATTCGGTATGGCCCATAGTATCGAGCGGCCAGCTTTAGGTTTCTTCGTATTGCAACGGAGGTTTGTCTATACGGCTGCAGCTTAAGGTACACCCAGTCACCTACTTCGAACACTCTCTCGGTCCTCCGATGGTCGGCTTGCTGTTTATAGCGGTGTTGAGCCTCCTTTAAGTTTTCCTTTAATAGGCCAATCAAGTTCTGCCTTTCATTGACAAAGTCCTCCACATCCCCGGAGGTAGAGATGCAAGGGACGTCGAGAGCGAGGAACTTGGGTTCATAACCATAGAGGGCGCGGAACGGGGTCCCTTTCATCGATGAGTGATAGTGGGTGTTGTACCAGAATTCTGCCAAAGGAAGCCAGGGAGACCACTGTTTCGGTTTATGGAGGGCCATGGCTCGGAGATAACTTTCGAGACACTGATTGACCCGTTCGGTCTGTCCGTCGGATTGTGGATGATAGGCACTACTCATTCTGAGAGCGACCCCGGCTAGGCGCATGAGCTCCTTCCAAAAGAGGCTCTGGAAGGATGCGTCTCGGTCTGAAATAATATTCTTGGGCAACCCATGAAGTCGGTAGACCTGGTCCACGAACAGTTGGGCTACCTTGCTTGCGGTGTACGGATGTGTCAAGGCGATGAAGTGAGCATACTTGGTGAGTCGGTCCACAACTACCATAATGACATCCTTGCCTTCTTCGGTTGCGACCCCTTCTCTCGAAATTACGTGTCCCAAGTATTCTACCCGATCTTGTCCGAAGGTACATTTGCTCCGTTTTGCATAGAGGCGGTGCATACGAAGGGTCTCGAGCACTTCGGTTAAGTGCCTAAGATGCACGGAAAGGCTCGGGCTGTAGACCAAGATGTCATCAAAGAATACGAGCACAAACTTGCGTAGATATGGCTCGAAAACTTCGTTCATCAAGGCTTGGAAGGAGGCGGGGGCGTTAGTGAGTCCGAAGGGCATGACTCGGAACTCATAATGCCCTTGGTGAGTTCGGAAGGCGGTCTTATGCTGGTCTTCTTCATACACTCGGATTTGGTGATACCCGGCGCGGAGATCGATCTTGGAAAATATGGAAGACCCCTTGAGCTCATCTAGTAAATCGTCGATGACCGGTATCGGAAACTTATCCTTGATGGTGATGTTGTTGAGTTGCCGATAGTCCACGCAAAAACGGTAGGACCCGTCCTTTTTGCGGACCAAGAGTACCGGGGAAGCAAATGGGCTTCGGCTCGGTTGGATGAGGGAGGCTCCCAACATTTCCTTGACTTGCCTTTCGATCTCGTTCTTTTGCCCGTGCGGGTAGCGGTAGGGCCTTATGTTGACGGGCCTGGCTTCGGGCAAGGTGGGAATGCGGTGATCATGTGAGCGAGGAGGCGGAAGGGTCTTCGGTTCCTCAAAAATATCTTGATAGCGGTCGAGGATGCGTTCTATCTCCGGATGAGTGACGGATTCGGAGGCCTCCTCGGCGGTAGCCATAAAGAGGTGACCCATTACATGTCCGGCCTTCTTGAAGAGCTTGGCGAGGCCTTTACCCGAAATTGATTGTAGGGCGGCTTTTTCGGAGGTGCCTTGTAAGCGGACTGCCTTTCCTTCTTTGAAGCAAGCGAACTTGAGGTTGGTGAAGTCAAATGTCACGGGTCCATATCGTTGGAGCCAATCAACCCCAAGGACCATGTCACTGCCGCGGAGTTCCAATACCCTCAAGTCATCAACGAACGTTGTGCCTTGGACCTTCCACCTTATGCCCGGACATTTTTGATAACTAACGAGGCTCTCCCCGTTCGCCACTGTTACGGTCATGACAACGGTGGGCACGGTTTCGAGCTGAAGCTCCCGGACCACATTAGCGTCTAGGAAGCTATTAGTGGACCCGCTATCGATCAAGATATTTACCTCCCGCTTCTTAATTAGGCCCTTCAATCTCAAGGTGTTGTGCGTGACTCGGCCCGAGAGTGCATTTAGAGAAATTTCCATAGCTCCATTGTCTTCTCCTTCGGTTGGCTCTTCGCCTACCATTTCCTCTTCTTGGGCTTCGTCTTCGACCTCTTCTCCTTCCATACTTTGCAAGGCCTTCTTACACACGTGCCCCGGAAAGTATTTTTCATGGCACTTGTAACATTGGCCCGGCTCTCGTCTCGGCGCGCTGGGACCCGGGTTGCTGCCGCTGCTGGTCTTGGACACGGGCCCGTGAGACTGGGCCCAGCCCTGGGACGCTGCCGAAGACACTGGTCGGCTGCTGGGACCTGGTCGGGCACTAAAACTGGGTCGGTTGACAGGTCGGGCAGCGTTTCTGATTTCGGCTACCGCAACCTCTTGGAGTTTGGCCTGTTCAAAGGCCATGCTAAGCTCGGTCGGTCGGCTTGTCTTGACGGATGCTCGAATGGCGGGCTTAAGTCCGCTAATAAAGCTTGAGACAAAGTATGCCTCGCTCAATGTCGGGTGATGGATAAGCATCCAACTTTTTAATTCTTCAAATTTTAAAATATAATCTTCAACCGGCCCGTTTTGCGACATCTTGCTAAATTCCTCTACTATGTCTTGGAGTGATCGGTCCCCAAAACGTTTGCACAATTCATCCATAAAAAAGGTCCACATCATGTGAGGGTGTCTAAGCTCTAGCCCGTGGAACCAAATGTCCCCGGGTTCATGAAGGTGGCTTGAAGCATATTCAACCCACTCGGTTTCGGGCACTTGGTACCAACGAAAGTATTTAAGGCACTTACGGATCCAGGATCTCGGGTTCGTACCTTCAAATTTCGGAATCTCGAGCTTGGGCGCATGGGAGGTCCAGGTGCGGTTGCTTCCGTGGCTTCGGTTAAGGTCCCCTTCATCCGTGACTCTCGGTGGGGCCGGGTTGTGTCGGAATTCAGAAGAGTGCATTGGTGGCGGTAGGATCCCATTGCCGGACCTCGGGTACGTGCCTGACCCTCCTGGTGCGGCATTGTCACGGCCTCCCATGGTAGGTGCCACGGTCTCTACCTCGGTCCTCTTTTCTTGGGCCTTCACCAACCGACCCACGGCATCGGTTAGGGCCCTCAGGTCAGCCTTCACGTCCGCCAGGTCTGCTCTTATCTCGAGGTTGTTTCGGTTTTGTTGCTCCTCCATTCGGTCCATCCTTTCCTCCAAGCGGACCATCCGATCATCAACGGCGTCGACCCACTCGTTGGTATCGGTGTGACCGGTTGAGGACATGCTTCTTGTTATAGCCGTTTTTTTTTTTTTTTTGATTCGGTTTTAACCGAATGAGGAAAGTAAGGATAGGATAAGCCCTCTTCGATCGGAAGATGGCTCTGATACCACTTTGTCACGAACCTAGGCCCGTGACTCGGACAGAATTTTGAGATAGAAGGGAGATTAGATGAGAGTTAGAAGAAGAGAGTAGAATTAGAGGGGAAATTAGAAGAGTTAGAAGGGAGAAGAAGATAGAATTAGAAGGGAGAGGGGGAGACGGTTAGAGAGGGAGAGATAAGAGGCAATTTTGTTAATTTTCATTCATAATTCAAAAGACATCATACAAGTGTTTAAATAGACAAAAAATGGAGGGAAGGGGTTTAGACCTAGTACAAGGCTTACATCATCACAATTTGAAATTACCCTTTGCCTCCCTTTTCTTCCTCAATACCGGCCCCCTTCCACCTACTTTCAAAATTCAAACTAAATTTTTGTACTTAACTAATCCTACACTTTTACATTACATAATTGTTACAAGATTACAAAAAAATCAAAAGCAAGAATTTAGCCGGTCGACTTCCTCGGGTCGTGACAAGATGTGGCTGCAAAAGTATACAACCCCAATAGATATGTCACCCATTCAGCCCTTCATATTCGAAGGCAACAACTAGCCAATCGGCGAACAATCAAAGAAAAAAAATACTACAATCTTACATCACCTATTATCAATTAATTTTAGAATAAAACATTCTCTTACATGTGTCAACTAATATCAAATTCGTAGATCTTGGGTTCTAGTTGGGGGCCAATGTCATTCACCGTGCGCCTGCCTGCCCACCCATACATGTTGTAAAGAAGCCCCATGGGCCGCACAACAAGTAAACCCTCCCCCAAAAATCCTCTTTTAACCCCTCTCTTCATGATGAAAGCACGATTTGATCCAAGTTTTGAGCATCACCTACTAAAGACTTTACTACCTGTACTAGCTGACACCTCCAAATGCCAATATATATATATATATATATATACACCAAAGGAGCCTACTCCATCCATTACCAGTGACATTTGGTACAGGACCTCCTCTGATATGCATAAAAATCGCATAGAGAAATGCAGAAACAGGAAAAACAAATGGCTATTATTATTAGATAAATGGTGGTCGCCCATGAAATAAGTTATTGAGTAAAATGTTTACTTTGTAGTACACTTACAAAAGCATATGAAATCAAGAATACAGGAAATGAAGGAACAAAGAATGACATTAACAGGAGCTGTCCATGAAATTTACTAACAGTTCCTGTACCATATCTCTATCAGGCATCCTCCCAGCTGCACCATATATTGGGGCCAGCCCTCCGCTTATTGGACCCGGATTCTCCTTTACCTGAGTTCAAGAAATTTTACACCGAATTCATACACACGATACATATATGACAAAAGATGAAAAAACGATTATTTTGGCTTTGGTTGGCTGGAAAGAACTTCTCTTCTACTCAGTTGTCATTGCTTGCTTATATAAACGAAAAGGAAAAAGTTCTAATGGAAGTTTCTTCTGTCATATCAGAGAAAATGACTTCCTCCAAGGGGATAAACAAGTCATATTCTTTCGATAATATCAACCGACCCCAAGTACTATACTCTTTTCATCGGAGTCCAACATCAAATTTATTAAGCACAGTCCAAGCAAAGGAATGCAATGAAAGTTATTCTGAAACTTCAAAAAGAATTCGGCGAAAAATGTATTAGTAGTCAAAAATATCTTGAGAATAAATGTTTTCTTGAAAGAAATATTATTAGTGCAACTAGAGCCTTATAAGAATTATTCTTTTCAATTTTTATCACTGCATATTTATCAGTGCCTTAATGTTATTCTCCATCGCTAAGATTGGATTCTTTGGTATATTTGGTTAGAGAGGAATTCTAGGATTTTTACAGACTAAGGTACAACAACAACAACAAACCTAGTGTCTCAAGGGCTCCCGCATAATGCAGGGTCTGGGAGGGATCGGATGTACCCAGCCTTACCCCTTCAAGGTGTTACCCTAAATAGAGGCTGTATCCGAGGACCTCCAACCTGAGAAGCATAAAGGTATAAAGGCATAGAAGTTTAGAAGCATAAAAGCATCTAACTTCAACTGATTTCTTAAGGAAAAATGTGGTCTTTTTAGAAGCTCTTTGGATTAAGAGCTTTGCTAATCTAACCTCAACTGATTTGCCATGAAATTGTAGTGCTTTATGTTATTAGTTCTTGGTTTTTTGTGTTGCATGGTTGGACTTTTGAAGACATCTCGTCGTCAACTCTTTGTACATTATTTCTCTCTCAATGATATTTCTTTTTTCGATCAAAAAATCAGAGTCTTAATCATGTTCTTGAAGTATTTTGCATTGTCACGTCTAAGCATGAAAAGAGTTTGTGAACAATATGGAAATACTTACAGTCTGCACAGACTCTTTCAAATCCTTCAAGAAATCATCGACCACTTGTACATGTTGAAGGGTCACGCAAATATGAAGGCTAGATCACGCAAATAAACATAGAATTAGAATTGATTCGGCCATTCAACATAACTATGCTGCAGAATTTTGGATAGAAAATTATGCGAACTAGACCCATGGTGTATGTCGAGGAATCAACTATCCCAAGAGTTTAAACTGGTAGGTAAAGACCCGCGAATGATCTTACACTCTAACATGCCCCCTCAGGCAAATACCCATTGGGCTTAAAATATGGATATCGAACAAGTCCATCTCATACCTTATGCTGAAATTAATTAATATTAAGAAAGGAGACTATTGGGATTCGAATTCATGATCTCTTGATCCACATGTCTCTAATACCAAGTCATAGAACCAGCTATACTAAAAGTTTAAACTCATGGGTGAAGACCCGGGAATGATTTTACAATCTAACAATGTATATTAATACGTTTGGGCCCACCATTATTTAGAATCCAATCCTACGTGTAGGTAAACTTGACATGCGTATAATTTGTACTATTTTCTGTATAAAGTTGTGTACATCTAGTACTATTTTGCAAGAGTAAGGAGAGGCACCTGTTGGGTCTCTGCAGCGCATTGAGATGCCACCCTTTAGAAGACATTAAGTCATTCACTTCAAATATGTCAATCACATTGGATCCGAACGCCACAATCGTCATGTCAGGCTTTCCAATGATAAACAGCTCAGGAATTGCTTTTATTCTGACGCAAAAGAAAAAAGAAGAAGAATTTTCATGAACTTTTATAATTTGGGTGCTACACGTGAGTATAAAAAGAACTTCTATCACAAAGATGCACGTTGAAGCAGAACAGTACAAACCCTTCTTGTATTTTATTTGATACTTCCATAATCTGTCTGGTGTTCTCCAAGTAACCTGTCATATTCAGGTAAATAATAGTAAATCCAGACACCGATATTCGAAAAGATTAAAAGAATGACCAAATAAACTAGAAAAGGTGCGCAATACCAAATAACTAACTATCCCAAAAGTTTAAGTTAGAATGGTATTACTTTCTAAAATGCCCCCTTCCGCCCACTGAAAATTCCTATTGAGCTTCAAGCATGGATATAGTATACAAACCTACCTCATATCTTGTGCTGAAATTATATTAATATTGAAAGTAGGGACTATCGAGATTCGAGTAAATGATTTGTTAGTCAACAAGGCTCTAATACCATGCCAAGTAACCAACTATTAGAAAAGCTTAAGCTGATGGTGAAGGTCCATGAATGATTTTATATTCTCACATGTAAAATCTCAAGCTTCCAACGTCAGAACTGAAAAAATAAGTAACCCACCTTCTTCTCCAAGTGACGTCATTGCAGCCCAGGCACCGGCAATTAGAGCTCCAGGTCTGCTACCAGCAATGGTTGGAGAAACATAAAGACCACCGGACCACTCAGTAACTGCAAAGCATAGAACGACAACAGTAACGCTTTATATGTGAATAGACTGTAGTCAAGCACAAGGTTTTGTACAACATACATCTTATAACACATATCCATATTTTCCCAATATGATTAATAAATATTAATCATACTTGCACCTAAATTAAGTATTTACTCATATACTTTGCTAAAACTATCACTTCAACTTCCAGTTATTGATTTTGTCATATCCTTTACCATGCTACCGTCATTGTGACTAACACAATTAAATAAAAGTTGAATTGATAGAATTATATTCCTCCCCACTCTATTAGTATTTAAAAGAGTTAGTTTAGGTGAGTATTGAATGTATTCCATATACATTTCTCAAAGAATCAATGAACTTTTGACCGAATTTTTGTTTATAAAGCTAAATAACAAATGTACATAGTAAATACGATTTAATTCTCGCACTGTATTTTACTAAATATGGCATAATGGCCATTGTTTGATACAACGGCCGAGCAATCAAACATATTATATGATCAGCAAACTGATAGAACAATTGCTTTCCATAAACAAGCAGTCTGAAACACAAAATATTCAGAATGGAATTGGAAAACATGAGAAGAGAAGATTACATACCAGCAACAAATTGATGCTGCTCCAGATACATAACAATCCAGGAGATGTAACACTAATTAGTATCTATCCATTAAATGAAACAACAAGAAGGCACGAGAAGTAAACTATGGTTCTATATGACCTCATACTAAGAAAGTGTTGCAAGTAAACACGAAGAGTTGCATTTTAGCTTTCTTCCATATCAACTACTTTGCAAATGGATCTTAGAAAACACAAGCCTGGTTGGTTAGTAGTAGAGCAGTAACTCACAACAACCTTAACCCCCGAAGCCCCACTCCACCTCACCAGAAACCGAACACACAAAGGAAAACATAAAAGGGGGGGAGAAAAAAAAAAAAAAACTTCCAGAGGAAGGACGTGTTCATAAACTCAATCCATTTTTGAATAGGTGTTCATACTTCCAACTTAATCAGCATCACCATCACAATTCACAACTCAACACGCTCCTAGACTAAAATTACCGAAATTGACAACTTGCGACTCATCATAAGCCACTGTTGCATACTATATGCTTTCAGCTAATTTCAGTAAAGGAAATCAAAGGACACGGCATAGCATCACTAGTAGTTCAATTCACCAATAGTTTGAGGCATTGATCATAACATTGATTAAATTTTAACATTTATCTCATGGTGTCCGATAAATTATATCGTAGATAAGATGTTTTGGAAAATACAGGTACCACCCACAAGGATAAGCAAAAGACAATGAAATTTCAGAACCACAGAAATAGCTTCCGTGCAAACAGATGTACAAGGCCCCTGGAGAAGCAATAGATAGACAAACTACCTTCCTGATTTCGTGATCCCGATATAACACCACACTAGTTCCTTTTGGAGCTAATCCATATTTGTGCACATCAACTGATATAGAGGTAACCCCTTGGACAGAAAAATCAAAGGGCGGAATTGGGTACCTGAAAGAATAGACATGTTGGTGTCAGTCAAGCAAACAACCTTTTTTTGGTAAGTGCCAAGCAAACAACTTCTGTTGAGGCAAGTATCACCAGTAATTGTGTTACAATGTTTTTGTTATTCTCCCATTAATATCAATATTAATTGTTTCGATTGACAGAATAATACAAATTCCGGATCAAGATCACCAAAATCATCACATCAGCCCTAACTGCACTCTATGGCCAAGGTATAATATTTGTAAATGTAACTAAAGCGGGCTTCAAGTTATGAGTGCCATTAGCATGGGCTCCTTTCTTCTTTTGAAGGGATCATCTATCTGCTACTGATAACCGTAGAATATTACCTAGTGCCTAAACTAAGCTTATAAAGAACACTACGAAAAAATATTTCACAAAGCAGTTTGTGGAAGAGAAGTAAACATAGAAACTCATACCCAAGTTTACACGCAAATGGCAAGACAAAACCACCGAGACAAAGGTCAACGTGGAAGCACACACGAAAGCGCATTGCCAGCTGCCCTAGCTCCTGTTAGGTGCAAAATGCAACATTAACTGACGCTTAAAGACAAATATTTGAACTTACAATATAGTTCCTCTACCTCAATAGGGTCAATAATGCCATGAGGGAAACCAGGTGCAGATCCAACAATCTGAACAGTTAAATCAAAATTTGTAAATAAAAAATCCAAGTCAGGAGAAATCAAACTTTCAAAATATGTTGCAGGATTAGACCACTACTGGTAAACTAGCACTATATATAGTAAATCGCATAGAAGGGTACAGAAGTGGTACCAAAATGGTATTTTTGTTGATAGACCGTCTAACTGCCTTGACATCTGTTCGAAATTCATTATTGACAGGAACACGCCTAAGTTTAATGTTGAAATACTGTGCAGCCTTATCATATGCTGAATGTGCTGATTCTGCAATGATCCTATACTTCACAGAAAAAGGAAGCATCTTAATGATGTTCCATAAATCATGGATAACTCACTGGCAAAGTCAAAGTGATTAGAACAGGAAAACACATACATTTCTGGTTTTGTGATTCCCTTCTTAGCTTTCATGTAGTCACGTGATGATTTCACAGCCAGTAATATACTCTCTGTGCCCCCTGATGTCATGTTACCACAAATTTGTCCTCCGGAAGCCTTTTCTTTGGCACCAAGCAGTGCAGCTGTCATTGCAACGACTTCTGCCTCATACTTCACCACACTTTGGAAAACATCCAAATGTAATGGGTTGGTGTGAGCAAACCTGGACAGAGAGTGACAATTAAGCCAACTGAGATGTAAAGAGCCCGGAAAAAGAGAGATAACTACAACCTCAGCAACGAGCATCCCGAAATTAAATTCTGTTGGGAAGATATAACAAAGAGAAATGTCATATCATCCGCCAATCCAACAGAAACAGAGATATATACAGATTATCAAGTCCTTAATAGCACATAGGCCACTCAGGAATAAGGAGCAAACTGGGCACAGTGTTGGAAAATTCTTTACATCCTTGCAAAAACCATTTACAAAATTATTAGAAACACTCAAGACAAAAATTATTATCAAAATCTCAATTTTGTTTTCAAAATGGCTGGAGAACATAAACGCTCTCTCCTATTAAAATACAATGTTTGGCCAGGCTAACAATCTGCGGTGCCTAGCATTGCCATCAGATATTCTTTGATGCAATATTCTATCTTGCCAATGAGACCTCAGGTGTAGCGGTAAACACACAATAAACTGTTGAGGCCTCATTTATCTCCATAGATCAAAACAATTCAAACATCTGTCTCAGATCACCAAACAAGAAAGAGTAAGAGTTTCAGCTTACTAACATTGAACACGCCTCGTTTGTCATTGAAAAATGACCTTCAGATTCACTGCCCCCAATGTATCTGCACCAGACATCAAACAGAAGATCAAATATTCATGAAGCAACCAGCCAAAGCTAATAGGATTGAGGATAAAAGGATTTTTAACTGAGGACATCTTATCTTAGCGCCTCAACCTGGTAGTGTTTTGCCACTAGACCAAGGCCTCATTGGCTAATATTACTTTTTAATTTTCCTTTTTATTGTATTTAGTAAAGGCATCGGTGCATCACAAATTTAAAATGTAAACATACACTGTACCAGAGCATTTGCCTTGCCATGCTGCATCCTTCTTTTTCTCCTCGTTCATCATTTCAATAACTTTACTTCCTAGGCCTGTCATGGGCAACTCATTTCTCCAACCATCTCTTTTAGATTTGTTACCAGATTGCAATTTATCCACAACCTGCATGTTAAATGAACATGAGATCCACCAACAATAAACATGCAAGCACCAGGTTCTTCAACAACATACTAGGAACAAGGTGTGACAACAATTAGCAAATCTCAAAGAAGAGAAAAAATTTAAAAATAAAGCAGCAAGGATTATCATCTTTTTAATGAAAAAATTAACTTATATAGTAATATATTTAGCCCCTCAATTATGACAATTTTTTACCAATACATTTCCCCAGATTTATTAAATTCATTTCCATCTGTCAAAACTTCACAGGAGGAAAGGACAGTTTAATAATGTATACAGCATTTTGGATCATACTGGCCTAAAAGAAAGTGTGGATCGCCATTGACATCATATGATAGAAGCGCCAGCTTCATTGGTGAATACAACAATAAAACCTTTCCATAATTTTGCATTCTTTAGCGCATACAATATATTGATCCAATACCATACATAACTCAGTAATAGGACTCAATCCAGCTTTTACAAGTTCCTTGACAGGTTACTAAGCCACTCCTAAATCCATCTGTCATTAAAAGAATAATTCTGGATATACTATTATCCCGGGACTTGAGGTCATCTAGGATTTCCATAAACCACCTTGCTTATGTTTTGTATTTGAAATCACTAATCACCATCATCTCACTGCATTTAGAGCTTATGCGATGCCAAAGGCAATGCCTAACAAAAAGTTCAGTTCTTTCTTCTTACTGATGACAAATCAACCGCAAGTGATAAAAATGTATTAACCAGGTCATCTGAAATCAAAACAGACACCAGTATATCAAACTAAATAGAAGCGATATAACAGGAACCACACTATACAGGCCACTCCAGGCACAGCATTATTGCACTGTAACCCAGCTAGTTTACCATCTCCACAGGCTGGACAATTGACAAACTAATCAACATCTAGGACTTCCATCCTTTTTACCAAAATACAGTCCACAGAAGTAATTAAAGTAACCAGTGTAAGTTTACTGGAAAACTTAAGCACATAATGAAAAACACCATGAATGAGCAAACAGATTGAGGTATCGCAGCAATTCAGTGGCAGACTGGTTGAACTACCTTGACTTATGGTTACATCAGATAAAATCCCTCGATCCCAAAGCCAACTTGGCAGCTGAGCACCATGCTGATGTACATGCACGTGTGAACTTGGGCAATAGATGACTAACCTTTTTTCCCTGGTGTTGTTAACTACCAATGACTACTGCAGGGAACTATTTCCCTTTATGCGAATTTCAAAAAAGAATTCCGCGTGTCAATATATAAGTTCGTATCATACAAATGAGACAGTGGCTAATGATAGCGGATGAAAGACTCTTAAAATCCATGCTTCATTCCTTCAAGAAACACATGCTATCAACCGAACAGAGGAGTAAATTCAGTAGTAAAACACTATCAAGGTCAAGACAATAAAACAAAAGATTTGATATTTAAATCCCCCCACCTCCCTCCTACCTACCCAAAAAAGGTGCTCCAGGAAACTAATCAACAAAACATAAGTTTTGAATAGCTAACTTTATGCTCTCACATACACAAAATTTCCCATCCGGTACGCCCATACGGAGATGCGCAACCACGCGACCAATTCCTCAATTCCTGACAAATTGACATTGCAGTGCAGATGCAAACCATCTGCTGACTGTAGGAAACCAGGAATACAGGCCAGGATCATACTTGCCACTTAAACATTGTGCAAAAAATCACATAAACATAGTTACTCCAACCACAGAAACCCTGAGAATAGTTTTAACACTAACATGCTCTCTCATATAAAGGTATATTAAGCTTAAAGCGTGGATAAAAGTGAGATGTACTAATGTTATTCACATAAGCATACCTTCTGCTTCTCAGCATCAATGTAACTTTTCACCCCAGGAACCAACCTACACAACCAAAATCACTTTATCATATACCAATCCTCAGAAAGAAACTGGCAGATCTAAAACGATGGCCTGGAAAAGATTCAAATTGAAAAACGAAATGCCATATGTACCCAATTTAAGTACACAATTATATGAAAATTGTCATATTTCACCAAGCCCTTAGACCCAACCCTCGGAATTCACGTACATGAGATCCACCATCCACGTATAACGCAAGCAGGGATTGGCATTAAATGGAGTAACCTAACAACAATAACAACCCGGTGCCTCAAAGAGGCTCCCGCCAAGGCAGCTCCCAGTGAGGGTAAGATGTACGCAGTCCTACCCCAACCCCAACAAGGTAGCTTGTTTGGAGTGCCTATTTATTTTCTATCGGAATCTATAGATTAATCACGAGTCGGAGTTTGGTTTATGTGTCTTGAACTTATATTGAATGCAGTTACTCTAAATTTCGTAACATTTTCTGATTTTTTGGATAGTAGACAATTAAAAGAAAATATTTTCTCAATTTTTATTATAGCTATTGCAACTGTTGAAGCAGCTATTGGACCCGCTATTGTTTCTTCAATTTATCGCAATGGGTGCTACCTGTAGAAAAACTATTTTTAAAAGATGGAGTAACCCACTAGAGTCATATATTGATCTTTTTTTTCTCATACCTCTTACATTGAATTCAACTAGGCTCACACGTGAAATCCTTAGCAAAAGTAACACATCATCAAGCTATTGTCTTCCTATGAAACAAAAACATGCTTTAAAGTGCATTCAGTACCAGACAAAACTCAAAATTGGAAAAACTTACTTGATCACACGCATGAAAAGACCTAAAAGAGCAACTTTAAGCCCTTTTTCTTGAATAACATCGGTAAAGGAACGAAGAAGATGAGCAATCAGAAGAGAGAGAATCGGGGCAAGCAGCAGAGCCAGGGGCTCATACTTAGACAAGTAAGAGTTTGCCGAAGCTCTAAGGCGTAAGAGGAGAGAGAAAAACGAGGAAGCCATTGGAGGGAAGACGAAGTGGATGCAGAATCTGTGCCTGAAGAAGTCGTTGATTGTTTTCAGAGTTTGCCTTGCTGAACAAATCATCAAAAGACAGTTGACAATTTTGTTCAAATATGGAGAGAAATTATTTGTCATTTATAACTTATTGTCACAATTTTCTTTTTTCTTAACATTAAAAAGCCCAAAAACGAGAACTACATAACTAAAACATCATCGGCAACAAAAAAAGTAAAATCAGATAGAACAACACACCACCAATCGTGAGTAGAATGATCATTTAGATGCAATTTGGCTACCCGATGAGCGACCCTATCATAAACTAAACTGAATAATATCGTCAATGATGGCTTGAGCTTCCCAAGAGCACATGAATTATAAGAGAATATGAATCACTTTTTAAGGACACAATTAGTACTATTTTATTGCTCATGTGCGTGTATTATATATGAAATATAAGAGAATATGAACTACTATATCTAAATTAAAGATTTCAATTTTAAAATTTTCTTTCTATCTTTTATTAGTCAATTTTCTATATTTCCTTAACTTATATCTAATAATTTATATTATCTCTTTTTATTTTTCATCCTTTCATACGAGTTATGTCAGGTAAATATAAGGGGATGAGTATTGCAAGATTTTGCATTTATTATTTGATAAGAACAAGGCGGTGGATAAGAGAGAATGAATTAAAAACTGCTAATGGAGAAGCAAAATGATATATATGATGGGTGGGGTTTGGTTTGTTGTTATGTTGACACGAAGTTCCGGGAAAGTATAGAGGTGGTTGAGTTGGGGTAATTGTAGCGTGAAAGTCATTGGCTTAATCACTTCACTTGCGTGTTGTGTTGTGCCACTTCACTCCCTATTCATTGGTTCAATACGCATTCACACTTGTTTCCCTCGCCTGCAATTAGCCGGCTTAGGTTCGGCTTAGCTTGATCTAATCTCAAAGAGTTCGAATTAATGTTGCATTATTTGGGCTCATTTAAGCTTAGGTTCAACTCATTGGCTCCAATTTAGCTTTACTGGGCAATGTTTAAACAAATATATTATATTAAAAAATGCTCCTTTAGGTTCGTGAGCCTACGAGCTCAAGCCCAAAGCGAGCCAAGCTTTTCGAACTTTATGACGAGTAGGGTCGGCTTATTTACTCCCCTACCGCAATAAGCTTACACACAAGAGTCACTTAGCATGTATTTGTTGGACTTTTATATGGAGCTTGAATTTATTTATTATAGTATATATCATATGTTCTGTAACAAAGGATCAAAGCAGTATATTTGATGTGCTTAGGATTTCTCTTATTATGTACAACAACAAACCCAGTGCCTCAAGGGCTCCCGCATAAGTAGGGTCTGGGAGTGGTGGATGTACGCAGTCTTACCCCTTCAGGGTGTAACCCTGTCGAAAGATTGTTTTCGAGGACCCCCAACCTTATAGGGTTGGCAATACGAGGAGGAGGTCACTCATCTTGGTACTACTCTCACCCAAATATGCTTAACTTCGTAGTTCTAATGGGATCCAATACCATAGTATCAGGTAAATGGACCCTTATTTCTTTCATTGCGTGGCTATACAAAATATGTTTAAGGTTTGTGAGGAAATTATGATAGTAAATGGGAATTTCTTATGCACTTCCCTTTAAAATATAGAAATTCGTTGCAACTCTGTTGACATATATATAATTGGTCAGATGATGTAAATTTTATGTCTTGTTTTTGTTTTTCTTTTTCTTTGTTTTGGCTATAGAGAAACTCAATTATCCAGTAAACCCCAAGCCATGCTGCAACCCACACTCTATAAAGGCCAGTTAAGTCAGGCATTTCTCAGGTAAAGGTTTAAGGAAGGAATCGAACTCCAAATCTTTTGGCCTAAAGCAACACTTTATCCCTTCGATTGTCTCCTACTATTGAGGTAGGGTCCTTGTGAGTTAAATTTTTTATTACAATTTTGTTTTGTTTTTATAACAGTATTGGCCACTTAACTAAGAATATAATGAAAAATATTTGCCGAATTTAAAGATTAGATTATTTGGGTAAAAGAGAGTGCAAAAAATTAGTTCAGGCTAAAGTTTGTTTGGTTACTTAATATGGATATAATAGATCAATATTAGTGGGTTGAAAGAGTAATGTGAAACCGTACAATCTAATCCAAGATGATTCGTACTAAGATAATAACCTTAACTTAAAGCAATTCAAATATTCAAAAATAACTTACTCAAACCAAGTCAACACACTACAACAATAGCAACAACAGTCCCAATACCACAAGGGATCCCGCAAAAGCGGGCCCAAGCTCTATGCTTCCATGATGAAACACTCCTCAGATTGGGGTTCCTCGAAAATAGTTTTCCTTCAGAGTAGCACCCTAAATCAATACCAATCTTTTTTGGGGATCAACAAAAGAGGCAACCAATACCAATCTGGTACTCTAAAATCATAACATAGGCCTGCATTGTGGAAGCCCATTAGATCACATTCCCTTGTCCCCTGTTCATAAATTGTAAGGCCCAAGTTCCGGCCCAATTCAAACCACACTTTCCTCAGGCACTACCTTTTTGCCATCCAGGAATCCAATTATCTGGTAAACTTAACTTATACAGTAACCTACAAACCATATGAATCAGTTAAGTTAGTGGTTCCTTAAGTAGAGGTTCAAGGGGTGAATTGGACTCCAAATTTGTTGGTCTAAAGTAATACGCTATCCCTTCACCTACCTTTGCTGGTCCTAGTGGGTAAAAAAAAAAAAGTTATTAAGGAAAGGCTATAAATATTTTTTTTTTGGTCGGGCAAAAACACACTGTTGTTAAAGAAAGCCTTTTATAAAAGTATTTCAATAAAAATTTATTTACAAAAAAGGTCACAAAAAATAACATGTGCTGAAGATTTGAAATCTACACAGATAAAGATATTAGCTGATTTAGTTGGTTGGTCTATGGCAGGCAATATTCAAAATTGGATTTGAAGTTTGTTTTCATTAAGGGACAGCTTTAAGAAGGGAAGGTCGTTGTACAAACTACTTAAATTTCTTACCATGCGTATAAAAAGAATATTATAAGTATCCAAATCAATTATCTAATTTATCTTTTTAATAAATATACATTTAAAAGAAGTGTTAATACATAAAAAATAATTATTTAGTATTATATTTATAACTCAATATTATTTACTATATAATTACTTATACTAATTAAATACAACACGCCGTCACCGGATCCCATTAGAACTCCGAAGTCAAGCGTGCTTGGGCGAGAGTAGTACCAGAATGGGTGACCTCCTGGGAAGCCCTCACCCTCAGGTTGGGTGCACAGGGAAACAGCCTCTCTTCAGGTTAATACCCTGAAGGGAGAAGGCTGCGTACATCAGCGCCCCCCAGAGTCTGCGTAGGTGGGAGCCCTTGAGGCACTGGGTATGTTCTTTTTTTTTCCTTTTTTTAATTACTTATACTAATTAAATACTTGATTATATCCTAGATATAAAACATTTCTCTAATTGGTTGTTCAAAGTTCAAATCAAACAATATAATATAAAATCTTAAAGAAAAAAGGGAATAATAGAAAAGAGATGTTGTCTTTTCTACTTTGAATTGAACTTTCTTGGGGCCAAGTCCACATCACATGCCGTGGAAAAATGAGATTCAATAAATAGCCAACCATTTTTAGAAATATTTTGTTCATTTTCGACCCTCACTTTGCCTTTCTTTTTCACACATTTGTCACAATTTTTGTTTTTTTTTTAATACTGGTAATAGTAAAGCATGGATAGAAAAATCCCTCTTAATCCCTTATTTGACAACAGAACAATAAAATATAAAGGAGATAGGGGGTAATAGAGGTAAATTGTTACCCCAGTTTGACAAAACATGAAAAGCGGTAAAGGAGGGTAATGGGGGAGGGGGGTAAAAACTTACGTGAATTTAAGTGGAAACCCCTCTACAATCGAGAAGGGAGAAAATCAAGGACGGAGATGGAGATTCTTTACTGATACTTGAACGGAAGAATTACAACCCTCTTGACGAGATCTATGAAATAATTACAAACCACTTTCTCTTAACTCTCGTAGGGTTTCTCTCTAAACGTGCGGCTACCTCACTCTTAATTTGGATGCAAATAACCGAAACCCTAGCTCCATATATATAGGCTCGGGTATAAAGGAGATCCCGATCGACCGGCCCTGTGCCGATCGATCGGCCAACTTGCGGCCCAAAATACAAAAAATTCACTTAAATCACCCGATTGATCGGGCTTCCCTCCCGATCGATCGGTGACCCCTTGACAACCCATAAATTTAAAATAAGTAATGTAAGACATAATTAAATGCTAGTTTTTGGGAGGCTGCGGCACACTAATTTCTTACAGCAAAAGAAACGGAAATCGCAACCCCGCATGAGTCATGGCGGCCGCGGCCATAAGCATGATTCAATCCAACTTCTATCTTGACCATCCTTTGGTCAACATTCACGTGATTCCCTCTATTATCTAAACTCTTAATACTATATGTCATTTAAAAGCCGCCATCATTCACCTACTTTCCTATTTATTTCTCTCTTATATTAGTCCTACGACTAAATTGACGTTTTGATAATAACGTAATTTTTAATAATACAATTATGTTAGATATAATGTAAGTATGATAGTACAAATCTACGTTTCGTTTCTTTGGTTCTTTTTGGATTTCTTGTTTGCCGGTTGTTTGCGGCTGGTTCAAGCCTCGCTTTTGCGAGTGCGTCTGTGTTGTATTGCGCTTCGATGCTATTTATCGAAAAAAAAAAGTTTGGTAATGAAAATCCATGTATTGATCCAATTCAAACCAACTAGTAATTAGTCTCTTAAAAATTTCATTGTTAATTTTTACTCAAGCACTAGGCCTATGGCCCGGTGAGTTTTTACATGATATTACAGCAGGTGGATGATTCCGAACTCTTGTTTGACGTACTGTGTCCTTGGAAAGAGGGGTGTATTTGAATTTGTTGCACTGAAGGCCTCTTTGGTAAATGTTAGATCAAATTGGACGTAATTCTCAACGATCTAGTAAATTTTTACGTGGTGGCAGTGTGAGTGGATGATCCAGGGCTCTTGTTTAATGCACCATATCCTCGAAAAGAGGGCTGCATTTGAATTTGTGGTGCCAAAGCTAGCTTTTGCGTTAAATGTTCAATCTGATTGGATGCAATTCCCAGTTGGATTAGAGAAGGTAGGGAAGGAGTGAGATTGTATGGACCTCATATGTGCCACTTACGTGGATTGGATGGACTTATAGCCCGGTGAATTTTACTACATGAATAGAATTTCAAAACTCAAAATGAATTTTGGCTCAACTAAACTCAATGCAAGAAAGGAATTACTCGTCTTAGCTCTACTCATTTATATGATCCATAATTGGCCATATGCGGTAGCAAAACATGTTTTTTTCCACCAAATTCAATCAGATGGAACCCAATGCCTCAAAGAGGCTCTTGCCAAGACAGAGTCTAGAGAGTAAGATATACGTAATCTTACCCCTATAGGGTGCTACCCTAAAGAAGATTGTTTCTAAAAAGTCTTTAACCTTAAAAAAGAAAAAGAAAAATACACTATATTATAAATTAATCTATATAACAGTAAAAAAATATATTAAAAAAATAAAGCAAGCAAATGGGTATACATTTCAAGAAACAACAACATACGTCAGGAAGAAATAATAAGGGTGTTGGATTTAATTAAGCATGTCAGTCTAATACTGGCATTGAAATTTGTATGGTTTGGCTAATCTTACACTTTCACGTGAGTAGGGTGACTTTAGCTTACTGTTTCATCTTTGGCGTCTTTGATTGGCGGAACGTTTTTGATGTGTCCCGAGATTCTAATAGGTTGTTGTTGCTTGTTTCGTGTCCGGTATTTTGGGCAGGAGCTTACATTCATTTTAGGCAATCTTTGTTGCCTATCTTTTTTGGTGTTTTGCTCTGTGTGTTATGTACTTTTGTAGGTTGCTTGATTCTCTTTAGGTTATCTTTTGTCCCCTGAGGCCTACTTTTTGTTGGTGCGCCCCGCTTTGTACTTCGAGCTCTTGCATGTTACTTATCGAAAAAAGGTAAATTTAGCTTACATCCTGAATACTTTTTCCTTCCTTGACACAAGCTCGATATAAAGTGGTGCACCGCATTGGAGAGACAAAAAGCAAAAACATCAGTACATTTCATCATAGACAAAAGTGTAAAGTAATCAAAATATTCCAAAATTATCTCCAAAAAATCACCAAATCAGTCAGTTGGATTTCTCACTACTTCACCTCAAGGATTTCACTAAAATCTAATTAATTATTGGCTCACCAATAAATGTTCTTAGATCACATGGTTCATCCTATAGTATCGTTCCTTCCTTTCTATCCTATGGCTCGTATAGTAGACAACCAACAGAGTTAAAAATCATTATCGTCAACGTATCCGAACACCAACCCACCTTGATGAGTTTACATCTTTTGATGCTTGCACTTCCATCGTACCTTCTAAACTCAAGCTCCACGAGCCTAGACCTTTTTTATAGATGACTTCACCTTACCACCTTTCCTTCGTTTTCAGGTTTAATTATGGGTGAAGTAAATATCTTTTTAACTTGTAAATCCCATTTTGTAATTTGATGGATATCAATTATTAATTATAAAGAAATCTACTTAAAATACTTTAAAATAATATTAAGTTTATAAACTCCATATTACACATATGAAAACGTTGATTTAGGTATGCATAGCAATATGTAATATAAAAATTATTAAGACTATAAAATTACCAGTGCCGTGTTTTGTTTTCATTTGTGGTGTCCCTTTATCGTTTTGTTTTGCTACACATTTTTATGCGTGTGAACTCAAATGTCGCTCTCGTGGGTGTGCCTAATTTTTGTATCGAAAATTATGTTGCTAATTATTAAAAAAAAGCAATAAATAATATAATCAACATTGTGAATGATGATGTATCACTAATTAGTATTTTATTATGTTTAATATAACTTAAGATCTGACCACTCCCGGTCCAAGTTCAGATTACCCATCAGAGCTAATGTAAAAGAACAAGACTTTTCCTCCCACTAATCATTATCTTCGCCTCAATTTTCTAAGGAAAACCAACATTTTATATCATTTAATAATATATAAATTAAAAATACTTTAATTAATATATAAATTATAACAACAACAACAACAACAATAACATACCTAGTGCCATAAGTAGGGCCTGGGACTGGAAGGGGTTGAATGTACGCAGCCTCATCCCTTCAGGGTGATACCTTAACGAGAGAATGTTTTCGATGACCCTCAATCTAAGAATAATATATAAATTATAAATTATGAATATTTAAGTATGTTAGAAAAATCTGGAACAAACTTGATATGCTCTGATACCAATATGTTGGAAAAATCTAACCTTGACAAATCTGGTATTCACAATACAAATTTGTAATATGGATACTTGATGCGGAAGCGTTAACCCTGATCACTTGATTCGATTCAAATAATATGACTCACACAAATGAGAAGTAAATAAAATAGGTAAACGGAAGAACAAACAAAACAAAACACAATGATTTACGTGGAAACCCTTCTTCAATCGAGAGGGGAGAAAACCACGGACGGAGATGGAGATTCTTTATTGATACTTGAATGGAAGAATTACAATGACACTTCCTCTAAACGAGATCTATGGAGAATTATCAATCACTCCCTCTGAACTCTCGGAGCGCTTGAATATCTGAATTGGAGGAATTATGGAATCACCTCACACTCTTGATGACGACTCTCTCTTTAATTATATTCTTAATTGGATCACCAAATAAGTAAACCCTAGGCATGTATTTATACTGAACGGCGAAAACGACTCCCTATCGATCAATACTGGCCGATCAATCGGTACCCTTGCGGCTGCAAAACTTGAATTTTCTCCTTAAATCACCCGATCGATAGGACATCCCCCCGATCGATTGGTGACCCTCGGCAGCCCATAAATCCCAAATACATAAATTTGAGGCATATTCCTGACAAATCTCCACCTTGACACAAATTTACACAAAAGCAAAATCTCTCCACCTACTTCACATAACACCCCACACAAGGGGTTATCTAGACAAAACACAAAACCTAACCGAGTCCGAGGGATAGTTGAACTTTCTGCTAGGTAGCACTGAAGTGAACATATCTGAAAGGTTATCAACAATGCCAATCTTCTTCTTCTCTGGATTAGCTCTTGACACATCTTCTGAAACAGCCACCTGCTACTGAACTGTGTTACTTAACTGAAATTGAACTTCCTCTGGCTTATTCACCTGACCTGAATCACAACTGGCTGATGACATCTTCTGTGGAGATAGCAATGAAAACTCATCAAATGTGACATCTCTACTCGTCATGAATTACTTGAAGCGAAGACTCTTCTGCTTCCCATAAATGTCTTGTTCACAAGATATCAGTCCTGTAGACTGACCACACATAGAGCCCCTTTTACTGTGCTCAGACAGACCCTTATCACCTGAATGATCCAATCTCAGGGTCCTTGACTTTGTGATCTCTGGTTCTGTCAACAACGATAATGATGAAGATATCTTAACTGATTTGACAACTGTGGAACCGACAAGCTCATACAATGTACCTACCCTTTTGCCTTTCATAACTGTCAAAGCACCTTAACGACCTTCAAAACTCCACCTTCAGCTGTGTACCTGTACCCTTTAGACTCAAGAGCACCTAAAGAGATGAGACTTTTCTTCAAATTAGGAACATGACGAACGTCGCTCAATATCCTAATAGTGCCATCGAACATCTTAATACGAATTTTTCCTATCCCCAAAACTCTGCATACTGCATCGTTATCCATCTGAACAATTCCACCCTGAATTGACACGTATGTGGTGAACCAACCTCTATGGGGACAAACATGATAGGAGCAACCCGAATCGTAAATCCAACTTTCTCTAAAACTAGACTTAGATTCAGACACTGACAGAATATCTCCATCCTCATATTCAACAACACCAGCTTCTGCGGATCTCTGGTCAGACCTGTTATCTGCTTCTAGTTTTCTCTTAAGTTTGTAACAGTCTCTCTTAATGTGCCATTTCTTATGACAGTAATTACAGGTTAGGTCTTGATGTCTAGACTTAAACTTGTTTCCACTATGATCATATTCTTTAGACTTAGTTCTTTCTCTCACAAATAAACCACAACCTGAGTTCTGAAGGGAGTTGGACAACTCCGTATCTACTCTTTCTTTACTCACTAGGTTTCTCTTAACTTCATCAACTGTGATAGTTGACCTACCACCATAAATCATGCTTTCTACAAAGCCTTTATATGAAGTAAAGAGTGAACATAACAAAAGCATAGCTTGATCTTCATCCTTAGGAGCATCATCGAATTATTTCAATTCTTGAATTAACGAATTAAACTCATTAACATGATTCTTAAGTGACGTACCTTCTGACATACGAAATGTGAACAACCGATGCTTAACTGCGAGTTTGTTGGAGACTAGCTTGAAACAGAATATATCTTACAATTTCTCCCATAACTCCTTAGCGGTCTTCACTTTCAGAACTTCTGTCAAAATATCATCGGTATGACACATCTGAATAGCTGTGAGTGCCTTCTCATCTAACTCCTCCCATTATGCATCAGATAGACTCTCCCGTTTCTTCTTTTTCCTTCTAGGGCTTTCTTTAAGCCACTCTGCGTCAGGAGACCTTTAACCCGGACTTGCCACAAACTAAAACTTCCTTGACCTCTGAACTTCTCAACTTCAGTCTTAATTGCGGAGGCCATAATATCAAATCGAACTAAACATGGCTCTGATACTAATTGTTAAAAAAATCTAGAACAAACTTGATATACTTTGATACCAATTTGTTGGGAAAATCTAACATTGACAAATCTGGTATTTACGATACCAATTTGTAATATGGATACTTGATGCGGAAGCGTTAACCCTAATCACTTAGTTCGATTCAAATAATATGACTCACACAAACGAGAAGTAAACAAAATACGTAAACGGAAGAACAAACGAAACAACACACAATAATTTACGTGGAAACCCCTCTTCAATTGAGAGGGGAGAAAATCACGAGCGGAGATGGAGATTCTTTATTGATACTCGAATGGAAGAATTACAACGACACTTCCTCTAAACGAGATCTATGGAGAATTATTAATCACTCCCTCTGAACTCTTGTAGCACTTGAATATTTGAATTGGAGGAATTATGGAATCACCTCACACTCTTGATGACAGCTCTCTCTTTAATTAGATTCTTAATTGGATCACCAAATACGTAAACCCTAGGCACGTATTTATATTGAACGGTGAAAATGAATTCCGATCAATCGGCCCCCTTGCCGCTGCAAAACTTGAATTTTCTCCTTAAATCACCCGATCGATCGGACATCCCCCTGATCGATCGGTGACCCCTCGACAGCCCATAAATCCTAAATACATAAATTTGAGGCATATTCCTAACAAAGTACTAGTCTGTTTTAATAATATTAAAATAATATAAACGTATATTGAGGGAGAAACTAATTAACCTCGCCCTTTAATTCAACAATGGATAAAAAAGTCATGGTAAAACATCACATAATACGACTCAGACAAGACATAGAATTAATATGGTACGAGCATAAGTAATATACACATTTATTTTATATGTTATATTGTAATTGTATATATATGAATATAGACAGTACTATAGTTATTAAATTTGAGCTCGTGATTTCTTACTCATTACTTTATCATAAAACTAATGATACTAAGATTTTAAATTGTTGTGTGAATGCTCGTTATTCAAAAACAGTATTGCACTTTTCTTTTTTGCCAAACGGCAAGAAAAAACTAATTTATTAAACCAATAAACTAAATACAAAGAAAGCCTCACAAAATAAGGCAAACAAAAAACAACCCCACGCTCAAAACACCAACTCAAGCACGATCTTTACAAAAATAGACGAACTTATTCAAAACTCTAGAAATAATGCAACGAATAATCTCAGAAGTATCACAAGATTTATCGTTAAACATTCTCCTATTTCTCTCATACCATAAACTATAAACTGACACCGATAAAACCAAACGACGAAGGCGGCTGAACCACATCCTGTTACGAACATGAGCACCAAACCAAGCAAAAATATACTCAAAGGATGGTGAAGACAAAACCCCAAAACGCCCCGCAACCTGCTGCCAAACAATCCGCCAAAAAGGACATTCAAAAAACAAATGCCGACTCGTTTCGACAGCCTTGTAGCATAAAACACACCTACTTGTCAAGGCCCACCCACGCCTTGCCAACCACTCATCCGTACATGGACTCTCTTTGAGTAAACGCCACACACAAAAGGCATGTCTCGGAAGGGAATCATTCCAGACCGTATGCTTCCAGTGACGCTTCACCCCATGACTCCTCAAAACATCATAAGCCATGGAAACACAAAACTTGGAACCATACACACATTCTTCCAAAGCTTTTTTAGCTAACTCAATGTCCCCACATTTATGAGCCCAAATATCTCTGCATTTTAGAACATTTTTCCATGATGACGAGTCATTTTAGTATTGCACTTTTCTTTTCTATATTAAGCACATTTAAATTCCAAAAGACATTGTTTACAATAAAAAAATACTAGCGTTTTTTTTATTGTAAATAGTGAAGACTCGGGATTAATTTCTTACTCTAATATGTTCCCTCATGCAAATGTCCATTAGGCTTCATATATTACACAGACCCACGTCATATATTGTACCTAGATTGTGTTAATAGTGAAAATAGGGGCTATTGGGATTCCGACTCGTGGCTTTTTGGTTACCAAAGGCTCTAATGCCATATCAATGAACCAACTATCCCACAAGCTTAAGATGATGGGTGAAAGTCTAAGATTGGTTTTATACATTAACAAACACTTTTATTTGGAAAAAAACTGTTGGGCTGTGTGTAGAGTCTGATTGTATTAGGCCTTCTTTATAAAATAGAGGATTGGGCCACTCTGATTTAAGCCCATGACACATAAGGACTTTAGTGTAAGAGGCTCTATATTAACTAGGTTGTGTTTGTTGAAGTTATGATTGAGTAACGCTTGAAAAATGATTGGAAGTTGACATGTCTCATTTAAACTTTCAATGATATAGTGAATTATTATGCTTCTTCCGTTGACGTAGGCTTTGCTTGAACAACGTAAATTCTAGCGTTCTTCCGCAATCCCCTTTTATGTGTAATTGCTATTTCGATTCAAAGTTTCAGTATTATACGGGGAATCCTAATAAATGGTATCAGAGCCCAACAAAAACTTTGTCAAACAGACCCAAACCTCCCTTTTGTAAATAGAAATTTAATACATTAATCATCTCCCTTTTATTCATTATTAAATTTAAAGTCCTATAGGAGAGGATGGATGATGTAGGACAAATAGCCGAAGAGTTTATATAGTAATTAGACTGCCATAAACTCAAACGAGTATTTTTGTAATTTCATATTTCAGGGGGTATTTTCATAATTTTACGTTTTATCTTTTCTAGTTTACCTATAAACATGTTGTATTGTTATTGTTTGATTGATTCATCAACTTAAGAATACAAAACCTTAGTTATTTTCTCTCTTTCGATAGATTCCTAATTTATTCTTCAAATTGACGTGTTCAATTTGAATTTTACGTTTCCGTTTTACATTGACGGGAGTGACATAACAGTAGAGATCGCAAAGTGGCGTGCAGCCAGGGCGGAAAAAATCAAGCCGCCTTACCAATAAACAAACCATGTCTATGTATGTTCACATATAAGTATATAAAAGGGGTGTGACCATTATGAAACAAGACCTCTTGATCCCCACTTAGAATTAGTCATGGAGATGTTCCCCAATTTCTCATTGAGCATACCCACTCCCAGTGGTGCTCTTCTTGATCATGATCAACCCGTCGCACCAAACTACGACCTCTTTTCTTCTTCTTCTTCTTCCTCTTCTCGAGCAGTCATGGAAGTAGCGGGTGATGAGAAGACGGGAAGTAATAAGAAAGGGAGGAAGCATAGGTATGCGTTTCGCACTCGTAGTCAGGTTGATATTCTTGATGATGGGTATCGTTGGCGTAAATATGGTCAGAAATCTGTCAAGAACAACAAATATCCCAGGTTTGTTTATTATTTTTTTGTTTTTCCGATGATTAGGAGATGATGCTTATGATACAGGAAATAAGTTAATCACGTGTTATTTGTACCGTATCAGCTTAGTATTATTACATAGTTAGAAATTGAGAAAATTGATCTTATTTGGAAAATGAAGAGAATTTGCAAAGGGTGGGGGACGAGGAATTGGGAAAAAAAAAATATATATATATATATATATAATTTGAAGACGATTATAAGTACGATAACATACAATTTTAAGTTACAGAAGATAGCTTAAAATTACACTACAAAACGAAGAGATCTGAACATGGGGCGGGGGGATGAAGATGATACATGTAATAACGAGAACAATGGTTAGTGCTCGGTTTTAGAGTCGGTTTTATGATGTGTGTGGAAAATATAAAAGGATTATATTGTATTCATTTGGAAACTATCCAATAACAAACACTCTTTACTCTCTCTCTTCTCTCTCTCCTTCTAACCCCAATTCTTCTTTTCTCCTTCTGTAACTCTTCTCTCAAACATTCATCTTCATTCCCTTCGATGTGTCTCTAATTAACGCATTAGAAGAACAAGTTTGATGAAAATTTGCTTCTAAGTAAATAAAACAGGTATATCTTATTTAATCAATTTTACAGATCCTCTAAACGTTTTTTTCTATACAATTAGAAACCTTTTTTTCCTTATGTAGGATCAGAAATTTATTTAGATTCAAATTCTGCTGTAAGGTTTCGAGAGGAGGAAAAGAAAAAAAATTCTTTTTTGGATTTTCTTTTGGTTATACGTTACTTAATATTCCATTTTAATTTCTTTTAATTTCTAAAATTATATAAATATAAATTTATGCATGTTTTCTTCGGTATATTTACTTGATAAAGTAATGTAAGACAATGATAATTTTGTAAGTAAATGCTTTCCATTTTTATATATTTGATTAGTTATTTAAGATGTATTGTGTGTAAAATAATAGGTTGAGAGAAAAGGCATTTTTTATCAAAATAAGTAGAGATATGAAACTAATTATATTTCTATAAAGAATTGTAGGGTTCAATTGTGTACTAATATCTAAAGGTTTGGTGTACTAATTTTTAGTGCATGTTTTTGAAATATTTTTTAGTGCAAAAGTTAGATGTATCTGATAGAACAATGCGTATGGTTGTAAAATAGATCTCTCATCAAATTTTTTTTATTAGTAGTACCACAACGTTGCGATTGGTGTGCGAGAGGAGAGGAATAATTTTTTACACCCTTACACACTTTTATTTGGACTATTTTATTAATAAATATAATTTATAAACTAAAAATTTATTTTACAAAATATACGAGCTAAAAAATTAACATGACATGTTTGAAGGTATTAATATATAATTTATCCAAAATTGAATTATCTCCATTTTCTTTGGTCAATTGGTTGAAATACTCTTTATTTGTTTAGTAAGAAAGGTCAAACGAAAGATGATTTGAGATTTAGCATTTTGAAATAATTTCGTCACATATATATCTAACATTCTTCGATGTGAACGCATTTTAACTATTAGTACAAAATTTCAGGCTGATATACTTAGAATATTCTAGGGCATCTGATAATATTCTCGAGAGATTTTATTGTACTTTCATCTGTAAATCTCTCTATATAATGATACATCATCAACTATATTAGTATGTACTCTGAAATATTCTCACGTTAACCATTGATAAGTTTTTCACAGTTCTTTTGGATCTTGTAGGTTGGTTTAACAAACTTTATCTGTCTTCCCATTTGCTTATATTATCCTAATGTATAACATCAAATTTAGTTACAAAAAAAAAAAAAAATACTATACCTTTTTTTGCATTATACATAGTAAAAATCGGATAAATAATTAAAGATCAGCCCGAGCTTCAAATGGAATAAAAGTTACTATTTGAATTTATTCTAGACAGTTCGGCTTACTTCATTAGCACCTGCTAAGTAGATTATAATAGGCACAACTCTGTTAAAAACTCATAAAGATTTTCATATGCAGATAATCATACTATTAATTGAAAGCACCTCGTGTTAACTGCATGCATTTGCATGATGCAGGAGCTATTATCGGTGCACATATCAAGGTTGCAATGTGAAAAAGCAAGTTCAACGTTTATCAGAAGACGAAGGATTAGTAATCACTACGTATGAAGGAGTTCACTCTCATACAATAGAAAAGTCTTCCGAAAATTTTGAGCATATCTTAAGCCAAATGCAAATTTACACTTCCTTTTGAATTATGGAACAAATTAAAGGTCTTACCTTTATCAAATAAGACCTTGATCAAGCCATTTGAGCCAAGCTAGAGAGGGTCGAATTTGTAAATTTGATATTGTATGGTATATCAAAAGCTAATAAGTGAACACCAATCATAGTGCAACTTTTTTTTTTTCGATAATTATAGAGCGGAGCTCAAAACAAGAACGACATCCCATCGATCGGGGACCTGACAGCAGCAAGAGAATCATAGTGCAACTGTTTCTTGCTTAGAGAATTATTATGCTTTTTATATAATGCATCTACACTTTTTTGGTTGTTTTATTTTAGTAATATTAGATATTTGTTGACGAGGATATTGTTTCGGTAATCTTCTCTTATGTTTTGGGTATGAAAGAGAGTAAAACGTGAGTGTGTATATTATATATTTTAGGAATGTTCAGACTTCGTTTGGTTCAATGAAAAACGTAAATTTCTCCTCTTTACAAGGGAAATTGTTTTCTCCTTTTGTTGAAGGAGAGTCAATTGTCCAATGGAGAAAATATTTTTCACATCTATACTTGTTGCTATAAAGTCATGTAAAAAAAATAATAGAATAAAAGTGAAAAATATTTTTCGTTAAAACAAACAACTATCTAATACAATGTTACCCTTGTTCTTTGTGGTAGCTTAGTTCAAAATCAATATATATGTTTATTTGGCGTGCAAGAAGGAGCAATGGAGTTAGACTAGTTTTGTTGGGGTGATCATCATCAAAAATAATTTTCAAATCTGAACTAAAGTAATGGAGTTTTTTTTTTAGGGTTATTTATGCTAAAGGTCCATTTACTTTGCCTATTATGTCAATTTAATCATTATATTTTTAATTATATCAATTAAATCCTTATACAATTTAAGACGTGTCAATTTGGTCATTTGATCAAATTTAAGTTAAGTTAATGACGTAATTTTGAATGACAAAATTATACTAGATGCAAGTAACTTATTATAAATTCATCTGTTCACTCAATTTAACCCAACTTACGACCTAACCATTAAAAACTTTATTAAAAATTTAACATGATCTTTTTCTCTAAGGGCCAAGTTGACATAATTAAAAGTATGAAGACTAAATTAACACAATAAAAAAAATATAGAGACGCTTCACGGAAATAACCCTTTTTATAACAAGAAATGGAATTTTTTTTTTTTAACCAACGGTTCATGCTTTTTTTTTTTTTTTGGGTGATAATAGACAAAACTGTAATCTTAAATGTAGATCTTGTTAGAAATGTTGCGTTTACAATACTTAAAATGCTGTTGTATCTCACCAAAAAAGACCGAAAAAAAAAATCTAAAAATACATAAAAAATAGCTAGATGGTGCTGCTGAAAATTACAGTAATTTAAGCGGCGAAAATGCAGGAAAAAATAAAGATAATATTGTAATTTAAAACAGCGGAAACACTTAAACAATATAGTGTTATTTCGGTGAAATGCAGTGAAATAGAACAGCAAAATAAACGTAGTCGAATGTTAAACATGACACTCAAAAAAATACCGTAAGAGGGAAGTAGGATTAGAAAATACCGAAGATACCGTGCCGTGGGAAGTACCACTGTCCTAAAAGACGATTTCGCCTCTGCTCCGGTGCAAACAGATACGCAGGCGGCTGTCCTCCAGGATTTACACGGTCCGACCCTTAACGTGTACTCGTTAAACGTCGGTTAGGAGCGCCTCGAACAATGCCCAAAATTATTGATGGATTGAGAAAGAGAAAAGAAGAGGAAGACAAAGCTGTGTTGTTTCTGTTGGTTTGAAGGGCAAGCATAGACATGTATTTATACTAATGAAAAACAGATTTGGTGATTAAATTGATTGTGGCAACGACTATTAAAATTTATGGCTTGATTAATGTAATGGTGCAACGAATATAAACGGTCGGCCTTGAATGAATTTTGCAGTAAATGAAAATCTTAATGAGGGTGACGGTAATGTTGATTACCATAATTTTTCCGTAAAATAAATATACCCGTTGTAAAAAAACTCACCCACACCCTAGCACGGCAGGCGGGCGGCGCGCGCGCCCGTGTGGTTCCCTCCATTCCTTCACCCAAGACTTAATTCATATCACTTAAAAACACTTCCCCTTATAAACCCAACCACCCTCTCCTCAACCACCAATGTGGGATTGGGAGTTTTACATTTACAATGTGGGGTATTTACCAATTGAGACACAATTTTTCTACTAATTTGAATTTAGCTTGTATCATTTTTCTAACAGATCTAACAGAATATGCCGTTAAAAAAAAGAAAAAACGATTCATGCTCTCCATCAATATAAAATACAAATTTTAAGACATATTCGGTTAGATCTACATTTAAGATTAAAGTTTTGTCTATTATATTAGCAATAATTGATGATTATTTTTTATATTAGTATAATTTATATAATTTGTTTATTTATTTTGACAGTTTTATGGTCAACTCATTTAATCTATTTCCTGTGATGGTCTTTTGAAAACATGAGACTAAGTAAGTGTTTGATATGATTTTCAACTTATAGTTTTTAATTTATAATAAAATAAAAATTATTTTGTAAAATAATTTTTTTGTATTTTTATTTTTTTTAAAAAAATTTCCTAATTTGTGTGAAATAGAAATAAAAAAAGAATCAGAACTGAAAAAAGATATTCTCAAAAAACTTATTTATTTTGTTTCTCATATTAAAAATTATAAATAAAAAACTATACTAAATATGTCCTAAATAATCGTCAACGATTTTTTTGGCACTAATAATAATAATAATAATAGTCAACTTTGAAAATCGTTTTCGCATAAGCAACCATTAGTAACTAGCTAGTAGTATGATTAAGCTAGTGTATACAACAACAATCCCAGTGCCTCAAGGGCTCCCGCAAAAGCAGGGTCTGGGGAGGGCAGATGTACGCAGCCTTCCCCCTTCAGGGTGTGAACCTGAAGAGAGGCTGTTTCCGAGGACCCCCAATCTAAGAGGAAAGTCTTCGTCGCCTCATAGAGACCTGTGAGCAATGGGTTATGAGTAATATGTCATGAAAGAACAGAGTAAGCCATAGCCTAAAAATGCCCTAGAGGGGACTACGAGGCATAACCTACCCTCCGACAGCTAGAATCCGCAAATATGCCAAATAAACAAATAAGCGAATAAGCAAATACACAAATAATCAAATAAGCAAATAGGCCGTTAGTAGACAGATAGACAGATAGGCGTATAGGTAGATAGATACAGCCTGATAAGCCTGTACACCTATGAACCCATAAGTAGGGCCGGCAATATTTAACACGACACGTACACGACACGAAGTTAGAGGGTTCGGGTTGAGGGTTTTAGTGTCGGGTTGAATTTGGGTTGACACGTTTAGCCCGTTTAGATCAATGGGTTGAAATTAGTTTTGGGTCGTGTCAACCTGTTTCCAACACGACTAATTGCAGGTTTACGCGGGTCGTGTTCATAGCGGGTTGAACCCATTTACCGTTTATATATGGAAATAATTAGTTTCAATTTAGTTATTTTATATAATTACAACAATTAGTCATATCACATATTTTTATTAGCCGCCCTATTTTTTTTTTTTCCTTGTCAATTAGCCACCCTAGTAATAGTACTAGTTACTATAGACTATAATGGAGAAGGAGCAAATCTTGAGTTTCTTTCCATTTTGAAGCAAAAGCAAACCGAGATAGGTGACTCTTGAAGTGACTCTTCAACTTTTTCATTTTTATTTAAATTGCTCCTATTTATGTTTCCTCTTATTGTGATTTAGGCTGATGTACTTGTAGCAATTGGCATTGCATGATTTCGATTATATATCGTTGCTATTTCATGATTTATTTTCATTTAATTATAATATATATGATATAAATATATGCTTTTGGCATGTTATCAGGTTGGTAAGTTGACGGGTTGGTGGGTTGACAAGTGACCCGATAATGACCGTTTAATTAAGTGGGTTGGGTCGTGTTAGGGTTGGGGTTACTCAACCCTTATAATAAACGGGTCGTGTTCTTGTTGACCTTTTTACTAGAGCCTTTATGTATGACACGACACGAACCCGACCCGACACCACACATTTGCCACCCCTACCCATAAGTAGCAGAATAATCAGCAGTATGCTGCCGCTACCTCTGCTACTCCTATGCTAGTCCTCCCTCGCGCTCTAGCTCTATCTAGCTCTATCTGAGGCCATCTCCTTCCGTGGGATTAGGTGGGTGAGGTCCTACCGTACGACTACAGTCGTTCCTCCTTTGACCTGTTTCAACCTCTTCTTCCTAGCGTGGTACGAAGCTGATTGCAATACCTGACTGGAGCAGTGGATGGTCTCCTCCTGGCGTGCCTGAACCACTTCAGAACAGCTTCTTCAATTTTATATTCTTTCTTCTATCTAGGCAACGCCCCACTATGCCACATACCACTTCCCTGATGGCCGCCCCTGGACAGCAAGTCCATATGCCCAGGCTTTGGAATAGGCATATCATAGGTTCGTGGCACTAGATCGGGCTGAGAAGGGGACAGATGCTCCTACACCGCTACATCGGGACCACCTATCGTAGTCCTCCACACAGCTCTGTCTAGAGCCATCTCATTATTTAGGTTGAGATAGGTAAGATCCCGTCGTAATGTCTCCATCTAGCTCTTCTTAGGCCGTCCTCTCCCTCTCTTCCCGTCTGCTATGTGGAGTTGTTCGCATCTCCTGACAGGTGTAGTGGTGGGTCTCCTTCTAACAAGTCCAAACCACCGCAGACGTTGCTCCCTCAACTTATCTTCTATTGGGGCAACACCCAGTTTACTCCTAATGACCTCATTTCGGATCCTGTCCCTCCTTGCGTGTTCACACATCCACCTTAGCATTCTCATCTCCGCCACCCTCATCTTTTGAGTTTGGTGACACTTTACAGGCCGGCACTCTGCCCTGTAAGACATAGCTGGCCACACTACCGTCTTATAGTAGTTACCCTTTAATTTTAGAGGGAATTTCCTATCACACAGTATCACCGCTGCCTTTCTCCATTTGTGCCAACCCACTTTAATCCCGTTGTTGACATCTGCGTCCACTTCGCCATCATTCTGTACCATGGAACCTAGGTACTTAAAGCATGCTTTCTGAAGCATTTGCTCTGATCCAATCCGTACGACTTCTGCGTTTGGCATGGTAGAGGTGCTGAACTTGAGTTCCATATATTCTGTCTTAGATCTACTGAGCCTTAGACCTTTCGATTCTAGGGCCAACCTCCAAAGTTTTAGTTTTTCATTCACCTCCACTCTAGACTCACCCACTAGGACTATGTCGTCCGCGAAAAGCATGCACCAAGGTACATCCCCTTGGACGTGCCTAGTGAGCTCGTCCATCACCAAAATGAACATAAAGAGACTCAAGGCTGATCCTTAGTGTACTCCTACAGTAATGGGAAAAGCGTCTGTCTCCTCTTCCGTAGTGAGCACGCTAGCTTGAGCATTTTCGTACATGTCCTTGATGACTCGTATGTAGGACTCGTGGATGCCTTTCCTCTCCAGGACCCACCATAGGACTTTCCTCGACACTCTATCATATGCCTTCTCCAGATCAATGAAAACCATGTGGAGGTCCTTCTGTCTATCTTTGTAGCACTCTATGGACCTTCTCAGGAGATGGATGGCTTCTATTGTTGATCTTCCTAGCATAAATCCAAATTGGTTCTCTGAGACTCCTACTTGGTGGCGAAGCCCTCCTTCTATGACCCGCTCCCATAGTTTCAAAACGTGGCTCATTAGCTTGATTCCTCTGTAGTTGGCACAACACTGAATGTCACATTTGTTCTTATAGACGGGGACTAGTATGCTCTTTCGCTAATCATCAGGCATCTTTTTCCCCTGGAGGATTTGGTTGAATAATTCAGTCAACCATCTTATACCCGTTTCTCCAGTACATTTCCATTTTTCAATGGGTGTACCGTCAGGGCCAGCTGCTTTACCCTTGCACATCTTCTTCAATGCTTCCCTAACTTCCTCGGGTCTAATTCTGGTGCAATGGTTGTGGGACTCTTGCACTGCTGTTGTTCGTGGAACCTCTGGGGGAGTAACTGTATCTTCCTTCTCATTAAACAGATCGTGGAAGCAAGACTTCCACCTAGCTTTGATTTGTTGGTTGTCCACGAGCACTTGTCCTGCTACCTCCTTTACACACCTTACTTGGTCCAGGTCTCTAGTCCTCCTTTACCTTGCCTTTGCAATTCTATAGAGGTCTCTAGCTCCCTCATCTTTATCCAGCCTTTTATAGAACTCCTCAGAGGCTTTGGATTGTGCGTCTCTAACTGCTATCCTAGCTTCCTTCTTAGCCTATTTATATTGTTGTCTCTTGTCTTCATCTCCACTACGATCCCACTCCTTGAAGCAGTCTCGTTTCGCCCTAATCCTCTCTTGTGCCTCCTTGCACCACCACCAGGTCCCTTTGTTCTTTGGTGCCCTACCTTTAGATACGCTTAGGACTTCTCGTGCCACATCTCTGAACTTTTGGGCAACTTAGTTCCACAGGTGGTTTAAATCTCTCTCACACTTCTCTCCAAGCACAGCCTCAACTCGTTCTTTAAAGATTAGAGAGTTTTCCCCCTTTAGCTCTCTCCATCGCGTGCATGGCTGTGATAGTTTGATGGCCTTCTTGTTCTTTCTCTTTATCCCAATCTCAGCACACACTACTTCATGCTGTATTGAGAGGTCCTCCCCAGGGATAATCTTGCAATCCTTGCAATCTTTTTAAGTCCTCATTCTTAGTATGATTAAGCTAGTGTATGAATTTGAAAAAAGTGATTATACTTTTCAAATAGTGAGATATTTTGTTTAAGTCTTGTGTGATCCCATTTTAATAATTTTTAACGATAGAAACACATTATTTTTTTCTTAATCAATATTGCACCTTATATTTATTTAAGAAGTATGCATGCAATGGCCCGTAAACTAGCTCATCATAAAGTTTAAAAAGCTTGCTTATTTTGAGCTCAACTGACCCCCAAGTATGGTCAAAATACTTGAATTACAAACTTTTAGACCTTGATAAGCTTAATTGAGTCAATCTTAGTATGGAATATAAGCCAAGATGATGGGTCCTAAACCTAGATCGAGTAAAATGAAAAAAGCTTAGCTTTGGGTTCTCCAATTTGAGTTTTAGCTCAACCGAACCTAGTCCAAATCGACTATAGGATAGGCAAGTTTAGGACTAAGTCTAAGCCAAAAATAAATTTGACGAATCAATGCCTTGAGCTTAATATGGTTGGACTTGGTTCAACTCGATTCAACTCATTACTAAATAATTGATGAGTGATTTTGGGTTTAAGATGAAATTACAGTGTCATACCTTGATTAGAGGTCTCATATTATATTTTTTTCAAATATACAAAGTCATTTACATTGTTGGTCCCTTGATTTTAAAAAAATACGTTGTTGATCCCTTATCTTTTTATGTTTATTCAAATTAGTCCATTTCTAGTCTTTGTAACTTTATTTAAATTAGTCACTCGAAATTTTTTTTTTTAAATCGTTCATAATGTTTCATTTTATGTCAAACTTGTAATTTATTTATTTTATTTTTTACATAATTTTAGTTGCTATGTAAGAGACTAATTTATCATAAACCAAAATATTAAAGTCTATCGTGCAAAGTCCCCCACCGTTTAAAAGCCCTTCAAGTCCTCTTTCCTCTATTTCTAGAGAGGTTCTTCTATTTGCCAATGTATAAAAGAAAATAATAATAATAACCAAAAAAATTACAAAATGACAACTATTGAATAATGTATGAAACAAGTATTATCCATGCATTGGATGAAAAAAAACCTGAATTTAAATAAAAGGAAAAATAAGACACTAATTCAAATAAAGTTAAAAAAAAAATTAGGACTAATTTAAGGCCTCGTTTGGTTGCCGAAGGAATTAAATTCCTACAGAAACTCGTACTTTCTAGAAATTTATTTATCTTGTCAACTTCCTAGGAAGTATGTAGTATAAAAGTGTTTGGTTGTCCGTATGAGAAATAGAACATCCTGGAAATTCAATTCCTATGTTTTATTTAGTTGACACAATACTTCCTATAAAATACAATTAAAATGACCATTATGCCTACATCCAATCTTCTAACATCATTAATAGAAGGAGTAATAATGGGCAAACTTGTCATAATCATAAACTAGTGTTATCCCGTGCGATGCACGGAAGATATTTATATAATTTTATATGTTATTATATTAAAATTTAATTGAATTTTATGTAAATACAATATTATATACTTTTAAAAATGTCATAGTAAAAAACTTGAATTTCTTTTTTTTTTTTCTTTTTTATGATCTAAAATATTAATGATGCTTTCTTATAATTGATTGAATTGAGGTGTAGAGGCTTTTAATGACACCTATTTAGAATTGCTTAAATAGAGGTTTGTAGGCTTTTGGGGTGGGGGTATTTGGCAATAATATATAGATATAATAAAAAGAGGTAAAATTATCATATGCATTAAAAGTCATGGAAGAAGTAAAACATACATGTGGGAGCTAGGCAAGCTATTCCCCTCATTTTGAAGCAATTGAAACTTATTTAGTAATTTTAACTTTTCACATCCTACCTACTTTTCACATATCGAGCAAGTCCCAAAAATGACACTTTTCATAATTTAAAACTTCCCTCGTCTACTTCTCGCATGCCTAATGATACTCAAGTAAAAAAAAAATAAAAAATAAGGGACCAATATAAATAAAGTTAAACCAACGGTGAAAGGGCCCATAGGCCATTGTAATTGGGCGGTAAAAGAACACAAAACAGCATATTCCGGTAGGGTTGTTTTCATCCAAGTTCTGATTTTTTTTTTTTCACGATCTCGAAAGCCCACGTCTTCTCTTCCGGTTCATAATTAGGGTTTGCCGCAGCTCGCTTAATTTCGGGCCCGTTCCTGCAATTCAACCTTTGATTTGATCCTTCGCGATCGTACGTACTTGCATCAATGGTGGAGAACATGATGGCCTTCGCTTTAGTTTCACTCTCACTCTTGCGTTGCGACAGTTACTGAGTGAAGAAGAATCCCCTTCAGCAAGTTACTGTAAAGAAGTTCAATTGGAGCGGCGCGAAGGATTTGAATCCGATCGCTTTGGTCTTGCTGTCCGATTCTCTTTGTTTTTGTTCGATTGTTTGCTTCCGTGCTCGGAGTTTGTTTGATTTCATCGGCTATGGCGCTCTCTATAGGGAAGCTGACTATTCTCGTTGGCGCAGGTCTCTCTCTCTCTTTCTCTCTTTTTCTTATGTAATTAGTTTGAATTTGACGAGGCTTTGTTGTTGAATTCGGTGCTCGTGAAATTTTACCGTGTACTTCTGTAATTATTTAATCTTCTGAGGTGTTGAGGGTTTTTGCTGTTGCCTGGGAGATAGTTTGTTGATAATTATGGGAGAGTCCTTCTATCATACACTTGGTGCGCATTGGTGCTAGTACGCGTTATGATAAGAACGGCGTAATTCATCTGGGACTTGTGGTATTTAGCATAGTTCAACTTACAGTGGGTCCTTGTTACTTAGTTTAGTGATCCCTTATTAAGGGGCTTCAGATTAATAATTTGGGCTATTGTTGTTGTTGAATTGATTGGGATGCCAACTAGTCGGGCTATTGGTACTTGATTCCTCTATAGTTGGCACTCTAGACTTCACTTTGTATTGATCTTCTCTATAACGCTTTGAATAAGTAAGTTTATTCATCTAACCTCTCTACCCCCAAAACTGGTTGCTGTTAGTGTTCAAACAACCAAGGGTGTGAAGGTTACTTTATGTGGACATAGTATCTCTCTGAATAAATTGTTTGATAGACTAGTGCTGATAAATGAGATCTTGATGCTACGTCAAGTAAATTATTGCGACTCTTTGTGGTCACAAGCAATGTGTTTAAGCGTATTGAAACATTAGCATAATGTGATACTCCTAATTCCTTTGCAGGTATACTAGGTTCAGTTCTGGCGAAGGAAGGGCGCATGCCGAGTTTCTCTGATGTCTTATCTGGTGCTTTGAAGGTGGTTGTCTTAAATAATGCCTCATATGTTTTAGCTTTTACTATTAACCAGTGGTTTTCTTCAATCTTTTTTTCTCTTTATTTTCTTTATGTGTTCCATGCTTGGAACAAACTGCTCTACTCTTTCTTGTTTAATTTTCCATTTTTAGGTTTCCTAAGTTTGGATCAGGGGTGGGCAAGCCATCTTTGGTTTTGATATCTAAGTTTTAGTCTTGGTGACTGACTACAATGTATATTTGTTGTAGCTGTCTAATGAGTTTCATATTGTTTTCCCATACCACAGGTTGCCCTAAAGCCAATTCAACAAAATGATTCTGCTTCCTCAACGAGCAAGCCCAAAAATGACGCTTTAATAGCTCAGGTTTGTCACGCTCTTTCTGTTATGTGTTTTTATGCTTTTTGAACGATAACATTAAGTAATATAAAGTAGGAGCATAATTCTCACCTATTGAGATAGAATGCCCTGGCTTCTTCTAGTGCCTAAGAATTTAATTCGTTTAATTGATATCATCTGTTTGCTATACTGTTATATATATTTGGTTTATAGACCAAGGACTTCGACTGTGATTCTTTAGTTTCTTTCGCTTTATGGATGTTCTCCTGCTAATACTCGAGTTTTGCAAATTAAGGATGAGCTCTTGAGGGTTTTTTTCTCCAGGAGGGGTGCTGATGGATAAGAACTTGTTAAAGCAAAGATAAGTAGACATTTAAGTGGTCTGCTGTTGAGTATTTTGGCAAAATTCTATTGTTTCCCTCCATTGTTGGGCTGTTTCCCATCAGATACTGCTTTATAAAATATGAGTCATAAAAAAACATTTATCAAGCTTGATATCCCAACTATTAGACGCCCTTCACAGACTTTAGCTCATGTCATCATTTTCTATCACGTGTTTCTCTTACTGCTATCACAGTATTAATGGGTGATTCTTACTAATCAAGTGCCTTCATTCATCTGCTGATGTTTCTGAACTCATGGATAAAGAAAATGACGTTCTCCACATCGTTTAGATTTAATTACTTGTAGTACTCAAATTATTTGCATTTTTTCAGGTGAACAGTCTAAGGAAAGAGTTGCAACTTTTATCATCAAAGAGACCAATTACGATTGTCACTTCAAGCACAAGAGGTAGCTCCTGCACATGATTTATGGCTCGTTTGTTCTTTGCATATGCTAAATTTGTGGACGGGCAGGGGCATCAACCATCTGTTTTTGATTCTCCCATTGCCTTTCTCCCTTAGTCTCAGCTTTTTTTGTTTGTGGATATAATGCATGGGCTTTGAGTAGAGTTGGTTGAAGATTTCCTATTAGCAAATATTGATTAACTCTCTACTTATTAAATTGAAAAAATTCTGTAAAAGTGGCCAAGAAGATTCAAAATCTGTAGAAATATTCTGCAAAATTGATTTACTCTGTACTTATTAAATGTTGAAAAAAAATCTGTAAAGTGGTCAAGGAGATTAAAACGCACATTCTGAAGCAACTAAGGCTCCCCTTCCAGCACACGTACTTGTCATATGAATTTGTTTCTTTCAGGAGCAGAATATTAACATGTAAAGTTGTAACAGCCAACCTGCAATTGAATTCTTGGCCTTCCCCTCACTGCTTGAGCTGGTTATAAAAACACTGCTTGGAGGAACTCATTGGTTGGTATTCAGTTTGGCAGGGACTTATTTCTTGATTTCTCTCTTTCCCCCCAAGGACTTACTGTCCTTTGGGCTCTATTACTGTTCTTATTTTCCTCTGTAAATAGTATTTCTTCACCATGGGAGTTGGGGTGTGTTTTGAAATTGGCAAGTTATCTTTTGTCAGTTAGTGTGAACTGCTTGTTGTCTGTGGATATGTTTAGAATGTCACGTTGCCATCGGGGATCACGATTTTGATGGGTTTTTTTTTTTTTTTTTTTTTTTTTTTTATTTAAGAAACTGATCTGAACAACTGGCGCCTGAATATGAAATATCCGTATAGGTGCTGGAATTTTCATAAAGACTACCTCTGATTTGATTTTCGTAGTCACTTTTGCGTTTGCTTCATCTTTAATGATATCTTCTTAACGGATTTGTGCTTCATTCCGTCTTTTACAGGCGGTCGTCGATATGGTGTAATCATTGTGGTCATAGTTATTGGCTGTGGTTATGTTTGGTGGAAGGTAACTTATTTTAAATTTCTTAGATTTTGAAGAAACTGACAGTACTGTCTTTTTGAGTTTTTTGTAATATCGGTGAATGGAAACTATGCCTAATAAAATAAAGCCTCCCCGTCTATAAGAAGATCATTTAGTCTAGTCCCTGGTGCTGCTTTAGGTCCTTCTATGCATCCAGATTATTTTGAGTTACATATGTATTTGTGGCCTTGATAGTTGGGTGAAAATTATGGCGGGTAAGTGGTAACAAGATCATGCATGAATAGATTGATGCAACTCCCAATTGCATTTGATTATCCAAGTGGCTTGGCAAAGAAAAGAAGTCGCTGAAGATTGGATGTGCACCGAGTAATTGCTGTACTGCATGGTGTTTGCGAACTGGAAGTTCAGTATGGACAAATTGAAAATTTGACATTTGAGCAGGATGAGAGAAGGAAAGAGAAAAAAGTGAATGAGATCTTTAGATTGGTGAGGAGGGAATCCACCATTGTTACTTTGGTATGAAGAGGATGTAAGAAAAATTAGAATCTCATGATAACATGTCAAATTTGTTGTAGGAGCACATATCATATGCGCCTTGCATGTCTAAGCCTTTTGTTTTTCATCGCATCATGTGTTTGAAGTATCTTCTTTTATTCCTCTTACGCTCACTATCCTTGCACAATGGAGGGGCCTCCAGTGCAATTTATATATGGAACTGGTAATTGGTCTATCGCTGGAGGCTAGTGACATTGACATAAACGCTTCTATTGTTATTTTCTTTTGGCATTTCTGGTCCTTATCTTAGCGTTTGCATGTTACACATTTATTCCTTTATCACTGTCCTCAAAAGCTTGTTTGGTTAGTTGTTGATTTGGGATCTGTTATTGATTTGTGTTAGGGATGGAAACTTCCTGATATGATGTTTGCAACTAAGCGCAGCTTAGCAGATGCGTGCAATTCTGTAGCTAAACAGCTTGAGCAAGTTTTCTCATCAATCTCGGCAAGTTCTCTTACCTGATACTTGATATCTGCCAGCATATTGTTTTGGTTGTGTTAGATTACCAATTTCTATTTAATGCTTTTTTGCATCTGTTGTTTCTCCATCATGTAACTTCTCTTGTGCTTGAACATTGTCTGCCTGCAAAAAGCGTATGTTTGTTATAGTAGATCAATGATCAAGGAACCTTCCGGAGGTCAACAGAACATAGGTTACAAAACCACCTCTGCTGAAAGCAGAAGCGCCCCTCCATAAAGATGTTCTATTACATTTTAATTAGATAGCACACAAGGTAACAGTTACTAAGCAGCCATTCGAATCATAAGTGTCGTAGAATATTATCTCTGGTTTTTTCCCGGCTGACACAGCAGTCTCTTAAAAATAGAATGAAAAAAATTAAAATGAACATACACACTAACTGAAGACTCTATCTTGCTTTAGAGCATGGAAAACTTCTGATTATTGTGTGTTTTGTGTTTTATTCCTGATGTTTGTAAGTATGACCAGATTTACTGAAAAGAGCTGCGAGTATGACTAGTATTTTTTTGTCTCTATGCAACTTGCTGTTCTTCCAGGCCACCAAGCGTGATTTATCTTCAAGACTTGACGGTACACATCGTAAGTATGATGAGGTTGCTGCAAACAATTCTGGCATTAAAGAAGAGGTGGGCCCTATATTCCTCATTAGCTGCACTGATACTAATGGTGCGCTTTAATCTGTGATGAACTGGTAAACTAGCATCTTGATGATTCTTCATGTTAGAGTTCTATATTTAGTGAAATGACCATGTTATTTCCCTAAGGTAATCTTATGTTCTGGTGATCCTAAATTGTGCTAATGGAGAGTGGCGAAGATCATGAAGTGGTGCCTCACTGTCTTTGAGCTAGGACTTTGAGTGCCTCCATGAAGGTGCCAGATTGCGTTATGACAGTCATAGTTATTTTGGTACTTCATAGGTTTAACCATTGAAGAGTGTTCGTTTTAAAAGTTTGGCTCACTTTCTATGTTGATGGTCTTAGGCATCTTATATTTTGACTTTGTACCAAGCGTTTTTGTTTATGTGTCACTGAATACTGAGTTAGCCCTAACTGGATTTTAATATGGTGTTATGGTTAGCTGTGGATTTGCTCAATTAGGATGATAGATAGGTGGGGAAACTTAAGGAGTAGAGAGAGGAAAGGGCGAGAAAGTGAGTCATAATGCATAAAAGGATACTAAGAGCTGTATAAGCAGAAAATAAAAGAAGATAACAAGGCTGTAACTGGGAATTATATCATCTTCTGCCTAATGCAGCGAGGCAGAGATTATATAGTAGGTTGATATTGCGAGACTTGAGATCTCATGTGTTTCAGTATCATGATATATGTTAGAAATGGTCACGATTCTGATTTCTGACTGACAATTCATTTTAATTAATTAATTAATTTATTTTGTTTTAATCAGGACATCCATTTTTATGCTTTTATCTTTTCCTATTCATCTATTTTGATTTTTTTAGAGTTAATGTGATTCAGATAGCATTATGTGTAATTTATGGTTTCAATTAATGTGTTGTTATCTAAGTTTTTCAGGCTATTGAAGTACGTGGTAAAGTGTTGAAATTTGATGTGGATATCCAGTCTGTCAACAAGACAATTCAGACTCTGGTACCTTCATATTCTAGTTAGACTTGATTTGTTATTAGATTTCATAAAGTTACCTTGTGATTGACCTCTCCCCTTTACCCTGGGGTCTCTTCTCTTCATTTGCAAGGAGTCAAGAATGGAGAGGATTCAAGGGAAAGAGGTATTGCCCCTTTTTCTCAGAGCTTTTCTTTTATCAGTTTTAGGTCCTGATTGGCCAAACTGTTTTTTAAGAGAAATGGATTATCTTGGAAAGAACACCTTTTTTAAGATTTTAAGGGTGTTTGTCCCGAAAGAAAAGTGTTTTTAAATAGTAGGAGAAGCAATTTTGGTATTTAGATAGCGGCATGAAAGTAGTGATTCTCATTTAAAGTAGAAGCATAACTAAAAACTAAAATTTTCTAGACAAAAATACCCCTAATATTTCTTGCAAAAGTTATTCTACAGAAAGTGTTTTTAGAAAAATAGTTTTTCACAGCTTAGCTAAATAGGCCCTAGTATCGTTCATTTTGTTCTAATGGTTGTCATTCATGAATATTTACTGCATAGGATGAGACAAGGGCAGGAGTGGGGAAATTGCTACATTATGCCATGAGCATGGAGAAGAGCAGATTTACGGCGCAGATTCAGGTTTGAATCAAGTACCCTCTGGCTGCAAAGCTATTCTTCCAATCTGGATCATGTTTGCTTTTGACTTATCTATGGTATAGTAGACGTTCTTGTCTGTTGATGTCTTGAACCACTGTCAAGGCTTTCATTGTTCTACTGTTCTCTAATTAAGCGTTGGGTTCTGAAGAGTTTATATAGTTAGTTTATAAATTCCAGGGTGTGTTGTCCACCATGTAATTTTCTGTCTGAATCTTGTAGGCTTCACCTTCAAATGCCTCTAGGCCAGCTATTGACCAGCCGCAAATTGCACCTTCCTCGAGGGTAAAATTTTCCTCACCCTTCTTGTGTTGATGGGATCGTTAACCTTTGCTTATTTTCTCCCACTGGAAGCATGTCAATGTTTGACCATAAATGATCATTAGCCTATGCATGCAACAACCACCACCATACAATGCCTCAAAGGGGCTCCTGCCAAGGCAAGGTATGGGGTGGTAAGATGTGCGCAGCTTTATCCCTATAGGTTGCTGTCCTATAGAGAGGCTCTTTCCATAGCTTAAGCATGCCTGTTCTAGTTTTTGGCATTTGTGTTATTGTGTACCTGTAGGCCTTATTATTTGCCGAATATTGTGATTTATGTTTCAAACACCTACTCTGGTCTTAAATATAAGAGCTAGTTTAACTGGACTCAATTTGATGATTTTGAAGGAAGACCTTTTTGATTATAAATATAGCATATCATCTATGTCCAAGTTATGTCAGTTTTTCAGCTGTATTGAGTAAAGGGAAAACCCGTGGCCCATGACTCATATGGATTAGCCAGGGTGCAGCAAAAGAGACTGATGCAGCTGTTTGACATGCAAGCTGAGGTCCAATGCATCTTGCTTAAATGTGCCTTAGGAAATAACAGGGTTTTACTTTCAAGGGCCATAGCTGGAGTTAGAAGCAAACATATCGCATTGTGTTCTTTCCTGAATAATCTGCATCTGAGCCCTTTTTTCCATATTGCTTGATTTGATTCAGGTGGCTAGAAGTCAACAAAACTTTAATCAGTATTATCTAATGTAAAGCTAACCTTTTCTTTTGGACTTAAATCTAACCACCTCATTAACCAATTTTGTGTGATTTTGCAGATGGGGCCTCTGCCTGTTGTCACCGCTTTCCCCTCTCCATCAGCTCATGGATCTAATGAGGTTTGTCATCCATGTTTTTTTTTTCTTGTTCTCTTTCAAGTCATTCTTCGGCAATATATAGCAAAACCAAGGGTCTTCATGTGTATTTTTATTCTCGTTTACCTTCGTTCATTTTTTCCCCTCTTGATTTCCTTTTGTGGTAATCAATTCAAATATACCAGGCTGGGTCCCTGCCTCCTGTCTCACCTCGTGAGTTTGCTCGCGATTCTAATGGATCAATTGAGGTATGTGCTTAATCATCGTCAGTATGGGTGTCGATGTATATATTTGTGATTACTCATTAGCATGAGCAGTCCCAACATTTGTAGTGGGTGGTTGCTTTTAATCAAACAAGGCCTTTGCCCACCCATTTTTTTCAGGACATGCTATCCCTTGACTCATATCATAGTACCACATACTAGAGGTCAATTTGTAAGAATAGTACGACTATATGTTAGGAAAAATACCCCTAGACTAGGGTTTCATTTAGAGTGAACAAATTTGAAAGAAATTGCGAACAGAAAAGAGAGAGAATACGGCAACACACAAATTTGATCTGAAAACCACTAGCTGATAAGGAGAACAATCCACTTGGAAATTTCAAATGAGAATACATGTGGCACTACGCACAATGCTACATATATATATATATATATATATATATATATGAGCAGAAAGTCGAAAAACCATAATGGGTAATACTGGACCGTGGCAGAAACAGAAAAGGTCCATCTACCACCACAAACCTATGTTTACAACAAGATGCATAGATGCATGTAGTTTCTTTTTTCCTTCTGTAATAATTATTACTCACACCTAACTACTACGGCTTCTCTTTTCTGGTTCAACAGCGCCAGGCAAACGGGTCATCCTCTGGCCTGAAGGTAGTACCTCCTCTGCCCTCCCTTCTGAGCGCGAAAAACTCATTTCTACATCATTTGATTTTAATTTCTTGTACGATTGTCACTGAACTCGCCCCTTTCCTCAGGACTTTCAAGGAATTTCAAGAACAAACGACACTGCCAACTCTCCTGTGGTTTCCAACAGGAATCATGGTTCAGAAGACATTGTCAGATCAGCAAGCTCAGTGCTACCAGACCGCAAGCCAAATGTCAAAACAGGTGGTTTCCTGTCAAGAACACGAAGCGCAACACAGTCCTTCAGGTTCAAGTAGCCTTTTGTATTGATGATACTTCTACATCTTATAAGCTTCTGGGGATTGATTTAAAAAGCTTCAGCAGCATAGAGCCAGTCATATATATAAAGAGCTTTATTGGGCACTGAATTTTGGTAGGATTTAAGCTCATTGTTATTGTTTTAGGATCACCAGTCGTGTACAACCCGAATCTTTACATCAATATGGGTCTGGAGCAGAAAACGCGTAGAAATAATAAAGGGCGAGGCTGTTTGGATTTCCTTTGTCCATTTTTCCATTAGCTTGATGTTGTGTGATGGCAAAATGACTTATTTTGTTGATACAAGCTTCATATGTTCCTTTGAAGCTCACGTTACAAAGGGTGAAGATGAAAGGCAGAAGTTATATCAGGTGGTTCTTAATACCCAGCCCTGAATTTTAGCGCACTCTGGTTTCACAGTAATGCCTAGCCTTATCCGTACGCTATGTTTCTGTTGGTAATTTGATGTATCTAAGAAAAAATTAGGAGCCGAAGTGGAATCGGTAAGCATTGCATCTGCTTATTCTAAGTTCCCTATCTGTTGGAATGAATGCAACTGTAGATTGAACGAGGTTGGAGTGCCAATTTACATGGTAGTAACAAGTAAATTTTAGCAAGTGTAGAAAGTTTTAAGCTTAACATGTTTAATTTTTACAAAATTTAGAATTGATGTCTTTTATATATTACTGTAAATGAAAATATCACAAGCAACATTTTTTTAAAATATCTTGCGATGTTTAAATTTGATTACAAAACGTCAAAGATGACATTAAGGCCCCGTTTGTTTCAAAGGAAAATGATATTCTTGGAAATGGTTTTCCTACTTTCTGTTGTTTGGCGCCAAGTTTTTGACGGAAAACGTTTTCTTGAGGAAAAGCTTTTCCTCCAAAATGAGGAAAAGCTTTTCCTCATTAAAAGAAGGGAAGTTAACATTCCAAGTGTTTTAAAAAGTTTTGGGGTATACGTCAATCGTAATATGATATATTATTTCACTAATATATAGATATATTCTATCATGATTCAGTAAATTTTTGTTAAAAATATTGATATAATTATATATATTATTGTAATTATGTATCACATTAATGCTCTATGATGAAAATTAATTAGATTTTGATAAAAATTCACCAAGCTCAGTATCTAGATGATAAAATTCTGAAACATCAAGGGGCCTCATTGTATATTTCGAAATATGTAGGTTATCTGGGTGATTAATGGTCAAATCTTAGGTCTTTAAGTGATAACTTCTTCACACTCAAAAAAAGATTATACTACTTATTCGATACTTCATATTATCTTATAACAATGTATGGTATGATTGATATAAGATTATTTTTTATAATAAATAAGTAATATTATAAGGCGAGAGCATATTTTTCGCCCAAAAAAATAAGGAAAAATGTTAATTGGAATTTGATTTTCCTTGAAAAACATATTCCTAAGGAAAATATATTTCGGGGGAAAACTACTTCTCTCGAAACAAACGGAGCCTAAGCATACGATTGCGAGGATAATTTCATCAGGTAGGTGTGGCCTAGATGGACCGGAGAATCAATTTCGTAGAGTTTTACATCCTAATTTGTTGGTTAATTAATTAGAACGTTGCTTTCTAAAAACAAGTTTTAAAATATCACACTTTTCTAATAAATATGGAAATATAAGCTAATTTTAATAAAAATCAGTAGATTGCTCTATCTAATGTTAGTCAGGCTTGTATGTGAATTTTGTATGTCAATTTTGTGGGTCGATCCCGAGGCTCAATCGTATCAGAGTAGGTTGATGTTTTCTTTTGTTTGACGCACCCTACCCTCGAAGAGAGGGATGCATTTCGAATTTGATGCACTGAGGGTCTTTTAGTGAATGTTAAATTAAATTAGACGGATTTCCTACTTGGACTGGAGAAAGTGAGGAGTGCGATTAAAGAACACGTACATGTGATGGGAAGTGGTAAGTACTCTATATATACGCTTAATGAATTATTTCACTTAATATAAATTAATTTTATGATAAAAGTTACTTTGGCTTATATAATACTTCTATTATATGCTAGAAGTGCCCCGATAAAGGCACTTGTTGAAGGCCATCGTTATCATTCTTACGTCTCCCAATTTCTTTGTAATTATTATTGAAACTCATTTTTCTTTTGGCGTTATTCCCTGTAACTGTCAAGATACTTATATTGAATTAACCTCTATTTACATGCCTTACTTGATAAAATAAGATCGTTTCTATATTGTTAAATTTACTAGATAAACAATACACATTTACCAAATTCATGAGAAAAATAAAAAAATAAAAAAAAGTGGAGTACAATGAATGAAACACGAAATATATCCTCCCATACCTTATGAGAATCGTAACATTCACAAGCTCCTCCACTGTAAAATAAAATCCATTATCCATTATTAAATGAAACTCATCATGCCAGGTAAGAGATAAGGTCCACGTCAATTGGGCCCCCATCTCTCTGACCATTTCACCCAGACGTACCTTTCACGCTCCGCAACGACGCGTCATGGCGTGTCATCCCCACGTTGCGTCCAGATAAAGCTACAATAATCAATAACAAAAATAAAATAAAATAAATGTAAATTACAGATTTATTATTATTTTTATTTTGTAAGAAATAACTTTTTTTTTTTTGGTATAAAAATTTTATATATTTAATAAAATAGTTTAAATATTATTGTGAATGAATGTGAAACTTGCTATTATTTATTGATAATACTGTCTTTCCCTTGCTATTTCTCTCCTTATAGAAAAAGAGTTGGGAAAAAAATTATTTTACATCTTCATACTGTATTATTTAATTATTTATTAATAATTTTTAAAATAACTATTATTTTTTATAAATCAAAATTAATACACTAAATATAAAGAGTATAATAAATAAATATATATATATATATAGGTTTTGCCCCATTTAAGCTCTCACCCTCTCATTAAAAATATCACCATATATATATATATATAATGAATTAAAAGTTTTCATCTTAAAAGTCATCAGTTTATGTATATAAGAATTTAATATATAATAACATTAATATTTTACACTTTTCTTTAATTTAAATATAAATATATATACATAAATGATTATATAAGTAAATTCTATTTTTATTTATAGCATATATAATAATAACTAACTCAGTGTACAAAAACTATAACATATAAATATAATTATTTAAAATTTAATACATAAATTGATAAAACTCTAGGACGTAATTTATAGAAGAGAAAAATGGATAATCTGATTGAAAGAGAGAGAGAGAGAGAGAGAGAGAGAGAATGGATAGAAATAAATTGGGTTTTGCCTTTTTGCTTTTTGTTGGGCCCTCTGGAATTCCAATCCAATCCCCCAATCCATAAAATTCCCAACTACTACGGCCTTATCTTCTTCTTCTTCTCCCTCCTTCTCCGACCCCCAATTTCGCTAACCCTAATTTTCCCCCCGTTTCTCAATTCAATTTCATTTCGTCCTATTCTAGATCTAAACTTTATCCATTTTCCTCGATTTCCGCAATTCCACCTAATTTTGATCTTAATTTCTTTAAAGGAGGGCTTTTTTCTTGCCGCGATTTGGATACCTAGGGTTTTTCGTTTCGTTCTTGATCTGGTAATTGAAGATGACTCGGAGTCAAGATCAGCAATCTACGGTTTTCCACGAGCTTTCTTCTCTGTTACTCAACATTCTCCGATCCCCTCCGATTCATTTCGCCGATGATATACCGCCGGTGGATTCGCCTTCGTCATGGCGGAGGGTGGCGCCGCAGATAACGCCGGCGGGGTTTGCGTCGTTGATGCTTGGGATTTCGTTGGCGTTGATGTTGTGTGGGTCGTTGACGTTCTTCATTGGGTTAATGCTGTTACCGTGGGTGATTGGGTTGGTTGTGCTGTTTTATTTTGTCGGGTTCGTTTCGAGCATCTCGTTTCTGGGAAGATCGCTTCTTTGTTACGCTTTGTCGTTGTCTTCTTCACCGCCTTCGCCTCAGAAAGATATTCCGGGTAACTTATCTTTACATTTCATTTTTACGTTTTCATGTCTGTTATGTTGATTGCTATACTTCCGTAATTGTTCAGGGTCATGTTACTGTAAGGGTAAAAGCGTTAATGTCATAGCAACTTTGTTAATTCTTATGCTTCTTATTTATTTGAGAATAACAATTATTGTATGGCAATAACAACCACCTTCTTTCACTAGAATATGAAAGATGGTTGTGCTTTTTTTTATTTATTTATTTAAATTTTGTTTGGTTAGCGTTGTGGGAATGTTGATTTATATCTCAACTGACTTAGCTCAAATTCGTGATATTCAATGTATTGAATTGAACTGGAATATTTGCCTGAGGTTTTGATGCGTGTTATGCCATTGTGAATGGAATGCAGAGATAGGGTGGATGTAGAATTAGGGAATGAGTATATACTAACGTGTGTTTCCTTTTGCAATTATGTGTTTGTATCGACTTGGGGTTGTTCCGAAACTTGGAAGGAATGAGGTTTTGAGACCTTGGTCTTATGGTAAAACTATTGAGGCTATAGGATAAGAGGTCCTAGGTTTCAATCATCACAACCTCATGGACCTATGAATAGATTTCAGGAAGGCTTCTTGATGCTGCCGTGACAGTCTTAGATGGCATGGTGTCTTCAATGTAAAAGTCTTTGTGAGCTATCTCTCATTATGGATGAAACTGAGTGCCACTGTTTTGTGTCAGTGTTTGGTTAATAGAAGGCGCATCATTTCCTCCTCTGTTTCTTCCAGATCTTGTTTTACCCCCAACTGTGATTCAGTATTTAGTTACCACCACAGGTCTTAATTGGATCACAGTAGTTGTTGGTGTAACTATGCCTACTGTTGAATTTCCCCATTTTACCTGCGAGGGACTATCAATTTTTGAAACAGAGTGAGTTTTCCGTGTTTTCTCCATTTGTTATTCGATAAAGACGTCTAATTACACATTTTCTTGGCTGACCGGCAACTTACTCTTATGCACTTAAAGAAGTATGAACGCCCTTTTGTTCTTACCAATTTTTCTTTACTCACCCTGCTTCCGTGCAAAAAGTAGGAAACTTGCATGATTCTTCATCCAGTGAAAGAATGAACCATGGTACTTTTTGATAATCTTAGTATATGTGTAATTCTTGTTTTTGTTTTGGGTTTACATATATTCATAGTCATTGGGATAATTGAAATTGAACGTAAAGATTCTGAAAGCAATCAATATTGATCCATTCTTATTTTTGATTTTCTTATGTCGCTATTGAAACATAATAATGGAATTGTTACTTGTTTGTAATTGAGTGTATGTTTCCCTCCTCATCTAGGATTGGAGATGTCTTACTTGTTATCCATATAAGATTGTGATTCTTTTTCTTTTCTTTTTGGTATTATGGGATGCTGGGTTATGTTGGGAGAAGGATTTGGTGAGATACATATTTGATATGGATCCAAGTGTCACATACAACTATTTTCAGAGTTTTTCATGCGTTTTTTTTTCAAATTTACTAGTGTTGAAAGTATCATAATTTAGTTGGGCAAAAAGTTGAGCAGGTGTGTCTTGGGGTGGAATGAAGAGTTTGTTCTATTGTTATGGGATCTTTCTATGCACAGTGAATCAGTCATCGATCATTCTCACCTGCTGAATATGTGGCTTTGATATCTCATTCCTTCTAGAAATAAAAGTACCTTTGCTGGTTCGGACTCAGCAGATATTCTAAAGAAATGAAAGAAAGCATTAAAAAATTTTGTGAGTTAGGTGTATACTGGCTATTATAATTACCGCTGATTGATACAGCATTTTAAAACAGCTTGCTTTTAGTAACTAAGGGGCCACGTAATGAAGAGGGCACATCACCAACTAGACCAACCATGGCAGGTTTCTTTTGCAGTGCCCCTCACATCTAATATCCTCCAACAATGCAAAAATAAGATGATTTTACATTTTCCAGTAGGTTGTTCTGTTCCGCCAGTGAAGACTTTATATCTGTATTTCCTCAATTTTAGTAACTAAAGTGATCTTCGAATTGTCATTAAAAAAACCAATAGTTGATGTTTGTCTTTATAATGCAGAATGGAAGCTATTATAAAGATGAGGGATAACGTGGCTGTGTCGGTTCCTGCTGGGTGCTTATCTAGCTATGGTTGAGTAAATTGATGTTGCGGGAACTTGTGGATGTGACTTCATTCAGCGAGACCTGTTGTACTTTGTTCGGTTTTGGAGAACCTGGGTGGATAAAAGCCTGCAGACTAAGGCTGAGGATTGAGAGGCTTCTTGTGGGTTTTGGTTGTTTGTCTTCTTCATTTATGATATGATCACTCTTATACTTAAATGAGGATCCCCAATTCCCAATGTGTGGGGGGGGAAAAAAAATCATGGCTGTATTTGTGTTTGCTATAGATTTTGTATGTTGAGATAATGGGAATGGGATGCAGAGAACAAATTATGCCTACATTTTACATGTGAGTCATAACAGTTGTGAGAGGAAAAAATCAACATATAAACAAAGTTGGCTTTTCTACATAATGTCGACCGGTTTTATGATGAAATGGACTTCTATGTGTAACTCATATGTGGCCAACTCCACGAAGGAGTGTGTCGACAAAAAGTGTCAGGATTTGTTTACATTTTTGGTCCTTAAACCTTCTTGGGACAGATCGCAGCTTGATTTATTAAAGACACAACTTTTATGTGGTGACATATTGAGAGTTCCATATGTTATGGAGTGTTTCCCCAGGGGAGTAATTACTTTACTTGTTTTCCCTTTTATATGACCCTTCCCCTTTTCTCCAAAGATCAAGTAGCAAAATATAATGTAGTTCTTGCAACTTCTTGAAGTTGTAGTTGGCGCAGTGATTAGACCGTCCATCTCTTAAATTAAATGTTTTCTATTTGAAGTTCATCGCCCTCATCTTTTGATAGTTAGTGTCTCTTGAGAAAAGAGTTGTATCCTCCATATACCTATAAGGATAGCATAAAACTATGAACATAATTATTCCAAGGTAAGTTCTCAATTGTTAAATTGAATTATGCCAACACGTGAAATAGAGGCATAGTAATGAATGGTGCTTTTGATGGGTAGGAGCTCCGCCCCGGGGGTAGATGGAATGTGAAGAAAGGAGGGAAGTGTTGACGAGTACAAATTGTCTATAAGTACATACAGCCCATCTACCTAATCATAAAGAGTCCCCAAATTTTCTCAACAATTCGTAATCATTGGGTCTCATTCTTCTCAAAGAGATTAAGTATAGTTCTCCTTAGTCAAAAGATCCATTTGAGAACAATTTTTCAGAATAAGTCTATAGCTCTCCCTATGACCTTCAACTGTTCTCATAGTCAGGCCCTAAGTTTGGCTTTGCAGATGATAAACTCAAGTGAGTTGCAAATAACAACCTTTGATAATTTATGATGTACAATTCCAAAATTGTAGACCTTACATGATAGCAGTGTAGTTCGATCAAGAAATCAACTATTCTAAAAGATTAAGATAATGAATAATACCAATAGTACAATAAGAGCAACAACAATCAAAGCTTCTTTTACTGATAAATAAGATTGATTACATGGACAATAGAATACAACACTTGCTCAGAAACATTGACCACCAAAAATACAAAAATCCAAAAACATTACAAAATGAGAATCAAATGAATTACAAGAAACATACAGAATGAAAGCACAATTAACCAGTGTAGATGTGGACACCAATAGCAATAAGGAAGATGGTGATGAGCCCAAAGTAGATGATAGTATGGACTAGGATCGAGATTCCGCTCGTTTGCATATTCGCAAACTCCACCACCCTCCCGCGACCCGGGACCTGACAAAGCAGTCCCGGGGTCAGCAGTATGAACAGCACCACCGCTATCAACACCGGCCCCCAATCCGCCATTCTTCTTCTTCTTCTTCTTCCTCCTCTCGTGAGTTAATTATCAGGCTTAACTCAGCTGCTTAAATGACCTATTTCCAGGACTTTAGATTCTTTTATTAATGATAAGGGTAAGGCAACGAATATAAATTGGGGTGTCCAATCAGAATTCAAAAAAGCATGTCTTTATTGGTACGTTTTGAATGTATAGACCCAATACAAAACATCTCACGTGGCTTAAGCATGTAAAGCTGTAACCACAATTTTATTTTATTTTATTTTTGGTTGTTTTTTTCCTTTCTTAATTAATAAAATAATATTAAGAAAAATTATCACTTAGGTATCATGAGATTTTGGCATTTATTATTTAGGTACCGCGATATTTCAATATATGCAATGAGATACCTTGAGTTTTCAACACTTCATCACTTAAGTACATTGAAGTTTTAAAATTTTATCAATCACATACCCCTTGTCAAAAATTCGACAAAATTTCATTAGAAAAAGCTAAAAGTTAACACAATTTCAACAATATATTAGTATTTCACTAGAACTTCATGATTCTTTGCTGAAAATGCGAAGATGACACATAATTGTGGTAATTTTTAGGTTATTTACACCAATACTCGATGACTATTTTATCACAATTCGTCAAATTTTTGATGAAAATATTAGTATTATAACATATATATATATATATATATATATTATCATATACATGTATTATATCAATACTTTTGTATAAAATTGATCAGATTCTTACAAAAATTAATTAAATTCCAAAATAGGGTATCAAGGTGATAAAATAATCAAATCTTAGGATATTCCATTATATATATTGAAATATCAGAGTACCTAAGTGATAAATGTTTAAACCACGAGGTACCTCACTGATAATTTTTCTAATATTAATAATAAATAGTGTTGAATAAAATTTTGAGTTACTAGTCAAATCACTAACATTTAAATTCAAATTTTTTGCCCAAATTACCTATAAAAAAAAAAAGGTTATATTGTCAATTAACTTTAAATTAGCTTTTCTTAGATAAGTGACTGCTGAAAAAGCATATTGAATAAAGGATTTGTCATGAAATTGTAATATTTATAGGGGGATCATGGTAGATGTTAAGATGTCTAAATCAGAAATCCCATAGAATACAAAAGAATGCAAGGTGTAAAGTTGAAACAATAAATTATGTGAATCCCACAAAACAAATTATTAGTAATGACAAAATTCATTATATTTCAACAGATATATTCAATCACAAATTATAGAGAAAAGAGCTTAGATTATTATTATTATTATTATTAATTATAAAAATTGTATAATGAAAATCAAGGACATATTTTAAATATTAGTCCGTCTTTGACTTTTAGAGTTAGAAGCTCTTTTGAGACAGGCTCGGTACATGGTTGCAACCTTTACGGGTAAGGCTATCTACATCTCACCCTCTCCAAACCTTGCTTTAACGGGATCTTATTTGAGGCACTGGGTTTCTCCGAGTTGTTGTCATGACAAATTTTATTGAGGACAGGAGTAATACAAAGCCAACCAGGCGTTGATAGAGACATGCAAAAAGAAAAATAGAATGGAAGACATGATGGATGAGGGTTCAAAAATTATTGTAGATTAGAATATGAGTACAAAATCATTCTATTTTATATTTTCAAATTACTCTAAAATTGACATCAGTTGAGTCTTTTGACAGGAGACACAAGCAAATTACTTGCAATGAAAGGGCGGGCCTCAAGGTTGGACTACGAACTACATTTCGCGACACCTTGAGGCTGGTCCCGAGATTTTAAGAACCCAATGCGAGGTTTGATAGGTGAGTTCCTTAGTGTCCAAATCAATTTTCACACAAATTGAATAATTCACTTGTCAGCTAAAATGTGAATCTTTTATACTGTATAATATGTTACATATATATTTATAATATATTAGAAAAAGATATATATATATTTTTTTCCCTAATTATGAATAATGATACCTAGTAAAGGAAGCTCCTTTTGGGGTTCTGATTGGCCCTGCCTTTAAAGTTCTTCTCCAGGCCCATTTAAGGAAATAGGGAGGGATGAAGGCCCATGTTCTCCTAAAACCAATGATTCCAAAAGTTTTTGGGAATGTAAGCGTACCCAAGACCTACAATCAAATCCTGCCTTGAACAGCGGTGATGAAATTTATCCGGGTTTGTGGAGGATTTCCTCCTGCAACTCAATTCGACTTCTTACCACTTATAAAGGAAAAACAAAAACACGTGAATGGGCAATTCCAAAGCCTAAAGGAAGCAACCATTTAATCATACAAAGAAAAAGAAACTGAGGTAACAAATTGAATAGAAAGTGTTTGACTACCCATGCTTAATTCCACTTCAAAGTCACCCGAAACAAAAATTTGACAGTCTGGTCTAAAAATTGAAATCCACAAGAAGACTAAAATGACCCAACCGAACACAAACCCATCTTGTTTTCTTACTTATGGAATGGGACTATGACATGCACACTCGCCTTAATTGCGATAAATATAGGCAAGTTCATCCCGCGCTCAAGCATAGTTCAGGCGGAAAATGTCATTCAACACGTAGAAGCTTCCTTGTGGTGTCGGCATCAAATGGAACATCTGCAATCAAGCGTATGATACTCCTATTAGTAAGAATCAGGAAGCAGTCTAAATAAATAAGAAAGCCGAGGTATACTCAAATTCTCTCCCGTACAAGAAGATACCATATTGAAACAGATGGACTTCAAGTGATCACTTTTGTTTTTTTTTGTTGATTGAGAAAAGAAATATTATTAAAAGAAAGAATGTACAAAAAGTTAATAACAAGATGCCATCAAGAATACAAACATGCAACGTTAAACAACTACGAATGAGTAACATAAAGTCCTTCAATTTCTTCACAAATCAACAAATGCTATGTCATCAAAGCCCCAAATCTCTTTGTTCAAAGAGCTCCTAAAAAGATTACCTTTTTCATAATAAAGTAACTGACGTATGCCAATCTTTAAAAATCCGAACATTCATTTCTAGTCAAATACACTAGAGAATTGCGATCTTGGCCGTACAAAATAACATTAAAACATTTTTCCTCTTTCCTACGGCATGAAACTTCATTAGAAGGATACAATTTTGGGAAAAACCAACATTTTTTTTTACAATGGCAAAGAAGAGCAACACTATACTAAGTAGCGCCACCAACGTTTGGGAGAGGAGAGAAATGCGAGCTTCGAACCCAAGACCTCATGTTTGGAAGATGGATACTCTAACCACTATACTAAATCCAACAATTCAAGTGATCATATTGTCATAATCACAACTAATGAAATCATGAACGCTATGTATTGGACTATGCTCCTCGACATCTAATAATCTTTTGAAGAAGAATGCCAAGCACAGCTTAAGGGTCTTATCCTTAAGGCTGAAACACAGACCACGATAGCATCCTACAGGAGGGGTTTAGAGGCTTATAGTAGCACGGATTTCCCAGGGTTCAGTAATTCCTGGGGTAAGAGAGGATACTCCTATAATGATATTATGACTGGAAAGAACACGATGAGATTCCGCCCACAAATCTCTCAAGCTAAGTTATAAATTGGATACCATACTAATGGAGGTGTAAGGATGAAGCAACCAGAAAAAAGCCCAAAGATGGAAATATAATTACTGAATTAACAGATTCATATACAATTACCAAGCCTGTATATGTTAGCGAAGACTTCATTACACAGCATAACATTATCTATGGACTTCAGAGATTTTAGGAAAGCGGCATATTACATGAAAACTTTCCATTTATTCTTAGAAGTTCAACGTGTGTCACTTAACTTAAAAAAGGATCTACATCTTAAGCCTATGCATTCACCAGTAGCTTAAAGGCAAGCCCCTGCAAACAAACACTACTTTCAACAGTCCTGTGGAGAAGGGGGGATTTTTTTCCAATAATTAGAGAGACAACTCTCAATACAAAATTAGAGCATCCACTGAAGCGGAACCTAGGAAAACCAACAGGAGTGGAGAAAAAAATGGAGCAAGGGGATGCAGTGGACTGTATGAAAATTGTGAACTCTTCAGAAGTAGAACCACGATTCAAACACAGGTGCTCTAGCCATGACTACCGTCAAAATTCCCAGAAAACGAATACAAGAGAAAGCATGCAATCTAGCCAAACAAATGACGCCCATCTGATACAATCCAAATTAGGACTTATTGATAGTTGCTGCAGCAGTAATTTTGAACTAGAACAACTTGTCAAGCAGTGAAATACAATTGTTCCAAGAGCTTGTCCGCAGATTTGAAGGCTTCTGCAGATCAGCTGAAATGACACCTAACTTACCAAATCAAAAAATGAATATATGAACAATATTATATCATGTTTGATTCTAAACAGATAACATGATCTGCAAATCCTAGACTTGGTCTTTCAAGACGAAATATTTCTGTTTTATCCAGCTCAAGTTAGCTGCATTGGGAAATTGAAAATCAATATGAACCCTATTAAGAAAAAGGTCAGCTGCAAGTACAATAGGTTTCTTTTGATTCGTGGATATGGAGAAGAAATATGTCCAGAGATCCCAATTTCTCAAAGATTCATGCAGGGCCATTTAAAAAAGTTCACAGCAGATCTGACAAACCAATGTCTATGTCATGGTGCTTGAGTCCATCAGTTGTTGTAACCAAGATAACAAGTAGTGCTCCTTCTATCTAGACCATAAACAGATGCTTGTTAACTCTGATCAAGTAACAAATTTCACAGAAAACTGAAAGGAAATAGAAAGGGAAAAATGATTCCTCTTTCCAAATATAATACAAACACCTTGATTTTGGCAGTTATATTGCTTTTGTAATGTATTCAATGATAAGTTCACGTCTGTTAGCACTCACTGCACTATATAGCCAAATTCATGCCTCCTAAATCCTATCTATGCTGCTTAGTGGAAACTCCAACACAACATCCTGCATGTTCTTTCCCAAGTACAATCTTGGGATAGAGAATTCCAACAAATATAATTTTTCATCATACTCAGAACTTTTAATTAGCAGAAGCAACTTCATCTATTACACATTTTTTCATCAAACTCAACATATGAGATCAGATCCACATGCAATTCCATGAGCTATATCATTGTGCATCTAACTACGACCTCCCTAAAACCACAAATCATCTAAAACTATACAAGGTCAATTAGAAAGGCGTAGAAACGTGAATAATAACCTAACCACATAGATTACAAACTAAAAATTTTCAGAAACAATGAAGTATAACCACTATAATTCAAGTCAATATAACCCAATTAAGGATCATGGTAACACAGACAATAAATGATTTCAGACAGCTATTGATAGTAATTACTGACAAGCCTGGGCAATGATAACTCTTAAGTCATTCAGATTTCTAGATCTGAAGCAAAAGATCAATAAATAAATAAAAAAGCAATCTTGAAATTACAAAGCACGAAGAACTCTAGGTCACAGATCGAAACATAAACAACACACTCAATGCAATAGCACACAGCATCAAATCCAACAAGAGAAAACAATCATAAACCAATCCCTTCTTCAACACGCACTACCATAAAAGCCGCAGAAACCCAAATTCCCAGACAAAATCAGAACCAATTCTCCACCTTCCACACAAATCTCAATTCCAGAAACCCTAACCGCAAATCAAACTCAACCGAATCAATCAAATCCAAATTACTCAACAATCAAATCACAAACCTGACTGAACTTAAGAGCATGCTGCTCGCCGGCAAGCTGAAGGTTACCAGAGACAAAAACAAGCATACCGCCGGCGCCGGAGGGCTGACAATCAACGGTGGAGATGGAGTGCTGGCACTGCTGAAAGGGAAGAGAGGTGAGCTTAGCGACGATGTTGGTGGCGCCCTGAGTCTTCTGGCCTTCGAAGGTGAGCATGGAGGACTCCTGGTAGAGAGTCATCAGACCCGCCCTGTTGGTGTCGAAGGTGGAGTAGTAGTGCTCCACGAACGCCTTCGCCACTGCGTCTGGGTCCATTAGGGTTTTGCGATTTGATTGTGATGGTGGCGCTCGTGGTGGGTGCGATCAGCGTAGTTGTGACGCGAAGGCGAAGAAGAGGACGAATGAAGGGGAAGTGTTTATATAAAGAGGGGATATTAATAACTAATAACTGAGATTTGATCCTTTATTATTTAAATAATATGATTATTTAGTATATATAATATGGTATTTTAAGGTTTAAATATTTTATTATTTAGGTACTATATGTTAAAATTTAATAAATTTTGTAAGAATCAGATTAATTTTGTACAAAAGATGCTAATGTATTTAAAATTTGATCATTTCTCAGTTAGTTATCCTAACATCTTAATATATATAATAAATGTACTCTAAAGTTTGAATATTTTATCACTTAGATGTCATATATCTGAATTTGATAAATTTTTGTAAGAATTAGACCAATTTTATATATAATAATGTATTGGAGGTTTTACTATTTATTACTTAGATACTCCAATGTTTCAATGGAGACGTTGAGGTACCAGAGTGTTTGAATATTTTATCACTTAGGTATCACATGTCGGAATTTAATGAAGTTTTGTAATAGTCAGATCAATTTTATATAAAAGATGCTAACGTAGTATATGATTACGATAATATATATAACCAACGTCAGTTTTCAGTGATCAACAAATTACGATAAAAAAATTTATTGAATTTGGATGTAATCTCTTTATATATTGTCGAGATCATGTATCATCTAGAATTTTTTTGGTAAAAGATCATTAAATTCTAATATATATACTTATATATTGTTAAAATTATGTTTCACTTTAACATTTTGTAACAAAAATCTATCACATTTTGAAAAATTTTATTATATATTTTAAAACATCAGAATATGTAAACAATAAATGGTCAGAAGCTTTAAAATAAGTAAGTGATAATTTCAATGTGGTGGAGATTTGAGTGCCAAGTGGGAAAAAAAATAAAATAAAAAAGGATGTGGAGAAGCGTCGACAGCAGGGTTCGAACCTGCGCGGGCGAAGCCCAACAGATTTCAAGTCTGTCTCCTTAACCACTCGGACACATCGACCTTCTTGCTTTTGTGCCCAGCTACTAAATAGACATAATTGAGAGAAGCTCATCCGAAACTAGAGCAAGAAACGTCTTATTTTGTTTCGTTCCCGTTCTTCATTTTCTTCTTCTCGAATCCAAGGCAATTTTTTATAAAATAAAAAGTCCTCAGAAATTTGTATTTTTCAGAACACAAGGAAAATTTGAAGAAAATGTTTTATTGAGATTTGATCATAGGACCTAGTCAAAATAAAGCGAGGATTTTAATCATCATTAAACTCAAATAACAGTATAAATAAGAATATTACTACATTATTATAAAGATAAGAAAAGCTATAAATTTGAAACAAGAGTGTTAAGCTATTGGTTGAGAATTAGGAAAACAACACGTTACTCCAATTTTTTTGGCAAATATTTTCTTCTTTATAAAGCACCATTTTCAGTGTCCCAAGGCTCCCGCCGAAGCAAAATTTTGGGGGAAGAAGGGGTGGATGTATGCAGACCTAGAAGGGAGGCTGTTTTTGAGAACTTCCAACCTAAGGGGTGCAACATGAGGACTTCCTAGGAGGTCACCCATCTTGGTACTACTCTCGTCCAAGCAAGTTTAATTTCGAAGTTCTAATAGGATCCGATACTTGCGTGTTGATACCCTCTTAGGTGAATATTTTCTTCTTTATATATGTAGTAAAAGTTACTCTTTTTTGCTCCTTTTCTTTTTTTTTTTTTTTTTTTTTTTTGTAGTACTAGTATAATATCATTTTAGGATAATTTTGCGGAATTTCTAAGAAAAAAGGGGGAAAAGGGCGCTGCGTAATGACGCAAATAAAGACATACTAAGATGAATAAGAACGAACAAGTATTGGAGAAAATTGGTTGTAAAGATGTTCAATATTACACATTACACAGTAGTGATTTGAAGACACAGAACCCCCTCCTCTTCTCCCGTTCAATATTGCATTATTACTGGTATTCCAGCATGAGATTTAAGGTAAATCAATGTATTAACCATATTTTAAATCCAATAGACATTTACGTGAAAGGCATACATTGAAGCATAAAACCATTCACAAGCGCTTGCTCATCAGTTCTAAGCTTTTTTTTCCACGACCATAATTTCTAGTTCACAACATCTTCCAACAAACAAAGATAAACTGCCATAATGGAATTCAGAACTTCTGACATACCAGGAGTAGTTGTAACAATGTGAAGCACATCTCATAGAAATCTTTGATTATGTACACTCTGACAATATATCGACACATCGGGTTAACTAATTACAACAATCCGATACTAACACACTTCTCTTCCCGTGACCTGAACCCTTTGGGTTGTAGGAAGCAGACTAATTGGGAAGAGAATATGAACCCTTTATTGGGTTATACATGTACACAAATCATACTTGGTTTCTACTTACACTAGCTGTTCTTCTGCTAATCAATCTTATATTATACAAACAATGCTCTTTATAAAACTACATCAAGATACAGTTTCTTCAGTAAGACTCAAACCCATTTCAAGCCTTTACTTGGATATGCCGCTTAATTTAGCCCTGTGAAGATCCAATCCAAACATCGCGGATAGGAACTTCAAGACAAAGTCCTGGAGTGGTTTATGTAAGCTCTTGGGTCTCACCGATCAAATATGCTTTGTGCGTATGCAATCTCTAATAGAAAAGGGATAATTCCTGTATATCATAAGAAAGAAAAAATGTGTCAGCCACAGATAAGATAATAACTAGTTAGACATACAAGTATAGATCTAGCACAACAGTAACAACTCTCCAAAAAGATAAAGCGATGGTTTTATACTTTTAACATGTCTCCTTACGTAAATGCCCATTGGGCTTGAAGCAGCGCATATGCCCACCTTAATCGCATACCTTATGCTTAAATTCTGTTAATATTTTGAGGTGGTTGTTGGGATCCGAATTCGTGAGCTTGTATCTTTGGGTTTAGTCCGCACTCCAAAATTGTGCATCCTACAGTAGTATTTGTACTCGAACCAATATCTAAAATTTTCTGGGATTGAAGATACTCAAACCAGTCATTTTTGCATGAGTTACCCTAATTGTTTGGATCGAATTCAGATCGGGTAATCAGGTAGCTGCAAATAGTTGTGCAGAATGACAATATCAGTAAATTGACAAGCACAATCACAAGGTGAAATCAGTACTAATACATAAAAATCCCAGATGGGAGGATATCCAATTGAACAAAGCCAACAGGAAACTTACCACTGTTCAAAACCGTGGAGCATTTATGAAGCAGACAGCACCCCACAGGAGAGAAGCCTGCTTTAATGCAACCCGAGTTCTTCCATACAGAGCATTTGCTATTCAATCTGGGGAGAACCCGTTTGAAAAAAGCGGGAGACCTCCCTATAAAGTTGTTCAGCTTCGAAGGGTTTTGAAACGTATCCATCCATTCCACACTTTGTGCATTCCTCATGAGTAGCCTGGATGACATCTGCAGTCATTGCTAAGATAGGCACATGCCAGTTTGAAACATTTTCATAAGCTTCAATGGTTTCTTCCCCCACTTGGATGCGATGATTGATGCTTTGTTCCATTACCCGGATCCTCCTTGTAGCTTCAAACCTGCGTAAAATTTTTGAGTCGTCAAATATGTTCCACAGGAATTATACAGGTTTATGCTTAAGCTACCAATAATAGTTCTATACTTTAGAATGCCCACTATGCATATGCACGTTGGGGTTGAAACGCAAATAAATGCATAGGTTCGCCTCATGCTATACACTTAAATTACATACATATAAGAGTGGGGTTGAGATTCCAACTAATAACATCCCGGTCAAAATGGCTTTGATACCATGTTAGGGAACCAACTATCACAAACACTTATGTTTCGACTGACAATTAGATGATTCAATACTTCTGAAGAATTTTCCAGGATCCTCAATTGATGGTAACATTTACATGGTTTGCACGGTGCAGCTACTTTATGAAGGTTATCAAGCTTTTAGAGCAAGTTATCAAGCTTCTTATTTATAACAGTTCCGTTTGCAGAGGAGGCTTCTTAGTATAGTAGTAGCTACCGAAACCCATCTCTTATATAATCCTCACTTTTTCTGAAAAAAGTAGCTCCATCTTTAGAGTCAATACAAGGACTAAAAGAACATCTACAATAGCAAGGATATTAGAATTACCCGTCCATTTCTGGCATCTGAATATCCATGAAGCAGGCATTGAAGTGATGAGGCGGCGTAAGATACGAGATCGCCTTTCTCCCACTTTCAGCACAGATGACGTCAGCTCCATACCTTTTCAGTGCACCGGCAGCTACTTTTAGGTTCACACCATTGTCATCTACCACAAGAATTTTTCTGCCACGAAGAAGATCCTTGAGTGACAAGCTCGGAAGCTCCCCATGAGGCCAAGTCCCCTTGCTCCCAACACCCATGACTCGCTGCAACGATGCAGCCAACATGCTTGCCCTTAACGGCTTCATTATGATAAATGGGGTATCACCAATATTAGTAGACCTAGCTTTACTGAAGCTTATACTATTGGTAAGAACAAAAAGTTTAGGGGGTTTGCTGTAATTGATCTGTTTTAATCTATCGAGGAAGAGAATCGAAGCGTCTAAATCCTTGTTCCAAACTTCCTGTTCAACTAAGACTATACTAAAAGCTGAATTCCCAGTACTAATGTGAGCAAATCCTTGATTCAAGTCAGAGACAACTTCGACACTAATACCGAGCCTTTGGATATGATATCGGGACACCTTTGCTCGAACAGGTCTTTGGTCAATAACTAAAGCTGCCAAACCTTGAAACTCTGACGACGCAGGACCAGACTGATAGTTCATGTGCTGGTTCTTAAACTCACTAGAATTGCAACAAGTTTTGCTAAATGCTGCAGTGAAAGTAAAGGTTGATCCAACCTTTGGCACACTCGAAAATCCAATTTCCCCGTTCATCATGCCAACTAAGCACTTGCTTATGCTCAGCCCGATTCCTGTGCCTCCATGTACACGTGACATGGATGGACGGACCTGCATGAAGGGAGTAAATATACGAGATTGTGCTTCAACGGGAATACCGACACCAGTATCCTCGACTGACACAACTACATTGATAAGATCTGATGTGGGTGCGGATGATGATGAACTAGAATGTCCATCCTGGCATAAAGCTTTGAACCCTGACCAACTACGATGTCGATCTGCAACAGGTAACCCACTCAAAGTATTCTTTGATGACGGCTCCATTTCTACGTCTATAGCCTCATTCACTTCCTCTAACAGATGGACGGTCACAAATATATGTCCCTTGTCTGTGAACTGGCACAGCAAACAAAGTCTCAGTTCACTACTTCAGCAAAAATCAACAATTTACTAGTTCAGATACTCCCCAAGACCATGAGGAATATAGTATATACTACCACATTTTCTTGATATTTAGACAATATACATATTTTCCAAACAAGCCAGACACCAATAATCAAAGTTTTGGTTCATGACAAAAATAAGAGCATAGCTTGCATATGAGAAACCAATTTTTACTTTATTAGAAGTAGAAACAACAGTTGCTAAGCAGCTTGACACTTACTTTGATTGAATTTCCCATAAGATTTGTGATGATCTGACGAAACCTTCCCGGATCACCAATGAGAAGTTCAGGAACTCGACCAGATATATAAACCGCCAACTAGTCATCCCACAACAACCAGAATCTTAATTACAAAGATTGAGTGGAAGATGATACATTAAAGAACGTAATTCAGTAAAAATTAGGTAGTTACCTCTACTCCTTTCTGTTGAGCCTTCCCAGAAAAAAGGGACAATACATCATCTAAAATTCCCCGCAGATTGAACATAACAGCCTCCAGCTCAAGTTTTCCAGATTCAATCTTTGCCTGATCGAGAACTTCATTGATAAGAGAAACTAAAGCTTTTCCACTAGCCTGGGCTGTTCTAACATAATCATGTTGGGTCACATCAAGATCAGTGTCCATAAGCATGTGCAACATTCCTGGAGATCAAGATTCAATAGTTATTTCAGCATACTTTTCAAGCTAAACCTCAAAGCTTGCCACTTTATATAAATTTGCATACAAAAGATGGTAAAAATTTTACCTAAAACACCATTCATGGGAGTTCTGATCTCATGAGAAACAGTAGCCAAAAACTGCAACAAATAGAAAAAGTCTGTTCAGCAAAAAGTGGTAGGAAATATAAGAAATCTAGGTTAAGGAGTGGAAGGCTCATTACTTGTGATTTTGCTATATCAGCTGCTTCTGCGCGTTTCTTAAGCTCCATCATTTCATGATAGTCATCCTCAACTTTTGCAATCCGATTCATGGTTGCATCAAATATATGACCAATGAGTAATGCAATCACGAGTATGCCAATTGCAGTTAAAGTAGCTAGCCATGGCCATGGTGGCTTTTGTTTAAATCTGAAAAAAAAAAAAAAAGGGACGTCAGTCTTTGCATTAGTCTAGGCAGGACATGTTAAGTATTAAACCATTTCTGGACCTTCACCCATCAACTTAAGCTTTTGGGATAGTTGGGTCCTTGACATTGTATCAAAGCCTTGTTGACAAAGGGCACAAATCCCAACAGCTCGAATTTCAATATTTAATAATTTCAAAACATGGTATGAGGTAAGCATGTACACTATCCACAGGCCCAATAAGCATTTGTATGAGGGCACATATTAGAATATATAAATCTTCATCCATCAGCACAAGCTTTTGGGTTAGTTGGTTCTTTTAAACAACACATGGAGAAAAAAGGTGAGGTGGAAATCCTCTTGCTCTCTGCAGGAACTTTGAATGCAAGAAATTCAAATGCCAACTAAGGACTGGAACCAAGAATGCTACCTTTTCTGCGATAAAAACATTGGCCGCCAAAGACTTTGCTTTTACAGGAAACAGATGTTTGATCTCTCAGGATATTTACACACTAGTCTATGCTTAGTTAGTGTTTTATTGTTACATTTGACAAATCCTTTTGCATCCCTAAATCCCCTTCCCAATATCTTCCATATTTTGAAAGAATACACTTTCTCACATGAACAAAATCCTTTATTGGTCAGTTTCATAGCTTCATTTCACTCAAGCTTGTCTTTTTACTCTTTTTTTCGAATCCAAAGAATTATGATGAAGGGTTGGCATACAAACCCTGTTGGGCTTGTTGTGTGCTTTTTGGCCTTACTTTGGGCCCAAGCCTAAGTGATGTGTTTTCAGTCACACTAGGATGGTGTGGCTATATACTCTCCGACCTAGAGTTTGTGACGAGTTATGGGGGAGAAGAAGGATTCTCTTATACTCCTCCCAAAAAAACAATGAAAAATCTCTATAGCCTCGTGGATGTACACACAATTGATTGAACCACAAATACAGTTTCTTGTTTTTCTTCTTCTCGTTGAATTTTCCTTTGCTTTTTTTTTTTTTGTTTTTTTTTTTGTTTTTCCCTAACAAACCATCATCAAGAGCAAAGGCCTAACCTAGATATTTCATTTTGCGATTACAATCGCTACAGTTATGATTTTGAGTCATAGCTAACTCGTTAAGATATTGCTAGACCAGATCCTTGACCTCGTACATACAACAATATCGAGTGTCACAAATGAAGTACCAACCTGCAGCGCATTTCATGCCTTCTAAATGGATCCCCGAAGTTAAGTGGGCTAACATGCTCCAAGTCGTCTCCCGATACTTCAGAACCATACATGCTGATCGACTGTGAGAGATTAGTAGTATCATACACATTTACGAGGATTGTCTGTTTGCTTGCTAGCTGTTGTAGTAACTTCTCCACGAGTGATTCAATGTCAAAAACCCCACCAAGATACCTGCATTCTTACATTTCAAACTTCAAAACAACTCCAGACTACTATCTATGAAGTATTTTATTTTAGCTAATTTTCAATTTGTTGCACGAATATTCTGCTTGCAGTTTATGGTTATAATTTGCCAAGCAACTTGTACTTTGTTATTCCAAGGAATCAGATTCTGGTTTTGAAAAATGGACACGGTATTCCCCATGAACATGAATTTCTTATGGAACTCTATAATTACAAAAAGAAGTTCAGTAAGCCCACTTGGAACATTATTCTACTAATTAATGACTTCAAACAAACGAGACAAAAACATACCCATCAGTTGCTTGGATTCTCTCATTTGGGGTAGCATTTGATGGAAGATCAGTCTTATAGACAGCAAATGTCAAAATAACTCCAAGGTGGCCTGTTTTAAGCAACCGGAAGGGGGCAGTCAGAACACCCTTTCCCGACTCTCTTGCACGCAAAACATTCTCACGGTCCTCCTAGTATAAACAAGTCATCAATATTAGATCGTAGCATTAGTAATACATAACCTGATCGTATGCTAAAGAGTCTTTTAAATCAAAATTAAGCATCGGTTTGCAAGACAACTCCCAAATCCAAGGAACTCAACATTTTGACAACTGTTAAGGACTCCCCATGCAAATCTAGTAAGAAATCTCATATTGAAGTTATGAGAGAGAAAAGATAAATATATAAGTCTACTGGGCTAATCCACCAAATGCCAATTGATTCAACATGGAATCTCACATTTGTGGATCTTAAGTATGTCAACACTGTGGGTCGAGCCCATGGTTTGGTGAAATTTCACAACAGCATACTAAATGTTAGGACTGACCTTTCCAGAAAGCACATCCAAGGAAATCACATGAGAAATGGTATCTTGTGCAAAGATAACAGGGGCATATTCTTCATGGACCGGGGAAGGCTCGAGATTTTCAACAGCATAATCATCTTTGTGAACTGGGTTTTGTTCAATAGTATCCATCCTCTTAATTGTCCAGCCTTGTTGCTTTTCAAACTGCTCCCTTTCAGAGTGGAGCACTCTGACAGCATATGCCACCCCACTAGTAAGGGGCCTCTCAAAAGCAGTTATTTCCGTGTACCTTGCAAAGGTTTCCTGCTCAAGCTCCATACAAGTTAGCTTATTTTAGTTGCTAAATATTAGCCATCAGATAATCAATCAAGATCTAAGAAATGGAATTTAACCGACCAATTAAGCTTTTTCAAAATTCAAGCTCAAATTAAGGCATAATTTGCTGAGAAAACACGAGATTTGAGAAGACCCAGATGACGATACACTCTTGACAAGCATATTTCTCTGGATTATAAAAGTTATCACAAAATCACTCGATTTACAACACTACTCCGCTATATGCAGATTCATCAAGCAATACTCAAACTAACTTTCGTATATTTATCAGGTAATCAGTTGACTGCAAGGTAAATAGTGAAAATCTATGGAATTTGAGAAATTCAATGCAACCCAAGAAAAACTTAATTTGTTAAAGACTTCTACACATGAGTCTAGCAAGAAATTTCACAGTGAAATGGAAGAGAAGGGATAAACTTATAAGCCTAGTGAGTTACATTTGAACCTCATACATTAAACTCCGAGGGTCAGGCCTCAGACCTGATGAACTCTCGCGGAATTAGTGAAATAAACAGTAGAATTACCTGATCAATGGCAGACGGATTCTTGCCATGGTGAAAAGTGCCAATCAAGATGGAGAGCGCTTGGACATGATTCAAGCTCACGTTGAACTGATCCTGCAGCATCCTAGCCCTTTCATCACACATACTTGCAAGCGCCTCTTTCCTCTTTTCAGTGGCTTGTGAGCTCATATACCAGAAGATCCATAACGACGCGACGGTCCATACAGCCACCCAAGCTACCAAAAGCTTCTTCCACCATGTCTTCCTCACCCTTTTTGACCCAATATACTGATAATAAGGATGGTGGATTTTGCAGGTGTTCCCAATTATCTTCTCCCACAAATTCACCAACACTTTCCCTCCATCACCAAGCAAACCCTGCTTGGCATCCACTACTCCACCACTAACTAACCAATTCATTGGGATTAACCAGCAAAATAGCATTAAAATCACATGCCCCACCTTCAAACCAAACCCAAAAACATGCAGAAAACTCATCCAAAACAGTATCTCAAAAAAGTGTACTAAAACCCAATTTCCTATTAGTCCCAATCACAGGTAGGTCTGACTTGTGGTTAATTCCAGAAAAACTGAGAGGAAGAAGACCTACTGTCGAATTTGAAGACTATTAAAACTAACCTGAACAAAATTCAAACTCTAAAAGGAGTGAAGTGGAAAATAGAAAATAAAATAAAGAAGAAAAGTAAAGAGATCTCAACTTATCCACCCAAACCCATGTAGCTTCAAAACTCTACCACATGAAAAACACTAAAGTTCTAATCAAAGGAGAAACCCTCCATAACTCCATAACCACAAGTACAATCAAGGAATCCTTTTAATCAAAGATTCCAAATTTCCTATACCAAACATAAATTCATACTATCCTCAGAGCAAGCAACCACAACCCAGAACAAGAAATGATGCTTAAACAGCAAAAAACAAAGATTCAGAACCCAGTATTCTTAATCAAATCAGCAACAAACCCAACAAAGAATCTACGCTGAAATGCCAAAATCCTAAATTCCAAACAGGAAATCAATCAAACATGCGGTGGGCTCTCTTGCTTTGACACTAAAACTGATGCACCCGTGTGAAAGTTTGAAGCTTTGAAGCTGTACAAAGAGCAAGAAGAGGCAAAGATAAATTTGATTCATGGGTACAATTCTGTAGAGGAATCTGCAGTAATAGATAAAAATAAGAGAAAAAATAAAAGGAAAACAATATTAAAAGATCAGAAGAATATGGTTGCGGAAATGTAAGCTAGTACATGCCATTATCTTTTATCCATTTGGGTTCAGACAAAAAAGAAATAAACAAAATTTATATTATTATAAACATATATACGAAAATGATTTAATGTTCAAAAAAAATATATATATAAAAATGATTCAAGGAAACAAAAAGGGGGCGTCAGAGGAAAATTATCTACCCACTAAAAGAAAGAAAGCACAAGCCTTTTTTTTAATCTGAGCAACTTTGCTTTGGTGTTTGTGTTCACATCCCTGTCCATTTCCTGCCCGTAGTGTACGAGTATACGAATAATTAAATACAGATAATTAAGGGTTTTTTTTTTTTTTTTTTTTGATAGAAAAGTAAAATTTATGAATTAATTTTTTTAAGGAAATATAAATTGTGAATAGGATTTTTTGTTGTTTATTTTAAAGAAAAATTTAATTCCTCATTGTGATTTCTTCTTGTATACTTTTAAAAAAATAAATTTTTTACTAATTATTTTATATCTTATTATAGGACAACATAAGTAATAATATAACATATTTAAAGTAACAAAAAAAGTTAACTATTAAAGCCGTATAAATTAGAAAAATTATTTCTTAGGTAGTTTAAAATTTGAACATTTATTATTTAAATACCATGTCATTTTAATATATATAATGAGGTGCCCTAAGATAAGAAATTTTATCGCTTATATATATACTGTGTTAAAATCTGGTAAATTTTTATTAAAATTCTACTAATTTCTGTAAAAAAACTGATGTGGTATGAAATATGATCATATTATCAAAAGATTATCCACATTCTAACAAAAATTACTTATATAATATCAAAAAAATTGTGTTATGATAGCATTTTCGGACAAAAAAATTATCGTATTATGATAGAGAATACATATAAATTGTTATTTGCATTTAAAATCTACTGAATTTTGGCAAAAGATATCTAATTCATGAGAAAATTTTTAAACTTCAAGGTACATCATTGTACATTACTGAAATATCATAATATCTATATAATAAATGCTAAAATATTAGAGCACCTAGATAATTTTCTTGTATAATATTGTACAACAATTCAACTTGATTAAGATTATTCTGTTGCAACTATAACAAAGTAACATCCAAGTTGCTTTTAATTATTTGGCCTAATTCTTGTCCGACGTTGTGACGTTAAATGTCTACAGTCCAATCTGGTTTATATCGATTCGATCTAAATTTACATGATGATTACCGTAAAGGTTTTTGGACCACTTACAATCATGACTTCCCGCGTTTTTAAAAGGAAGTCATTTTTCCTTATTTGAGGGAAAAGGTTTTCAGTAAGTAAAAGACGCACCAAATAATGGAAAAGGAAAAAATCACTTCCTAAAATGTGGTTTTTCTCCTAAACAAACAGAACTTAAATAAAGACTAATTTTAATATAATTTAAACATTCAAATTAAATTTAACATAACTCAAAGGCTCAAATTAATTCTAATACAACTTAAAAGTCTAAAAATAATAATAACATAAATAAAAAATAAGGTTGATTGTAAACCCTAATACTTTACTACAAAAATTAAACGAAAACCTTAAAACTCTAGATAAAAACCCTAATTAATATTAGTTGCATGCATAAGACAACCCAAATCTCCTTCGTCTCAGTCCTAATAAAATTCCAACCAATATCGGGCCCCATTTCGTTCTTTTCTCGTCCCAATCGGATTATTTTCATCTTCATTTGCATCATTTTTAGTCAATTATAATTCAAAGATAATGATATTTTTTTTTTCCTTCGATAATTAGAGTAAAGCTCAAAACAAGCGGGCGCCCCAAAGGGCCTTGAAACAAAGCCAAATAACAAGAATAAAAAGAAGCACAAAAAAAAGGGAATAACGGAGCAAAAGATAATGATATATGATGTGTCTCAATTTTATATTTTTTTACCATACAATTTTATATGTTTTACGCCTCATTCTCGTGATATATTCGGCTATTACATGTGTATGTTTTTACAATTTATGTATATTTAATCTTTGAACGTATTGGAGCAAAGTCAATTTGAAAAGTGGTAGAATAACAAACAAAATTTAACATATTTGAAGACTATATTAAAAACCCTACCACGCGTGGAAAAAAGAGGGATCCATCAGGTTATAATTTGGCAACCCAAATCAGTGTTATAAGGCCTCATGAAGAAATCAACCAAATGGTGAGCACAGCCGTCAGGGCCAGATATAACCTCAAGCAATCCAAGCACCCGTTTGGAGCCCCCGAGTTTTAAGGGCCCCAGATTTTTGAAGTTGTGGTTTTAAACTATCAATTCTTAGTATTAGTAAATTTTAAAATCAAAATTATTATAATTTGTTGACCCCCTTTGAGAATTTCGCTCGAAGTCCTGAAAATGTCAGGATTGGTCCTGACAGCCGTCAACAAAACGTTTCGGTTCACTGCAAATAGATCAATCGGCCGTCACTCACCTGCTGGCATGCCGCAGGTATAAATAGGATAAGGGAGATTAGTTTTAAGAACTCGGTACAATGAGAAAAGTACAAAAACTTTCGATATAAATATCATTATATAATTTTTTTAATTTTTTTAACATTAGTAAATTTTTTAAAAAATGAGTGGAGCAGGGGAAGTAGAAAAGTCCCACACGTTAAGTCGTTAACTCTGTGGAATCAGGAGAGTCTCAACATGGATGGTGTAAATGCGCCGCACCATAAGTGAACAACAGTAACAATAGATTCGATGCGTAAAAGACTCCCGTATGAGTGGAGTTTGAAAGGGATGAATATAGGCAGCCTTACTCTTTTAGGGTATAATCCTACTGAGAGGTTGTTACCGAGGACCTTCAATCTTATTAGGTTGGCAACACGAGGACTTCCCAAGAGGTCATCTATCCTAGTATTATTCTCGTCCAAGCACCTTTAATTTTGAAGTTTTAATGAAATCCGGTGTCTTAGTGTCTGATAAATAAACCCTAAGAATGTTTTGTCAAAACTGCCCTTTGATGAAGGAAATATCAGAGATGCCATTCGCTGGCAAAGAACAGCAGCGCATCATAAGGGAGGACAAACTTGTCATTGAAGAGGCCTGTTGGCGGAATCTGTCTGGGCTTGTTTTGGTTGCATAATAATTCTTTTAATTTTTTAGAATAAATTACAGAAAATATTTTTTTTTAACTTTAAAAATAGAAATCCTCCTTACAAATAAGAGCACTTATAAAACTCTCTCACTTTTAAAAATTTATCAATTAATTTCATGCAATTTATTTTTGACCATTTTGCCCCTAATGCTTAATTTTATTTTTAGAAAAGAATTTTATATTATTAGACAAAAATTAAAAATTTTACGCTTTTAGCAAAAATATTAAGGAAATTTTTGATATTTATAAAAATATAATTATTTTAATTAATTATAGTAATATTATATAAGTTTAGAAGATAAAAACTATTTTTAAAATTTTAATAAAAAAATGTTATGATATAAAATATAACTTTTTTTTGTTAAGGGGTAAAATGGTAAAAAAAAAAAATTGTCTGGGGGCTAAGTAAAAAATTTTTAAAAGTGAGGATATTTAGTGAGTGCTTTTATTTGTAAGAGAATTTTTGTTATTGAAGTAAAACGCAGGCGTTTTTTATAATTTACCCAATTTTTTACTACAAATCACTTAAATTATAGATACAATTTTAAAAATTATTTAAATTTTTTAGTAATATATGTAAATTTTTAAAATTTTTTAATATCACACCTTAACTTAACACTGTATAATATCTGCTTGTTTTTGCTTACTTGACATTCTGAAAAATATAGAGAAAATAATTTTAAAAAATTAAGATTTATATCTAAATTTATTTTAAAATTTTAAATATTTAAAAAATATTCTAAATATCTAAAAAATTTGTATATATTTAAAAAAATAATTTATATATTTAAAAAATATTCTTATTTGAAGTGCCATGTCAGCAAAAACTAATTGAAATTAACGGCGTTACATTAAGGTGTGACATTAAAAAATTTTAGAAAGTTTATGTCCGACATTAAAAGATCAAAAATCTTTACCTAAAATTTAGTTAATTTTTAGTAAAAAAAAACTCTAATTCTTCTAGAGAAATTATAGATATTTTTAGATTCGAATATTATCGGATAATTAACATGGGTATAAAAATTAAACACATGATGTTTAGTTTTCATACGTGTATATTTCAATTTGTCTTTCTAAAAAGGGTAACCTAAATCATCGAGCTATAATATAAAAAGCTAGACACCTAGAGAGCATATTAACTCATTCTTGCTAGTCAAATGAAATAAGTACAACAGCCCATGTCATGAAAGGAAAAAAAAATAAAAAATTAAGGCCTCGTTTTGTTGCTATATAAAGTAAATTCCCATAAGAAATTATATTTCTCGAAAATTTAATTCTTGTATTAACTTCTCAGAAGTAAGTAAAACATATTTGATTGCAAATATGTGAAAGAAAACTTCCTTTGAGGAGGCTAATTAAAAATAAATAAATTAATTAAAACTTACCTAGGAGGGGTTATTTAAGTTACTTTCGAAGTTTTGAAGGAATTGAAAATTTTGTCTACTTCTTATCAATCAAACAAGAGCTTAAATTCTAAACTGCTACTTCTCAGATCTATTTTCTACATATCAAACGAGGCGTAATTCTTTATCCTTGTATTATTTACCCACATCAAAAGTTTAACCTCCCTTGAAAAGGAATACAACAACAACAACAATAGATTCAATGCCTGAAGGGCTCCCGCATAAGCGGGGTCTGGGAGGAGTGGAGGTACGCTGCCTTATTTCTTTAGGGTTTAACCCTGCCAAGAGGCTGTTTCTGAGGACTCCCAACCTTATAGGGTTGGCAACACAAGAACTTCTCAGGAGGTCACCCATCTTGATACTGCTCTTCCCCAAGCATGCTTAACTTCGGAGTTCTAATGGAATCCGGTACCTTAGTGCCCGGTAAATGTACCTTCCCTTGAAAAGGAATAAAATTTACTATAGAGTTCCAATATGTGATAAAGAAGTCATTCATTGCAACTAGTTGGATAGAGAGCATGCAATTTCTCTCTTTCGTTTTTGGGTAATTACAGTGTGCATGCTAATTTGCATGCGTAATTCCGGTGATGTTTATATGCATTGTCGGATAGGTGCAAGTGTCTTATCATTTTAGCCGACTCTTATAATCAAAGTAATTGTCTATATATGGATAGAAAAAGAATGCGAATGTGTAGTACCTGACTAAGGAATCAATACTCTATTTGCTATGTGTAAGTTGCCATTTTTTTTTTAGTTATTGTGAAAAAAACTAATATTTATTATTATTGTCGATACAAATATTTGTATTATAGCAAAAAAAGGATATAAGAAGCGGAAATAATGGCAAAAAAGGGTGAACACCACCCTCAACAAAGTAATAAGGGAAGCAAGAACTGAGCAACTTGCCCTTAAATATCATATCCTAAAACCGAATAGGTTTTGAAGTTTGTCAAGGAACTAACTATCCCAAAAACTTAAGATAATAGGTGAAAGCCCAAGATTGGTTTTACTCTAACATGTTCTCTCACGTAAATGCCCATCATGCTTGAAGCGTGGATATTGCACGTAGGTTAAGGAATCATCTGTCCCACAAATTTAAATTAATGGATGAAGGGCTCAGAAAGCGCTTTATCCTCTAACAAAAACTCATGTATTTCAGCCATCTAGCTGTGTGCTGAAATCAAACTTTTCAACTCTATGCATCTCGTCTTTCAATACCAGCTTCCTTATAATAAACCAAGTATACTTAGATGGTTTAAAAAATCTAAATGCCCTTCTAATACGAATTAAACAACTGATAATATACCTATAATCACTCTTTCGGACTCACCTAGGACCAAGCCCAATAGCTCAATCTTTTGAGCAATGCACTATAAAATTAAGTTTTTAGCAAATTGGCACCTTTTTAAAAAATAATTAGCAAATTGGCACTTTCAGAAAAATATTTAGCAAAATGGCACATTTTACTGTTAGCCAATCGTTGCACGCCGTTTCAGACGGCTTACAAGAAGCTGGACGACGTTAGAAACGTCGTGCAATGTCGTCCAGCTTCTTGTAAGCCGTTTGAAACATCGTGCAATGATTGGTGAATAGTAAAGTATACCATATTTTAAATATTTTTTAGGAAGTGCCAAATTGCTAATTATTTGTATAAATGTGCCAATTTGCTCAAAAACTTTATAAAATTACCCGCTAAAGTACAATGAATCATGTGTATATTAAATGGCACGTGACATCAGCAATTGTACGGAAAAATCTAGAACTTGATATACTACGATATCAATTTATTAGGAAAATCTTGATGCGGAAGCGTAAACCCTAATCACTTGATTCGATTCAAATAATATGACTCACACAAACGAGAAGTAAACAAATATGTGGAGAAAGAAAGAACAAATACGAACACACAATATTTACGTGGAAACCCCTCTACAATCGAGAGGGGAGAAAACCATAGGCGGAAATGGAGATTCTTTATTGATACTGAACAGAAGAATTGCAACGACACTTCATCTGAACGAGATATATGAAAGAATTACAATCACTTTTTCTTAACTCTCATAGCACTCGAATATCTGAATTGGAGGAATTACGAAATCACCTCTCTCTCTCAATGGCGGCGCCTCACTCTAAATTGGATCTCATATGACGTAAACCCTACATCTATATATATAGTCGCAGGTCTGGGAGCACCCGTCCCGATCGATCGGGAAACACCCAATCAATTGGAACCGGGCCAATTGATAGACCTTTTTACGGCCCTAAATCCCAAAAATTTACTTAAATCACCTGATCGATTGGGGCTTCCCTCCCGATCGATCGGTGACCTCTAGGCAACCCATAAACTTAAAACAAGTAATTTGAGACATAATTCTAACAAATCTTCACATTGGCTCAAATTATATAAATAAAAGAATTTCCTCCACCTTCTCCACTAAACACCCCACACACAGGGTTTATCTCAACAAAACATGAAACCTAACCGAGTCCGAGCGAAGCATGAACTTCCTGCTAGGTAGCAACTGAGTGAACATATCTGAGAGGTTATCAGCAATGCCAACCATCTTCTTCTCTGAATTGGCTCTTGACACATTATCTGAAACAACCACCTGCTGCTGAACTGTGTTACTCAACTGAAACTGAACTCCCTCTGGCTTACTCACCTAACCTGAATCACAACCAACTGATGATATCTTATGTGGAGACAATAATGAAGACTCATCAAACGTGACATCTCTACTCGTCAGGAATTGCTTAAAGCGAAAACCTTTCTGCTTCCCATAAAACCCTTGCTCAGAGAATATCAGTCCTGTAGACTGACCACACAAAGAGTCCATCGCACTGTGCTCAGACAGACCCCTTAATCCAATCTCAAACGTCCTGAATTTGTGATCTCTGGTTCTGTCAACAACAAGGATAATGAAGATGCTACAACAAATCTAACTGTGGAACCGACAAGCTTATACAGAGTACCTAACCTTCTGCCCTTCATAACTGTCAATGCACCCTTAACGACCGTCAAAACTGCACCTTCAGCTGTGTACTTGTACCCTTTTGACTCAAGAGTACCTAAAGAGATGAGATTCTTCTTCAAATCAGGAATATGGCGAACATCGCTCAAAACCCTGATAGTGCCATCGAACATCCTAAAATGAATTGTTCCTATACCCAGAACTTTGCATGGAGTATCATTACCCATCAAAGCAACTCCACCTCGAACGAACTCGTACGTGGAAAACCAATCCCGATTGGGACAGACATGATAGGTGCAATCCGAATCCAAAATCCAACCATCTCTCAAATTGGACCGAGGTTCAGACACAGACAGTAGAAGATCGTCATTCTCACCATCCATAACACTAGCTACTATGGATCTCTGGTCAGACCTGTTATCTGCTTCAAGTTTTCTCTTAACCTTGTAACAGTTTTTCTTAATGTGCCCTTTTTTATTACAATAGTTACAAGTTAGGTTTTGATGCCTAGACTTAGACTTATTTCCACTATGATCATACTCAGTCCTCCCCCCTCACAAATAAACTACTACCTGAGTTATAAACAGAGTCAGATAATTCTATATCTACTCCTTCTTTACTCAGTAGGTTTCTCTTAACTTTATCAACAGATATGGTTTGTCTACCACCATAAATCATGCTTTCAACAAAACCCTTATATGAAGCAGAGAGAGAACATAACAACAACATTGCCTGATCATCATCCTTAGGAACATCATCCAATTCTTTCAAATCTTGAATAATTGAATTAAATTCATTGACGTGATTCTTAAGTGACGTACCTTCTGACATACGAAACGTGAACAACCGACGCTTAACTGCGAGTTTGTTGGAGACAGACTTGAAACAAAACATATCCTGCAATTTCTCCACAACTCCTTAGCGGTCTTCACATCCAGAACTTCTGTCAAAATATCATCGGTAAGACACATCTGAAATGCCGTGAGTGCCTTCTCATCTAACTCCTCATATTCTGCTTCTGTCAAATTCTCTGATTTCTTTTCTTTCCCATTTAAAGCTTTTTTCAAGCCACTTTGAGTCAAGAGATCCTTAACGCGAACCTGCCATAAACTGAAGCTCCCTTGACTACCAAACTTCTCAACTTTGGATCTAAATGCAGACGTCATAGTATCAAATCAAAATAAACAGGGCTCTGATACCAATTTGTGCGGAAAAATCTGGAACAAACTGATATACTACGATACCAATTTGTTAGGAAAATCTTGATGCGGAAGCGTAAACCCTAATCACTTGATTCGATTCAAATAATATGACTCACACAAACGAGAAGTAAACAAATATATGGAGAAAGAAAGAACAAATACAAACACACAATATTTACGTGGAAACCCCTCTACAATCGAGAGGGGAGAAAACCACGGGCGGAGATAGAGATTCTTTATTGATACTGAACAAAAGAATTACAACGACATTTCCTCTGAACGAGATCTATGAAAGAATTACAATCACTTTCTCTTAACTCTCGTAGCACTCGAATATCTGAATTGGAGGAATTACGAAATCACCTCTCTCTCTCAATGTCGGCGCCTCACTCTAAATTGGATCCCATATGATGTAAACCCTACGTCTATATATATAGGTGCAGGTCTGGGAGGACCCGATAGATCGGGAAACACCCGATCGATCGGCATCCAGATTGATCAGAACCGGGTTGATCGATCGGCCGTCTTACGGCCCAAAATCCCAAAAATTTACTTAAATCACCCGATCGATCGGGCTTCCCTCCCGATTGATTCGGTGACCTCTCAGAAATCCATAAAGTTAAAACAAGTAATTTGAAACATAATCCTAACAGCAAGAGAGGGTAAAAATGTAAATTAGAACAAGCTAAGCAATAATGAATAAAAATAAAGAAAAGGGTGCATGGTCTGATGGGTAGTACGAATGAAAATGCAGTTGCACCAAACACCCTCTCACACTTCTTCTAACGACAAAAGTCCCGTTTTGATCATCAAAGTGATCAAAAATCAAAAGGTTGATCAACCAATTTAAAATTTAGAAGGCTTAGTTACCTAAATCTTCAAAATTGTTCCATTTGGTCACCAATGTTATTTAAAATTGAATAAATTAGTCACACAACTTAAATTTTAGATAATTGGTTGCTCAACTCCTAATTAAAATCTCATTCAGCCACTCATAGGGGTGTATTTTAGCCGAGCCGAGCTCGAGCCTACCAGGCTCGGCTTGTTAGCTGAGCCAAGCTTTGAAAATTTAGGCTCGAGCTCGGCTCGTCAAAAGCTCAGGCTCGGCTCGACTCAATCTAAGCGTGGTAAACTTCAAATTAGGCTTGCAATATTTCAGCTCATTTAATCTCAATATAGGCTCGTTTAAGCTCGGGCTCGGCTCATTTAGGCTTCAATATGCATTCATTAGGCAATATTTAAGCAAATATATTATATTAAAAGAAGCTCGCTTAGGCTCGTTTAAGCTCGCGAGCCTACGAGCTCAAGCTTCAATACGCTCGGGCTCGGCTCGATAAGCTAAACGAGCAGGCTCGGCTTATTTACACCCCTCACTCGAGTAATTTAAAATGGACAAATTGGTCACTCAAATCATATTTTAAAAGACTCAATCATTTAACTTCTAATAAAAATTTATTTAGTCATCTAAGTATTTTAAAATGAACAAGTTGGTCACCTAAATCAAACTTTGGAAAAGTCTAGTTTCTAACTTTAAAAAATCTTTTTTGATCATTTACGTGATTTTAAAATGATAAAATTTATCGCTTAAATACGAAATTACCAAATCTAACATAGAGTTGGGGTAGGAATTGGCAAAGGATGGTTTTTTTTGGGGCCGGGGACGCTGGGGGTCTATTCAATGAAAATGAGTTTTGGAGGAAATTTTGATTTTTTTTTTTTTTTTATTAATTTAGAGGTAATTTTAGTAAAGCATTTAATTTAGATAAATATTTTAAATTTTTAGTTTTTATAATTATAAGTATATTTAAATTATTACATTTTTCTTTAAAATATTTTATATATTTTATTTTATGATAGAATTAATTATTTATCTTTTAACTTTTATTCAATATTAATGATAAAAAAAGGACTAATTTGATTGTAAAATAAAACATAAACGATTATTTTTTTAAAAAGTAATGGATAAACTTTAATAAAATTAAAATTAGAGACTAGTGAAATAAATAATTTAAAAAATATAATTAATTTTTTATTTTTTATTTAAGCAGTGAATTTAATCAGTTTTAAATTACTTGGGTGTCTAAATGTGATTTTTATTAGAAGTTGGTTGACCAAATCTTCTAAAATGTGAGTTGTGTGACTAATTTGTCCAATTTTAAACAACTTTAGTGACTAAATTGAACATTTTTGAAGAGTTGGGTAATTAAATCTTTCAAATTTTTAGTTGGATGACTAACTTGTCCATTTTTTATCACTTTGGTGACCAAAATGGGACTTTTGTCCTTCTTCCAACCTTGAAACCACTTGGAGTTTTACGAACAAAATCTATTAGAGTATAAAATTAATCGATGACTAAAGACGACTTGCTCATAATGAGAATTTAACAGTCTGATGTTGTTCACAATAGTGATAATATAAGCAGAAACTGAGTTCAAGTCAAGGATAGCCTTAATAACGACCTTATTGTCCCCCTCCAAGATAACGCTTTTAGACCCACCTAAAATACACAATGAAGAGCATCTCTTGTTGCAATTGTCTTAGTCACTAAGACATGTGCATTACCCAAGGGACGAGAACCGACAATAAAAACCGTATCACGACTATCTCAGATGATAAACCCAGCAAAAGTCGATTCATCACGCTTAGACCGTCAAAGTTAACCTTTATCTAATTTAGGAAAGAATAAGCCACGAAATCTGCACGTCCACCTCTTTCTGTGTTCCTTATCGCTATTAAACAAAGGATAATACTATTATCAAGATAAAATTATTATTATCAAAATAATATTACTGTTTTCAAAATATTTTACACCTCTTATTAATATAAATAATATAATAATAATAATTTTTATCCCGATAAGAATAGTTGAAGGAACAAAATGAAAGGGCATGGGACTTTTAGGATAGTGGTGGGGCGTGGGGTAAAGAGATTAGCTGTCAACAACTACAACTCCAACTAAAGCCAGTAGGAGAAGAAGCTTGTCAGCTCCGCACGGAATTGAGTTCCTTCCTGAAATTATCTCCTCTTTTCCAGGGTATTCCTGTCATTTTACATCTCCCCTCCGTTTCCTGATTTGATGTTATTTTATGGGGTTATTTATATTTTATTACTTTTATTTTTTTGATAATTATAAAAAGAATTTTGGTATTTTGAAATTATTAAAAAGAAACTTAAGGTTTTTATTTTAATAAAAAGGACCCTCTTCGACTATCTAATATCATTTTGAAAGATTTTGGGTTATCTGATTTATTTCGATTCGATCTGGATTTGCATGATAATTACCGTAAGGTTTTTGGGCCACTCAGAATTATAATTTTTCCCGTTTTGAAAGGCAGGTCATTTATCCTTATTTGCCGGAGGGGGTCCTTTTTATTAATACGATAAAACCTCGGGGTCCTTTTTAATAATTTCAAAACGTCAGGGTTCTTTTTATAATTATTAAAAAGGTCAGGGTAATAAAATATAAATAACCCTAATTTCTACTAGTGTTCTGTCGTGTGATATATGAAGAATGTTTATATTTTAAATATATTTTGTATATAATCAAATTAAAATTTTATTGAATTTTATAAAAGATACAATATTTTATATTTTGTAAAATTACGTGATAAAAATATTGAATTTCTTGATTTTCTTTTTTATAACCCTGAAGATTAAATAACTCTATCTTAAAATTATTTATATTGGAGTTTAGAGGCTTTTGGTGACACTCATTTATAATTGCTTGAATTGGAGCTTAGAGGCTTTTGGGGGTAAAAATACTTGGTAATAATATATAGAAGATGCCACTTTAGTCTCACCGAATAATATATCAGTTTCATCGCTATTTCAATGAAGTGAACATATTAGCTAGTTATGTCGTCTATTAGAAACACGAATTATAGTGCCAGAGATGTATGTCTCTTGACCGGGGAAGGAAGCTTACTGTATTTTCTCTTATATGATTTAAGAAAGAATCCAAATATTGACTCTAATTTGGTTCGGTAATAATAGTTTGATTGAACGAAGGGGCTCAATTAATCAAATATGTTGTTTTATCGATCGTAATAGACACCTTTTATGTTGGATTCGTCTGTCCTTGTTGTTGGTTAAGTTGGAAACCCGTTGCCTGTATTATAAGTATCGTGTTTAATATGTTTGACCTAAAGTCAATTTAATAATGAGCGATGCCACGACATACATTGTGCGGGAGAGAAAATAAGGGGCATTTCTACTTTTAGTTGTTTTGCGACAATAACAAGAATGGCACAACTTTTCTTAAATAGTATTTTGTGTAAGATTCTTTAGTAAGTAGAGTCGAGTTCAACCTCTACGGAAAGAAAATGAGAATAAAGTTTGGGGAATACTTTCGGACATGTAATGTGAGATGTACAACAACAACAACAACAACAACAAACCCAGTGCCTCCAAGGGCTCCCGCAAAAGCAGGGTCTGGGGAGGGTAGGTGTACGCAGCATTTCCCCTTCAGAGGGCTACCCTGAAGAGAGGCTGTTTCCGAGGACCCTCAGCCTAAATGTGAGATGTGTCTCCCTTAATTTAATTTTTGGCTCAGTATTTATAACATAAAAAAGGAATGAGAACGAGCTGTTTCTACTTTATAGAAATACTTAACCATATTTTTACTTAACACACATGTATCTAGTTGGTATAAACTACGAGACAGTAAGAATTTGGTTACTCGAGACTAGAGGTGGCCAACGAGACAGGTTGCGTTTAGGCCCAGACCGAGCCACAAGCCTCCTCAAAAATGGGGGGGGACCGGGCCTGGCCCATTGGGGCTTTGTCCCCAATGGCTAGTGCCCGTTTGGATACTATAACTTATTTAATAATTATATTTTTTTATTTAGATTGTTATAATTATATTTTTTAATAAGTGATAATATATTTTATTTTATAAAATATATTTGTTATTTTATAAGGCACTATTATAATTGTATTGTATGTTATATTATTTATTAATAAATTATAATTATTTTTGTGTCAAAATAATTATTTATACAAACATATATACTTTTTTATAAGTACATATTAAAAAAAAAAAGAGGGCCCAGCCCGGATGCCCAATAAGTATGAAAGTATTTGTAAACGTTAACAATACGAGCGTCTTCTACTTCAGTTTGGCTCATTACACTCATTCAACCTAATTAAATTCGACTGAATAAACTATCAAATTTTTATAATAAATACAAATAAATTTCATTCGATTTCAAACACGAATAATTTACGAAAGGGCAATGTCAAGAAGTGATTAGGCCATCACCAGAACTGGCTTTTAGTTTTTTCATTTTTATTTCTTTTTTTAGGGGGTTTGAAAGCGACGTTACGCGTCAGTGCACCGGTTCACTCGCCAATTAGTGAATCCTACGTGTACCTCTCTATTATGGGGCCTTCTGCTGTGTGTCGCTTAATATTTGAGATTATAAAAAAGAAAAAATAAAAAATTTAATATTTTTTATTACGTAATTTTATAAGTATATAATATTGTATATTTTATAAAATTTAATAAAATTTTAATATAATTGTATATAAAGTATATTTAAAAATATAAATATTTTATGTACATCATATGAGATAACATTAATAATATTTATTATATAAATATTCCTACATTTTAATATTTTAATATATGTATGGTATTTTGAAGGTTAGTAATTTTATACTTTGGAGTTTAAAAATATTATCAAGTAGGTACTCTCTATCTATTTTGATGGGTTTCAAATGATGGATGTAATCTCGAATGTATATAGGTATTTATCCTCTGTCAAAGTATAATATTTCTAATCAAAAATATTGATAGAATACATGATTTTGATAATACTGTAATATCTTCAGTTCATTTTTATTGTGATCTATAAATTTTTACTGAAAATATTAATATAAGTTATATATATTGTTATAATCATGCACTTATTAAAATTTTATAGTGAAAATTGATATGATTGTGATAAAAGTTTACCAAAATTTGGCGTAAGATGCGGTGGAGATGAAAGTTTTAAATTGAAACATCCAAATACCTCATTATGAACATTTAAATATTAAAGCATCTAAATGATAAATGTCAAAAATTAGAATAAGAAATTGATTCATGTTATGAAATATAAAATATGATTATATTTATTAATTAATATTAGTCTTATTAAGCTAATAAATCCCTAATATATTATGCACTGTGCTTATATAAGGAAGCCGGAGCCCTTTTTGGTACTGGGTTTGTTGTTGTTGTTATTGTTTTGTGCTTATACGAGGACTCATCGGACTTTGCCTTCGAGGAAGCAAGAAGGAAAGAAATACTGACTAGAACAATCGGTCCCTAGCCCTTGAGTACTAGACCATCAGAAGAGCATTGAGAATCTCCGATATCCCAATCACTTAGTTGCACGTAGAATGAAACTACCCCTTATACCTCTTGCTCTTTAATACTGACTTTCTTATTCTAGCCATGAATTCTGATATAGACAAGAAAATCCGAGTATTCCTGTACTACTAAACATATGACATTAGAATTATAAATACATTGCCTATCTCGTTGTAAAAGATCATTAAATAGCATCTCAAAGCCTAAAAACTCTCTAATCTCACTCCTCGTTAGAGCTTTCTTGCAACTCTACTGACTAAAAGAATTCATTTAAAACAACACAAATTACGTTGAATTTTTAAAGAGTATTCGGTTAGCATATGTAATAGAGATTAGAGGTGTAAACAAACTTAACATTTGATGAACTATTCGTGTTTGAAATTGATTAGGGCTTGTTTGTGTTCATTATGAGGGCTCGATAGTCTATTGAGCCGAGTTCGAGCAGGCTCGATACGTTTAATGATTCGAATTCGAATAGGGGTACATTCGACTCATTAACGTTGAAGAACAATTTGATAAGGACGCGATAAAAGCTTGTTAGCAGCTGGTTAAGGGCTCGTTAGTAGTTCATATTGGTTCAAACATGGTTCAATAACGGCTCTATAGTAACTTGTAAAGCTCAACTCGAATTTAAACTGGATTTGACTCGATAAAAAGCTCAACTCGGCTCGATAAACGTAATGAGCCGAGCTGAGCTGAGCATCGAACACAAGAAAATCTTATCAAATAGAGTTCCAACAAGGGATGGAAATACTCAGTAAGAGCTCGGTTCAAACTCGAGCTCGAGTTTAAATAAAGGGGTGCTCTGCTCTGCTAGTTTCCATCCCTAAGAAATACTAAAAAACCTGCTTACAAATATAAAATTGTGTGAAAAAAAAAAAAAAACAAAACTTTGGTGAATTGAACTTGGTGAGTTTTTCCGGATAAAGAAACAATTAGATCATGTTTATTTCATTTTATGATTATAAATTGGTAAGTCGCTATTTAGACAATAATTAAAAAGGAAAAAAATGGTAGTTAATTAGTAAGGTTATTTATGCTAAAGGTTCATTTACTTTATCCATTGTATCAATTTCGGTATTGTACTTTTAACTGTGTCAATTTAGTCCCTTTACAATTTAAAATGTGTCAATTTAGTCTTTATAGATCATTTTATGTTAAGTTTTTTATGAAATTTTTAAAAATTTGGTCATGAATTGGGTTAAATTAAGTAAACGGGGGAATTTATAATAAGTTGTTTACATATAACATAATTTTACTGTTCAAAATTACGGCATTAACTTAACTTAAATTTGATTAAATGACTAAACTGATATAATTAAAAGTATAAAAAGTAAATTAATATAATAATATAAAGTATAATGACTTTGACACGAATAATTTTAATTAATATTAGTATTATATGGATATGAATATGTTGAATAAGGGAGCTGCATATTTTGACGTACTTTTGCTCCTTTCGGACACAGGCATCCAACCTTTTTTATATTCACTAATGCGTAATTATTAAGCCATGTATACGATAATAATTGAAAAAATATTAAATATTTATTTTAATGAAATTAATTATTAACAAGTGTTCACGTAACATTTCTTTAAATGTAGTTCATACTATTATTGTACTTCTTTTCGTAATTTAAATGTTCTGTAAAATCGATAAATAATATAACTAGCTGCTATAGTTTTTGTCATATAAAGTTATCTGATATTATAAAATAGCTTTGTAGGTCAGATGTTGTTATTGTTATCACAATTTTATTATTTCATATATTTAGTTATATTTAAAATTGTTTAGGTATTCTCTTCTCTCTATTATGCACATTTGGAAAGGGAATGGGTTACTATCGAGGGATATAAACGAGCCGAGTCGAGCATTTTGGCCTATTTAGAAGGTGTGCTTGGCTCTGCTCGTTTACACCCCCTAAATATAAGATCCTTCTTTGCAACAAGTATGGTTATTCTATATCTTTCTTAACATTCTGCGTCCCCCTTTTGATCTTTAATAATGTCCTATTTAGAGAGCTTGGGGCATTTTGGCAATAGCCGATTTTAACTCGGTTACGGCAATCTCATTGACAAAGGTTACTCAATGCTTTGCATGTCATTGCGATAACATTGAAGTGATGTTTGGCTGCACTGCTTTGATATTACTCGAAAATTGTCCTATTCGGTACTTCCAGGTATGGAATATCGATCTTGATGTTTGTAAGGGGAGAGTCGTCGGGCCTTTTGCATATTAAGAGGAGTATGTCCCCAAAGAGAAGTGATGTCAAAGTTGCCGGAATGCCTTATTGGCGCGCTTTCTAATAAGCGAGATCCTATGACCCTATCCCGGTTGAGGCAAGCTGTAGGCAATTCTTTCGATGTTTCAATCCAACATGACTAATTTAGCATATACAGTTAGAGTATTTTCCATCAGAAAAATTATTATTGTTATTATTATATAGTGATGAGAAAACTCTGACAAATAATTGTGTATTATCTAAGTAATTAAATAAAAAATATTAATTGGGGATTAATTAACGAGCAGGTGAAAGTATCAGACATTACGGCAGTATAGAGCCAATTAGAGAGAAGCTGGTTGAAAAATGATGACATTAACACAAGCATAACAAAATAATTATGGTTATTTATATTTTAGTACCCTGATCTTTTTGGTAATTATTAAAATAACCTTGACATTTTGGAATTAATTAAAAGTACCCTTAGATTTTACCGAAATAATAAAAAGGACCCTCTCTGGCAAGATAGCTTCCCGGAAAGTGAAAAAGACGAAAATGCCCTTACTCAGAACGACGTCGTTTTGGATCTGTTTCAGGATCTTTATCAAAACGACGTTGTTCTGAGTTTAAAAATTATTTTTTTAATGGGTTATTTGAATTACATTAAAAAAAACCTTAAACGACGTCGTTTTTGAACTTAAAATTTTAAAAAAATATATTTAATTTAATTATTCAAATTAAATAAAAGAAAAGGGGTGAACTTCTTCCTCGCCTCTTCGTCTTCCTCCCATGCTCTGCTTCCCGGGTGCTCTACTTCACCCCTCCTGCCCTTTCGTCGTCTGTCCCTGCCTCTTCTGCTTCATCGGTTCGTCTGTTTGTCACCGCCTCTACTTCTGCTCCCAGCCTCTTCTGCTTGAAGGTGATTTTCATTTTCGATGCTCTCTCTCTCTCTGTGTATACATATGTCATTTAGGTTTGATGTTACACTTATTCGGTTAGTTTAACCCCAACAATGTGGGATTTCGAAGATATGGTCGAAAATGGGTTTGTTGATTAACTGTTGAGGGTTTTATATATGTATGTCTATCTCTATTTCAATTTTTTTTTTAGTTTTTTTTGTTCCTTTTATCGAAATAAATAGGTTTAGTTGGGTTGTATGTCTGTATTTTGTAATTAATTTAGGGTAACGATAACCCAAATGTCTTATTTATATCTGATTTCTATGATCCCTGTTTTTTGGGGGTTTTGTCAGGGTTAAACATCCAAATGCAAATCTGATTTTATGGGTTTGGTGATCTTGACACTTTCAGCTGCATAATTGTTTGACTCTTGCATCTGTAACAATACATTTGTTCATTTTTCGAATGTAGTTTAGCACTCCTTGGGCTAGATGACCCTTCCATAGTTCCTTAATATTTATCCGCTACAACCAGTAGTAAATAACAAAAACTTAAATAAAAAATTAGATATAATACTCAAAAATTAATAAAAAAAGTTAAATAAAAAATTATAATACTCAAACAACTTAGATGATCAAGAAAAAAATTAATTTTAAATTTAAAAAAAAATGGCAGTGGTAGGGGGGCTTACCGGTGGGGATGGGGAGGGATGGGGTGCGTGGAAGAAGAACAAAATTAATTTTAAATTTAAAAAAAATTGGCAGGACTGGGGGCGCTTACCGGTGGGGATGGGGTGGGTGGGGAGAGCAGAACAAAATTAATTTTAAATTTAAAAAAAAAAATTGGCAGGGGCGGGGGAGCTTACCAGCGGGGAGGGATGGGGTGGGTGGGGGACGGGATGATTGGGGGAGGGGGATGGGGGTTGATTTTTTTTTTTTTTTTTTTGTTAGGGGTAAAATAGTCCATTTACTGTAGCAGGAGTTAAATTTGGCCGGCCACGTCAGCACCGTTATCAAAAAATAACGCCATCCTACCAGAGAGGGTCCTTTTTATTATTTCGGTAAAACCTCAGGGTCCTTTTAATTAATTCCAAAACGTCAGGATCATTTTTATAATTACCAAAAAGGTCAGGGTACTAAAATATAAATAACCCAAATAATTAAGCACATTTCTTATTATATTATAAGCTTCTCATTCTTACATTCTCTCATGGCTATTTCCATACTTTTCTTGTCTTATTTCTTTTTTTTTTTTTAAATATATAAATTATTTTAGTCTATATTAAAGATTATACATATTGGGAAAAATCACTGAGAGATTTCTTAAAAATGAGGCTGAAGTTTGTTAGAAGTAGAGTTGATAACATCCGACATGACATGGTTCAAAGTATTACTTGGTTTCTCTGATGTTTCCCTCCATTATTGTTTGGATGACCTGCTCAAGCTGATTATCGCGGCCATTCTTAGATCTGCTTTGACTCCATCAGTTAGGCTCCCTTACACGCCCATTATAGACACCCATTATAACAATTGGGTTTAATTTGTATTTGGGTTGAGTTAAATTGTTTTAAAACTCATTTAACTCGTTCGTAAAGTTATGTCAAGTTGTTTGAGTTGCATAATACTACTGTTATATACATAATTTTGGTTTATGTTAGTATGAGATAATTTTAATTATGTTTGATCATGTTAATTTAATAATTTGCTTGAACGGTAATTAATGTTTCTTGTATTTATTATTATTGTCAACTAGAGGCGTATTATTAATATGTTTTAAGTCGATCATGAACTAGAACAAACAAAAAAGGTCATTCATATAATTCAACGAGGGACATAAAACTTACTTGTTTGTTCATCTTGTTGGGTAGAGGTTAAGGGTTCTTAAATCATTTAACAAACACGTTGTGTTTTATGTTAAGAATCCTATGTGAGTCCACGAAGAATCTCATATAGGAGTTGTGAATAGAAATAGCAATGGATTGGGTCTGGGTCAGGTTTGGCTTCATTCAGATCCAACCCAGAAAACATCCGAACCCAACCCAAATCCAAAAAAGCCCATTTACTGCATAAAAATTCAATTCAAATCCAAATCCATTTGGTGGAATGGATATTCAACCCAAATCCACAACCCATTTAAATTATAAAATAAATTAGAATATTATAATCTAATGTTAATATATTAACAATAATAATATCTCAAAAGCTAATATTTTGACAAATCGCTATATCTTTTTTCTTTTTTTTAGTTAATATATATAAATATAATATTAAGCAATTATTCAAATACCTCTTTTATTATAATATTACAATCTAATATTAATATATTAAAACTCCTTATATAATACAAATACTAGTACAACAACAAAAATACGGGTACGAGACGGTATAATAGATTTGTTAGAATACTCAAAATGGACCCTAAAAATTATTCTTTTGGGTGATAGCAACATTATAATAAAGAAATAAAGATGGTGCGGATGGAAAATAAGCAACAAAAACATATTAAATAAATTAAAGATCCCTTTCAATGTCTCTTATTTTTAATTTGTGTTATTCTAATTCATGCAATCCGGCGCCTTCTTGACCACATCATGATCCCACTATCATTCATATTTTAAGTAATCTATCTACTATATTATATTATATAAATAATTATTCTTATAATTTCTCAATCCTTTATAATTACATTTTTAAATTACATATAATTTAATAAGAATTTTTTTTAACCACGCAAACAGGTGTTTATGAAATTTACTTTAAATATTAATTGCAAGGAAACGTACCAAATTAGGTTTGAAAGCATGAAAGCGAAGATGAAAACGTTTGAAGAAACTAGCACTTTTGAAATTTGGTCAAAACACATTTATGTATGTTAAATATTATACGCAGGCAATATAAGTGAATACGAGTACAAAATTTACAAACAGACCACTACAAAATAACACAAGAATAAAATCCATCTATGTATCACACGAAAAACCTAGGCCTTTCTTGATTACCATATGAATTAAATTTCTATAAAAAATTATATTTTTTAATAATTTAATTCTCGCGTGCAGAGTGCTCAGTTCCTAGGATGAGAAGTAGAAATTCTTTAGGGAGACCAGTTAAAAAAACAGAATGAGAACTTACTTAGAGAGGACTAAGTAAGTTATTTCTTATATTTTAGAAAAAAAATTAAAAATTAGTAAATAATATTTTACTTTTCGTATTTTACCTTCTTCTTACTGACCAAATAAAAGATCTAATAATTACTTTTTATATCTGTTTTAGAAAAAGCTAGGGTAACCCGAATCATTGTTAATCAGCCATTAATTAATAAATAATAATTGAATGGAGTTGTTATCAAGCTATGACATTTGCCCGCAGCTGCACCAGGGGATCCTATGGCAGACCTACATGGCTTGTCAGGGGCCGTCCGATGGATGTATACGTGGCAAAATCCTGTTGAAGCCGACGAGGAACGTGCAAATTATACTCAAAGCAACGTATTAAATTAAAGCAATATTAAGACATTAAATATAAGGGGGTATTTAAGTAAAGTACAAGCTGCTTTTATTCACAAATTAATTTCAGGTGGTGGGCCCCCACCACTCAACAGTTTAAATACACTATACAAGATGTATCAGTTTAAAATTTTGGGATAGTTAATTTTCTAACTTAATATTAGATTGTTGTTGATTAAGAAGTCACGAATCTTAATAGCTTCTACTCTTAATATTAATATAATTCAAATACAAAGTATGAAATGAGCATGTGTAAAATCTACACTTTAAAACTAATGGGCATTTGCATGACATGAGGGGGCATATGTTAGAATTATAATTATTCTTAGATCTTCATCTATCAGCTTAAGTTGTTAGAGCAGTTGGCTCCTTCGTTTTTGTTTTCTAGAAAAACAGGGAATAACCTTGTTTCGTTATTTTCGTTCTAGTTTGTAATTCTAGCATTTTTTATAAAACTTAAATATTGTTTTAAAAACTAAAAAAAAACCTGTTTTTAAAACCTTATTTTCAGATTTTATCCTAATATATTATTCATAATTTCCTTCCTCCTCCTCTACCCACCTCCGCCACTGTCCGCCTGTAGTCTGTCGATGGCCTTTTTCTTTCGTGATCCCTCCGGTGTCTTTCTCTTTTGTCCAAACAGAATGTGTTAAAAGCTAAAGCCCGTATATTAAAAATTAAATCTGCAAAAAATTTTGATATCTCATCAACCCATGAAAAAAAACAATAGACTTTGAAATTATTCAGTATACAAATAAGAAATTACTTTCTAAAAATTAAGTTATTTAATATTTTCTTAGTAATTTCTAAAAATTAAGTTATTTAATATTATCTTTATAATTTAACTAATTTTGTCTCACATTATTAAATGGATAAATTAAAGTCATCAACGGTGGACAATTGCCCATTTCATCCTCTGGGTTCCAACTTTGCGGCTACATGCTGCCTAACTTGTCACCCTAACCAAAAGCGTACTGCCTACCTCGCTTTCTTTATTTTATGATAATTATATATAATATTTTAATATATAATATAAATTGATATAATTTCTCACATAAAATGTAAAATATATTACATCATCATGCAGTATTAAGTACTTTTTTTTTTTGAACATTAGATTAAATACTTTTGTCAAATTTATTAGTTTACTCTCTATATTTTTCTTTGCTTTGTGTTTTGAGGGTTAGGTATGTCTATCTCGATGGCCAATTTTTAAATCTTGTTTGTGCTTTTCGTGTCTCTTATATGAGACTCCGGCTTCTATATTGCGGGTTTATTCTCACTAATTATCGAAAAAAATTATTTGTAATTTATTATTAGCTAAACGAGTTAGTAATGTAGTTCACATGTGAACTCAAACAAGGTTCCATATTAAAATTCACTCGATATTAAGCATAACCTTTTTTTTTTTTTTTACAATCATGATTAAGATTTGTGGACGTTGGGAAAACAAAACAAAAAAAAAACAACAAAATAAAACAAGACATAAGACATTTTATGCAGTACAACAACCACAACAACAACCTAGTGCCTGAAGGGCTCCCGCATAGACAGGGTCAAGATATTTTATGCAGTACCTAGGCGAAAATATATACAAACACACTAACCACATAATACGCCTAAAAACACTCCATAAATATGACCCATTATAGAATAAAGTCATACTTCACATAAGAAGCCCACAAGGGAAGCCTCTTTAACTATTCAAATGTGACGGTTAATCTTTTCATGATAATTTAATGCATGAATGTACTTTTAAACTCATATCTAATTCAGCTGTTCTTAACTCCGATAACTATAATTAGGACATACATATATATCTATTAAAAAATAAACTTTTCCAAAAAGTTTAAGTTAATAAGTCCTCGTCTATGAATAAATTTATACGCAGTATCCCCTAATTGACTGGGTCATAAACTAATGTCCTAGTTGATAAAAATATTTGTATAGAGTAACATATAATATATAATATGAGATTAATTATTAGCACATCATATAAAAATGAAAGGACATGATGCAACATGTTGGCTCATAAGTGGTACTCACCTGCCCTAAGCTAATTGGTTTGTGAAGGCGCACTACCACTTCACTAAAGCCCCCCCATGCTCGCTACTTTATTTATTAAGTGTAAATTACATATTAATACTCTGAGTTTTATTAATTTGTATTGAGAGTTTTCTTTTTATTTATTAAAAAAATAATACTTTAAGTTTTGATGTATTAACTTTTTAGTACATAAATTTTATGAAATAATTTTTTAAACTAAAAAGTTACATGTATTTAATAAAATAGTCTAAATTATAATATAAAAAAATGTGAAACTTGTTATTATTTGTCAATATTCCCTTATCCTATGCCTAAACTATTATTTTATAACATTGCCAACGAAAAAGAGTCGGAAGTGGGGTAATTGTATAACATAGTCAAACATGCATTGAAATTTTTCCATGTGTTGTACAATTTTGTTTTTATCATTCTACTGTTACACAATGAAATATATTTATTTGTAAGTAATAATCGTGTTGTATTGTTGACCTTTCAATTGTTTTAAATGTATATTTGTTTTGAAATGTGAAATAAAATGAATGTGTTACTTGGTTTAACTTGTTTAAGAAAGGGTAAATTGTTTCAAATTTAAATCTAAAATCGAATGATATCGAATTGTTTTATACATATATTTGTACATATTGTGCTAAAGAGTTATAATCAACCAAACTTATTTTCCCTAATCCCCTATGTGTGTGTGATTTAGTTACGTTTTCTCGCAAAATGATATAAAATATTAAGGATTACATGTATGAGTTTAGTTGAATCTGACGTTAGAGTTGTGAGAGAGAAGTAATTAACATACAAGTCTAATGAGTTACTTCACCTACCATATAACGCCAAGGCGTTCTAGGCATTCGTCAGGAGTTAGCACGGTCATAGGCGTCCAAGTGTTTCGAGTGTTTTGGGGTTTATTGCTGTGTTTGTTTTATTCTTTTCCCCACTCTGATGGACATTCTTGTGTTCCGTTTCAGTGAATGCGCCGGTTTTGTACTGAGAGTTATCTCTCTAGTTATCAAGAAAAAGGATGGAATTCCAGTTGAACTTGTATATGAACCTCGATACTTCAACTTTGTGAGTCGAGTCTAAACCAGAAAATTCCGATGTTCTAATGTTTTCCCAATCCCTTTCTTTATATTTGTTACTTTCGACTCGGGGTTCAGTATTTGTGAATGGTTCTAACAATCAGGATATTAGATATTTAACACACCCCCCTCAAGGGCAAGCGTTGACCATGCGAATAAATGCTAAAACTAATATTAGGGCAAAAATATCAGAAACTCGGTCTAAGTATGATATATTTGAGAACATATTAAGTCTAAATATACAAGTAAAAATTTGACTTATTATAGAAAGGAGGTGTATAATATTAACGCATCCATCTTTTTTTTTGGGATAAATGAAGAGCGAAGCTCAAAACTGGCACATCCATTGAAGCGGAGTATGAGAAAATCCATCCGAGTGGGATCAACTTTTATTATATATTTGGTATATGATAATTAAAAATATTAGTACAAATATGTGGCTAGTTGAGGTCGCATTTTGCTGCATGCACTTTCAAGGATCTAAATAAAAAAGGAAAAAAAAACAAAAACAAAAAACAAATTGCCATGTGGGAGCAGAAAGCCCCTCAAAACGGCTAAAAAAATGAATATTTATATTTATATAAAAAATTTATCTAAAAAGAATATTGTGGTTGAAAAAGATAAAAATGATAGGATATTTACTATTTGCATAAGAAAAATAAAATTATGAAAAACGAACATGACAATGGATCTTAGAAAAAGAGAAAAAAAAACCCGAAAAAGGACACTGGCTTCATCACAAATTGCAACATCGTATATCGTCTCATCTTTGTAGTTGTATGTCAATTTTTTGGTTAGTCATGCTATTTTGCAGTTACTGATGATAAAACTGACATCTTTTTTTTGCTATTTATTAAAATATATTACTCTAAATATTCTTTCGCCAAATCAAGCTTTCCAACTTTTATGAATATAATAATGTGTTTTAAAGTAGGGAGTTGTTATTGTTAAGGCAAATATTATAATTAATGCAATAATAATATAACTTACAAATAATAAAAGCTAAAAAATTATATTAAAAACTATAATTTTCCTCTGCCAATAACAATTTTGTAAGATCAATAATATTAAGTAATGTTGCAGAATATTAATACATGAAGGTGATTATGCGCTGCTTCTTTCCTTGGTCCAGTTTATAGTAGTGGCCCAATTTAGGAGATGGGCCTTGAAACCCAATAACAAAGTACCATGTTCAGCCGAGCCCATATAACGGGCCCATAAAATATTCTCCTCTATTATATTGTCAATCTTTTGTCAAAGCTTGCTGGAAAAATAGTAGAATAGTAAATAGAACTCATTATCCGAGAAATCCAGTATTATTGTGATGTCGTGAAATCACTGCTCTAAAATCGTTTATGGTTCGATCTGCACTGGCAAATTGTGACCAATGAATACCCTGATCTTCTAAGTTAATAAGATGTGCCAATGTTATACTGTATTTTGAAATGATAGACTTGAACACGCATTAATTATGCACAGTTATAGGTCTCAACAATAGATAATACAATAGGAGAAGGGAGGAATGAGAGAGTGTACGAGTGTTATTCTTCTATAATTATTCCTTAATAAGAGAAGAGGAATCGATTTGTAAATGAATTATTCAGCTCTTATAACATTCAACTAGAATAATAGAGAGAAGTTAACAAGGACCTAATTCAATGTGCGTAACGATCAATTTTGATAATAAATAGTTATAAGTAAATATACATGATCATTTTTATGTTCGATAATTAGTGATAAGATTCTTATACTAAAATTGAGTTACATCCTATATATATATATATGTATGTATATATATATATTTGTTTATTTATTTATTTATTTATATGTATTGTGAAAGTAGGAGTTGGATTATCATCCGACCATTAAGGCATGTCCACAACGCGGCGCGTCGCCCGTTTCGGTGTTCTTTTGTTATTGTATTGGTTACTTTTTGAAAATTATTTTTGTCAAGATAAAAATTATTATTATTAAAGTAATAATATAACTTATAAATAATAATAACCACACAATTATTTTGAAAACTACAATTTTGCTTTGCTAATCAAAATTTTGTCTTTGATAATTATATTACCCTACTTTTTGATGTTTTTAATTTCTGACTTTTAGTTTTTATTTGTTAAAGAAATAACGACCTTCTAAATTTCGAGCGTATATATAACTTACATTTTCATAACTGTCTATCTATCTATATATTTAATTTGAAGTTCCTTCTTCCCTTAAAAGCCTCTATTCTCCCAATTTTTAAATTATATGTCAGCACAACATAAAAAGAAAAAAAAGAATAACATATATTTATTATTCACTATTCATTCAGTTATATTGTCCACTATAATTTATTCTGTAATTATAAACCTTCCTTCAAACTAAAGCTTTTAATATACTTTAATAATAAACTTTTATTCAATTGCGAAGTTAAAAATTTGAACACAATCATATTTTTTTTAGACTATTTTAATCTTATCTATTGTTTTAGAGTTGCTAACCTCTTCAAATTTAAGCAAACTCTCATCTCTTAATTGAAAAAAGTAATACTAAACTGAAATTCTCGTGTAACTTCCACATCCCACTCCCACGTAAGTTGAAAAAAGTAGAGAAAAAATAAATTAAAATAAAATAGTGATATTTACACAAAAAAATCACCCACCTTTTCTCTTACACAAAAAACCCACTACCCCCAAACGGTCCACTATCTAACTCTAATTTAACTATTCACTATCATTAACTTTAATTCAATAATGTCACTTCTATTTCATTACAAAACTTTAATTTCATTTCATTGATAAACTCTCTTCTATGGCATATTGTGAGTTATGAGCTATTCCACATTTTTACTGTAATTACTCATGTAACTTTTGATTGACTTTTATAGTTCTTCTATTAAGTACTTTCTTGGCATGTGAAAGTTTCATGAAAATTTTAATAATTTTTTCAATTTAAAAAGTGAAAAATTTTAAATTAAGGGATGAGAATTTGCTTAAATTTGGAAAGGCTAGCAATTCTAAAGAAATAGATAGGATAGATAGATTGGAGAGGTTAGCAAGCAACTCTAAAATAATACAGAGGATACAACAACAACAACAACAACAAACCAGTGCCTGCAAAGGGCTCCCGTAAAAGCAGAGTGTGGGGGGGGTAGATATACGCAGCCTTCCCCCATCAGGGGATACCCTAAAAAAAGACTGTTTCCGGGGACCCCCAACCTGAGAGGAATATAGAGGATAGACTTATAAAAAAAAAAGATAAATAATAATAAAAAAAGAGAGAAATCCATGTAGGTGAATGCGTGTTAGATTACGTGGACAGCAGCAACCAATTATATTTCGACACGTGGTACTGTTTACGTGTCCCCTGACTATGTAAACTTGTGTTGGATCGTAGGGGTAGAGAGAGAGAGAGAGAGAGCGACGGAAATTCGGATAGGTGCATTCCCCGTGCGTTGCCGGTGAGAAATTTACCGGAGACCTCTCGGCGATCCTCTTTCTCCACCGTCTGTTCCAAGAGATCTCCTCAAAAAGATGGTAATTTTTTCTCATTTATTACTCTCTCTCTCTCTCCTTTGATCTTCTCGTTTCTTTTCTCATTTTGCATTTTGAAGAACGGGATAAAGAATTCATTCTTTGCTTATCTTTTTGCTGCGTTAATTAGTACTATAATGCATTTTCTTTCTCTTTTCTTGATAAATAAAGAAAATGCATTTCTTTAATGCATTTTCTTGTAGTGTTATGATTTCCGGTTTGCTGATCTATTAATAAGGTCTTGCAAGATCTTTCCACAAAAAGATGGTATATTTTTTTTCTGATTTGTTAATTTCTCTCTTGATCTTCTTGTTTCTTAACTCATTTCGCATTCTGGATTCGAAACTGATCGGTGTACGATCTGGATGCTGGATCCTTCTTTGCTGATCTCTCTGCTGCGTTAATTAGATAATATTGCATTTTCTTGTGGTTTTATGATTTCCGGTTTGCTGATCTGTTAAGATATGATATTCCGGAGGATATTGCGTGATGAATCTTGCTGTGCATTTGGAATTTTATCTGGATTTCGCTAATTTTGTGCTAAAATTAGGTTTCTTGTAAATTATTTGAATGCGCTGTTCTGTGTTTGTCTTTCTTTGTAAAAAGAGAAGTTAATTGGCCGCATTGTTACAACATTTCAATACATACAAGGAGGTACCTTGTATTAGCTTGATGAATTGAATCAAAAGATTAAACAAAATTCTTGTAGAAAAGCACGGGAGAGAAGTCCAGTGAAGCACCTTGAAGCATTGAGGGCAATAATCAAATTGATTGATTAAAAACATGTACCGTAGAAATGATACAGACAATAAAGGCACGTGTGCAGATCGTGCTACGCTGTCACTCTTTCTGGCAATTAGTTACTGTTGGGCTGTGGATAGTTGGGCTGTTGGTGGAGTAATGGGGTTGCAAGGGAAGTCTTAGACTTTTGGGCGCATGTTGGGCCTTTGATGAGTTTGAGATGTGGGCTGCAAGTGGCCTATTGGAAGGGAATTAGCTTGAGTCTGATTTAGGAAATAGATATACTTATAGACTTAATTTGCATTTCATTTACACTTAATCTCAATTGTATTTCATTTACATTTCAATTTCTTAGTGTCAAGTACTGTTGTTGGTTGAAGGGAAATATTATGAATGAAGATCAACCTCCTTTTCTCTCTCTAAATTCTCTCTTCTCTCTCTTCTTAATTTCTCCATTTCATTATCTTGTATTGTTGATCTTCGAGAGGGATTAAGATCACTTCTTCTGGATTGACGTTATCACTGGTATCAAAGCACACCGGTCCTTGACTAAGTGGCTATTATGGCAGACAAGGTCTGGTTGAATTGAAACAGAAGCAGGAATGGATAGATGGTTTTTTATCTGAGTTGAAAAAGCAACGCACAGCCATCGAGCAATCACTGGGGATTTGAAGGATATTGTTGCAGTTAAAACTAGGAAGAGTGGCTAGATTGCCCTCTTTGAAGCTTAACTAAAATTGGATAGTAAAAAGTGGGGCAGAGACTAGAAGAAATTGAAGGGGAGAGAGAGAGAGAGAATAGTAGGGAAAGGGAGAATTTTATTAACATTCCAAAAATATGAGCTTCATTACAAGTCTAATGCCTCTATTTATAGAAAGTGAGGAGGGGATAACTAATTAATAGTATCTTAATTGCATAATAAAAGGAAAACTTACCTATATATTATCATTAATATAAAGCTACCTATTGAAATACTATTTAACCACATGTATGATACGTGCTTAACTTATTTTTCCTATATCAAGAATTTATATACAAAGAATAAAACAGCCAGCACTAAAGCAGCCTAATTACCTAGACTAGTTGGTACAGAAAATGGCAAATAATAATCACACAATTACAGCTAATAAGGAAAATATCTACGTGAAAAATATCGACAATAGTTATTTTGTGTCACTCAGTTATAATATGCTGTCAATGCTCGGCATATATACATAGTTGAAGGTTCAAAATGGATAGTTCTTGCTTCTAGGAGTTTGGAAATCATTCATACCCAATCTCGCCAATAGTCTTGTATCTTGAAGTTTAAAGCCGCTATTATAGACAGGGGGAGAAAGAATATTATGCTGCACCTTATTGCATTTCGCTCTCATGTAAACAAATTATACCTTAAGAATGGGTGAATATATGGAAATCGTATGTTTTCTTCTTGAAGGCTTTGAAACTGTAGTGATACTCATCAAGGTAATTGGTTAGTCATGTCGAACAACAGCTTTCATAGTTGACTGCAAATTCTGAAAGCAAAAATCTTCACTTCCATTGAGTTGTGCAAGTGTTGAATATTCTTCTTTGATTGACCTCGAGTAGAGTGACAATGATATGCACATTAGCATATGGTTTGGCATCTAATTGACTGATGGAATGTTATATAAATCCCCTAGTTCCTTCCTTTTAGATTTTGCTTTCAAATTTCCAATTGATCTGTTTGGGTCACAAGTTTGTGGCTGTGACCATCGATGTCAAATTTCCATCAAGGTGTTTATTTAGACAAATTCTGTTGTGCGTTGTACTAGATCCCATTTTGGTTGAAATGTTTGTCTATCCTTTTTCTCTCTTTGTTACTCAAATTTTGCTGGCTCGTATTTGGGTCTTTGCAGACCACCTCCAGACGACTCGCTGACAGGAAGACGGAGAGGTTCCATAAGAATATTACCAAGAGGGGCTCTGTCCCGGAGACATCTGTCAAGAAGGGAAATGACTACCCTGTTGGGCCTATCCTGCTAGGGTTCTTCGTATTCGTTGTCATCGGATCATGTAAGATTCTACTCGGCATTTTCTCATTATTTGATATAGACCTCTTAGGGCTTCCCATGCTTTCATTGAACAAATGATCAGGTTACTAATGCAGTTCGCAACATGCATGTTTTTAGACCCAGTTAGAGGATTGGAGTTATGGGAGTTGGATAATTTCGAGAGGAAAATATAACCAATGAATGATGAACTTTGATCGAGTGTATTTGTTTACAGAGGGCTTGCCCAAGATATATATAGACCCTAGAGTGTCTTTTGAACTACTTCTACCACTAAATGTGGAGTTATACTCCTTAAACCAAAGGTTAGAGGTTACATGCATAAATACCAGTCAAAATGACAAGAATCCCAAATTAACACAGTGTTCAAGATATCCACTTATTATAACTTAAACCCTAAAACAAAATAGCTCTAGCGATAAACTATAAATAAGTTTATGGTCTTTTATCAAACGTGCCAAGAAGATATTTGAATTTGAGAGATCATACACTTGCAATTTGTTGGAGCAGTAACATACTTTCAGCTTCACATTCTTCTCTTTCACATAGTCGAGCATGAAATAAAAACAAACATCAATATGCTTGCTCCGTCCATGAAACACCGAAATTTTAGCTAGAGCATTTTTTATCGTACTTTGCTGATTTTTTGGCTGATAACATTGATATGACATATATTATCATAAGTATGTTCTGCATCAGAATTTTCTTATAAAATTATAAAATTGGCAAGATTCCTAAAATTTCAACAAATTCCTTGTGTTTCATGCTTCTACCCTGCACATAATTTTCGCAGCATACCATGCTTTCATAGTCACATGTAATGCAATCATTGTGAACCTTGAGCAAAGAAATATGAGCTCAGAGCTCCCATATTACCCCGTGAAGTCTCACCCTTAGTGTCCGCATGGATCTGTTTGTCCTTCGGATGATTACAATGGAATTTCCGACATATAATTTAGTTGCGATTGTGATTATCTCCGCTGAACATTTGTACTTGTTTGAAGCAACAATCATGTTCTTGAGCATTATAACAAGAAATAATTTGCCTACATTTGTCAACTCACACACTTTTATTAAGTGCACCCAATGGATACAATAATTCAAAGGCTTTCAGCAACGTTACAGAGATTTTTGGAAAAGAAAAAAGCAATGTTACATATGAGGGAGGGTCCATAAAATCAAGGGGCGTTATCACTTAGATGCCTTGAGGATTAAGTATTTGTCACCAAGGTACCCTGACATTTCAATATATAAAATGAGATACCTTAAGGTTTGAATACTGTATCACTTAGGTACCTTATGTCGGACTTTGACAAATTTTTGTGAGAATATAAAAAATGCTGATGTAGTATGTTATTACGATAATGTATATAGCCCATATCAATTTTATCAAAAAAATTAGCAAAATAACATAAAACCTAATTGAATTTCGATGTGAGTTAACTATATGTTCTCGAAATCTTGCAATCATGTTAGCATTTAGAATCACAAATTCTAATGGAAGATACTTATGTATTATCGAAATCATGTTTTACTATAGCATTTTACAACGAAAATTTATTAAATTTCATCAAAGAGTACCCAACAAATAAAATTGTAAAACTTTTGCGCTACCTAAGTTATAAAATTTTTAGGGTAACCCATTGTCTATATTTAAAGGGCAGGAAACCCAAGTGATAAATGATTAAACCTCAGGTACCTATACAATAATTTTACCAAAATCAAAGTTCAGTAGATCATGAATTCCATGGTTTTTGAGAGTCAGGACAAGATTTGTTCATTGAATTTCTGGAATGGTGTTGACCTTCCAAATCATGGTAGTAATTGTAAGCAGTATATAATTTGATGCACTTTCTTTCTGGGACCCATTCGTCCCAACAGACCAGCCCACTTGATTCGCTGGTCGTCGTTGTCATTGGGCTTATGTAAGGTTCTAGGGGGCATCCCTTTCATTATTTGATTTGACGCAAGGTTTCTTAGAGCTGCCCATTTTTCATTGAACAAATGACAAGGTTAGCAATTAACAGCAGCCATGTTTAGAAACGATGTCCGTGTATAGGATCAGAGGGGACGGGACTAGGTATTGTTATTCTTTTTCTGGTAGCTAGAGAACATGTTAAAGTAAAGCCATTATAGACTTTTATTCATTAGCTTAAGCTTTTGCATAGCTAGTTTCTTAACATGGCATTAGAGTTAACCGAGAGGTCATAAGTTCGAATCCAAATAGATCTTATACTCGATATTAATGTAATTTTAGTACAGGGTATTGAGGTGAGCGTGTGTATTGTACACACTTTAAGTCCAATGCATATCAGCTTGGAGCAAATGTTAGAGTGAAATCATTTTTGGACTTTAACTCGTTAGCTTTAAGGGCTTGTTTGATATCAATTTCTATTTGTAGTTTTTGGTTTTTGGTTTCTTGTTTCTAGTTTCTAGTTTTACCCTAGTTTGAGTTAAAATTGAAAATGGAAACCAAAAACCAAAAAAATTGTTTCTAAAACCCAACTTGTAGGTTTTTAAAAAATCAAAAACTACAAACAAAAAATGATATCAAATGTGTTGTACGTGTTTGGAATAGTTGGTTCTTTGACGTTGTCACTGTCGAGGGTGGTAAAATGACTCATATTACATATGAAGGAATGGTGGCACCCATCATGAGTGAAAATTGGTAGTAATGCAATAAATAGTAGATAGTTTGAAGACATGTACAGGTTGATCCACATGGTAGGGCCTTGCTGTTGTATGGTTGGTCTTCATGTGGTTGTTTCATTAAATTCGATTATATTGATCATATTACTCGTGAACTCCCTATTGCTTGCTCATGGTAGAGACAATCCCAACTTTACAAACTTTGAGAGGGTGTGGTTTGTCATGACAATCATGAAAGCTACTTGGTTCGTATAGCTGTTTAGAGAGTTAGTGATCTAGTGATTTATGATTGTTCAATTGTAAATTTGCTCTAAGCTTTTGCCTCCGTTGGGATTCCTATGTGGAGCATGATTTTTCTTCTGTAATGAGCCATGTTTATAGAGGGGAGAGGATCGAGTTGATAGTATTTTGGGGCCTGGATCTAACTGAGAGTATTTATAGGCGTACTAGTGTTTTCTATGGTAAGTTATACTCTTGACTTGCGCTTGCAAGGTGATATGTAAGCAAAGAAGAAGAAGAATTCTTTTGTACTTTCCCAAAAGATAGTGAAAAATTTGTACATCTCTGTGGACATAGGCCCAACTGGTTGAACCACGTAAATATTTTGGCTTGTTTTGCTTTATTTCTCGGTGTATTTCTCGTTATTTTTCAATTTCGTTTCCCTAACAGCCTTGTGGAGCATTGCTACACGTTCCGAGAAGGGAACGCACGAAAATGCCACAAATAAGGCGACGACCAACTCGTTCCTAAGCACCCTTCTTCTCGTGACATAGTCGTGGCTTTTTTCTTATGACTTGTAGATTTTTTGCAGCCTTGTAGTGATTCAATTACAACTTTTGGTGTGTGTGTACTTTTTTTCAGCTCTGTTTCAGATAATCAGAACTGCAACAAGCGGAGGCGTGGCATGAACATAATGGGGTGCTGTTGTGAAGCTCTTTTAACCTTTTTGATAGCCCATAGAAAGGAGAGATACTTGTGAGAGAGAATCTTGGATGAGTGGTTTGCTGAATGTATCACATTAACTCTCAAATAAAATATGCTTTTTAAGCCTCTATTCCGACTGTTGGCGTCTTTAAGGAATCAACCATTCTAAAAGCTTATGATGTTAAATTAACATCTAAGAACGATTTTATATACTAATATATGGTTTTTCACGTAAATGCCTATTGGAGTTAAAGCGTGAATGCACCTCACTTTGTCTGCTTAAATTGTGTTAATGTTAGAAGTGAAGATTATTGGATTTCAGTCTCCTTAATCTCTCGGTGAAAGAGGCTTTGTTATCATGTTAGAGTATCAAGTTATCGAGCAGATGCTACCACTGGGCTCGTCTTCGACTCGTCAGGCTGCAAGAACACAACATTACATGTACACTTAACTATACAATGCTGAGTACTGAGCTCAATTATCTTACGACAAGTCCAACCGATATTGTGGGGCCTGTTTGGGTAAGCCATGTTTTCCCAAAAAAAAAGCATTTTTTTTTAAAGATTTGAGGGTATTTAATCAGGAAAGAGAAGTATTTTTAAATAAAAGTAAAATATAAATTATTAATAAAGTAAATACTAAAAGTTTTTCCCAAAAAAAAAAAAAAAAACCTAATTTTTGCTTATAGTGCCCTATGTCTCCAAAATTAAGAATCATTACCAATTTATCACTATCAATAGTTGCCATTTTCAGCCTTGTTTCTGCTCTTTACAATATATATTTTTTTATTAAAAGAAATAGTACCTAAATAATGTTAGAAATGCAAAAATTAAAATATAGCGAAAGATTTGACAAAAAAATGAAATTAAAAACATAAGATCTACGTGATTTAGTCAAAATTGCTTATATCCACAGACTTGTAGAGATGTTTTATTTATCGGAATTTTACAGAGAGTTTTTTCCTGATTCACCACTACTCTCCCATACTCTAGACAAGGCTTATAAAGGCGTACATAAAGAAACCTTGAATTCTTTAGTTGAGATCACCAAAATAAGCATGGACCTCGACTTGGGCCCAAATCAAGGCCTAAAAATCTCTACTCCATAAACTTAACCCTTAACAATATAAAACCAAACTCTACATAGAAAATTTGACAAGCAGTTGGTCTCAACATTAAGCGATAAATGGGTACTTGGCCAATTATCGAAACAAAAAAAAGGAAAAAAAAAATATGTACTTGACCAAAATTAGGTGGCGATAACCATAACACTACACCTACCACTACAACATGATATCAATGGATGATCAAAAGTTGCACTCAATACAGCAACAAAACAAAATTTTAAGTCTTGATTTTTTTTGACCTCGAATGTAAGTCTTGATATAGTCTATCTCGTCAAGAAAAGAAATCATAGTGCATCATATTCTTATTCCACATGTCATTGTAATGACATTTATCTCTTTTATTTAATTAAATATATGTTTTGCTGGTCCACAAAAATGTTATTGCTATATGAAAAGTTTCACACATTATCATATTTCAATATATTGACAACTTATGATAAGGTGCTAAAGCGATTCTAAAGTGTATATATATTTTAATCGCACAGCTGACGTGAGCATCTAATTCTCACATCAGATTTACGATTATCCACATCAATGCTAGAAAATATTAGATAACCTTTTTTTATTCCTTAAAAATACGTATGGTCCCCAAATAAATTAAATTTTTTAAATTGAATAAAAAAGAAGATGGCAAATTTTTAATTACATGAGATTAACAAACAACAACAACAAATTCAGTGCCTCAAGAGCTCCCGCATAAGCAGGGTCTGGGGGGTAGATGTACGCAGCATTTCCCCTTCAGGGGCTGCCCTGAAGGGAGGCTATTTCTAAGGACCCCCAGCCTGAATAGCTGGTCCGCGGCCTAATTATATGGCCTTTAACCCTTGGTTGGAAGCAAGGGTCATTTTATAATTTTTTTTTAAAAAAAGAAAACAAATAAAGGGATTCCACGTGGGTTCATTTATTTACCTTAATTATCAAATTACTGACATATTTTACCAAAAGAAGTAAAAAAAAAAATAACTTAAAAAAGTGATGATCCACACTGCTCTTCACGTGAGAGAAGTACCAATTTAATCATCAGCATGGCATAATTTTTATATTTAATGCTCTATTTCCACGTATCAGCAAATTAAATATTAGCAACTTGCTTGGTGCATCCTAATTAAAAATTATAAAATTTATCACTTAGATACTTTAATACTTAAATATTTATTATTTAGATATTTTTATAGGTTTTTTCTAACCTGTGTTCAAATGATACATGATAATACCTATTAAATGCATACGATTTATTTTCTTTTGTGATAATAATAATTAATATAATTGTGTTTTATAAAATATATGCAATATTCCCCAATCAAAATGTAAAACCTTAATTATGGGACACAATATTCCATAAAAATGAATTATTTTATCTATAAAAATTAATAAGAAATACATATTTGCACAAGTTAGACAAACCCATTTTTATATTTTAATATATATAATAAAGTACCTTGAGCTTAAGATATATATATATCAGTGAAATAATTAATGTGTCATATTAACATTTTGCAATAAAAAGATCATAACATTATAATAGATACCACCCATATATTGTTATAAATTATGTTCAACCTTAACATGATTTCTAATATCTGAATCTCAAAGTAACATATTGTATATATTGAAACATCAAGGTATTTAAAGATAAATTCTCAAATTTTAGGGTACCCATAAATCCACTGAAAATTGTAGTAAAGTTTTATGGGTAGAATGTAATGATATTTTATATGATAAATGATACCTTAATGCATCAAATTAACAAGAATAAATAAATAAAATAATTGTGTTGATGGCTGCCCATGGAAAGCTATGGGCAAAAGAGGAGAGGTCAATTACTTGTGAAATCTGAGTTATTTATAATCTCATCTTTTTAATTATGGGTTTAATTATTAATTAATTACCCACTTTAGAAGCATTCAAACCCCTTAATTAATAATTAATTACTATAATTGTAGGGACTTTGGTATATATTTATATAAATGTCAAAAACAAGTACAAGTTGGTTGATAAATATTTGTAAAATAATATAAGTTTAAATATTACCGGCAAAGTGTACTTACCTAGTAAAACATTTGCCCCGTCATATGACTATCTCCCAGTATTGTTATGCTTATATTGTTTGATCTTGTAGTGATGTAATCTAGCTAATATTAAGGACTCTACATGTCAGTCTAGTAAAAAATTTATATTAGAATTGTAAAAGAAAAGAAATCAAAAATGGGTCCAATGTGGTACTTTATCTAATATAAATTAGTTTTATGATAAAATCTCACTTGAATTTACACATGGATCTCATATATACTAACTTTATATATAGGGCTTAAGGCCGAGTAAAGTTCATATCTAGCAATCAAACAAGGAGTAGCATACTTGAGGTAATGATGTATATATATAGAGATACAAATCAGATCTTATCTTATATATAATAAATTATATTATCAATATTATTATGTTATTGTAGTATAACAGTATCATTTATATATTTTTATCTAATAATTCAAGTTTTTGGAAACTTGTTTTCCTGATATGCTATTGAGGTTTTTTATTTGAGAGGTTAGAAATTGAATTCTATGTTGGTCGAAGTCTTTGCTGGTAGCAATGAGAGCCAAAATCATTGATAGTAATCTGTGACACTTGAGATTTTTGATTGCTCTTTTTAGTGGAGAAGAACAGTGCATGGATGTCAGTTCTTAGACGAAGCAATCCTTCCTCCCACAAATGACGGATCACCTGGCTACGGCCACCGGATCTTGGAGAAGCCTTTCATGTAGAATGTGCAACCTGCTTCTGGAATCAATAATGTCACCTCCCCTACCCTTAGGTAAAGCTTCGACTCCATATTGCTCCCATTTTCAACATGATTGTAGAGTTCTTTGCCTACATAATAAGCTGCAGACACTTCTCGAAGTTGGATCTACGGTTGGGCTGTTACCAAGTGCATATCGCAACTCATTTATGCCAGATGTGTTTTATGTAGGATCTTTGATAAACTGAGTCGGATTTGATCTCAATATGGAGCAAGAATACGAGAAGATTAGGGAGAGTTCTTTGTTTTTTGTTGTGTGTATTTTATAGTGGACGAGGATAGATATTTATAGAGCTAATGTCACGTGTATGTCACAAAAATTATAGAGTCAAGCTTCTGTGCTTACCTTGGTACTTGAGGGCGAGCTACTTATGGTTGAGCTATGTGCACACTTTGTATTTTATTGATATTTAATCTTTATTATCACGCGTCTCGGTATAGTCGGATGACTAATTATACAAGATTAATAAGTTTTGGTAACAAAAAGCAGATTGAGAGTACATCAATGCAAATAAAATGAGAGCTGTTGGGTACAATTAGTTATTAGGCTGTCCACTCAAAATATGAAATATTTGATTCGAAATTCATCTCATCTCTTTTTTTGAATATTAGTAACATCTTATTATAATATTATTGAACCTCCTTACCTTATAAGAGGTGTACAACGACAACGACAACGACAACAACAACAACAAAAAACCCAGTGCCTGAAGGGCTCCTGCTCGCGCAGAATCTGGGAGGGGAAGGATACGCAGTCTTACCTTATCAGGGTGAGACCCCGACAAGAGACTATTTTCGAGGTCCCCCAACCTTTTATTTGATTCAATTAAGGATGGGTGTGTGTACACCTGCCATAGGGGTAAATGGATCAATCAATAAAGTACGTAAATAGAGGAAGGGGCCCCATATTACACACCATAAATTAATTATCAAACTACTTGCACAGCCATAGTGAGGACCATCCCTATTCAAACCTTTTAATTTACCACCACATAAAAATAATAATTCATTAATGTAAATTCAATGATATGCAAAAAAACTCTATGAAATATAAAAGGTTAATTATTTTCTTTAATAGGTTAATAATCAGTATTAGGGTTCATTTACTAGGCACTAATGCAACCGGATTCCATTAGAACTCCGAAGTTAAGCGTGCTTGGGCGAAAGTAGTATCAGGATGGGTGACCTCCTGAAAAGTCCTTGTATTGCCAACCCTTTAAGGTTGGGAGTCCTCGGAAACAGCCTCTTGGCAGGGTTATACCCTAAACGGGTAAGGCTGCGTACATCCACCCCTCCCAGACTCTCGCTTATGCGGGAGCCCTTTAGGCACTGGGTCTGTTGTTGTTGTTAATAAACGGTATTGAGCATGTAATTGGATATTTATTTGGTAATTATAGCATTCCTCTGAATGTGAATACATAGTGAGCGTCAATTTACATCATAAATTTGGCATATAAAGTCTACAAATATGCTCAATTGAGATATATATATATATATATATATATATATATATATTTTTTTTTTTTTTTTTCCATAAGTGACACCGGAGTGCCGATACAAGACAGGCAAACTCGAAAAACGAGGCCTGAAGCTAGCCGAAAGACGACCAATATATATATATATATATATATATATATTTTTTTTTTTTTTTTTTTTTTATGGGAATCAATTTATATTCAAAGAGTAACATGCTAATATTAATTTCTTCTTCATAACAAATTCAACGTGAACATATTTTTGTTTGAGCTGTTGCAATGGGTGTAGTGGTGAAACTTTTAACCCCCCAAGAACGAGATTTTGGGTCCAAAAGTGTATTCACTTTTCCGAGAGTTGGGTGTCCCTATCTAAAGAAGAAATTGTATCATCTCTACCTAGTGTGGTTATTGGATTTTAGTTTCCTTCAAACCTTACGTTACACTTTTTATATCTTTTAAACTTATACTCAAATTATTTAAAAATATAAATATATTATTAAACTTATTTGTAGCGTTTTTTATATCATAATTCGTACGCGACTTCAATAATTAAGAAATTACGTCGACTGTGAGATTCTTATTTTTGTTTGAAGGGTAAAATCTCTATCTTTTTATGATTAGCTTGAGATTAAGGCTAACCAGTCCTATTCTTCTTTATTTTCATTTACTTATAATTTTATTTATATGTATTGTTAAGAACATGGGTAATGTTATTGCGAGTACAAAATTATTATTATTAGAGTAAAATTATAATTTTAATGCAATTTTATAATTTTTATTGTTTATAAATTATATTATTACTCTATTAATAATATATTTTGCGGTTCTAATATAATGCAAGTAAAAACAACATATCTAATGCCCCAAGAGTTCTCGCCTAAGTAGGGTTGAGGGGCGGATGTATGCAGCCTTCCATCTTCAGGGTATTACCCGTAAAGAGAGGCTGTTTTCGAGTGCTCCTAATCTGAAGGTGAGGACTTTCTAGGAGATCATTCATCTTGATACTGCTTTCGTTCAAGTACACTTAATTTTACAGTTCTAATAAAATTCGGTGGCGACGTATGTGTATCCCTTTTTGGGTGTTTGCGCTTGGTGAATATGTGGGTGACATCATGAGTCAGCCACACATAATACCCACGTGGACCCTTTCCTCGTCTCACTCAGAAAATATATGCTCCAAAAATCCCCCCTTGACACTTTTCCCATTTTGCCCTTCATCCCCACCACCATTTACTGTGTGACTGCTCACACCTTATAATTTCTCCCATTTTATGTCTGTGATTTTTGTTTAGGTTGGTAAAGAAAATTTTACCACCTGTGGATTTCAATCTCGAGTGGCATTTTTGACTCTATGATAACCATGAATACTAGATTAAGTTGTGCTTGGATTGGTACAATTTTTTGCAATGACAGTTAAAAAAAAAGCAACATTTTTATTATTCCATGGGCTTTCGTCCAAGTAGGGTCTCGAGGGGTGGATGTACGAAGCCTTCCCCCTTCAAGGTGCTACCCTGAAGAGAGGCTGTTTCCGAAAACTCCAAACCTGAGGGGTGCAACACGAGGACTTCCCAGGAGGTCACCTATCTTGATACTACTCTCGTCCAAGCACGTTTAACTTTGGTATTCTAATGGGATCTGGTGCTTACTTGTTGGTATCCTCTCAGGTAAATAAGAAAATTAATCGGTTATATGCTCTAAGAGTTAGACAATTTATTATAAGAGTATTTTAATTTTTCATGTATATGATTAGGTTTTTTTTTTTAATTTTAAAATTTTATTATTTAGGTATTTTATGTTAAAATCTGATAATTTTTTGTCATAATTTAATCATTTTTTAGTAAAAAGCTTATAATGCAGTACATAACTATAATAAGATATAATATATAAAAATTATATTAATATTCTCAATAAATATGCAACAAACTACGATAAAATTCACTTTATTCTAATAAAAAATGCCTATGTACTACCAAAATTATATGCTATGTTAATGATGGCAAAAGAACAATTGAATTTTGAAAAGAAATGCTTATATATTATTAAAATTATATTTTACATCAATAGTTAAAAAAAGATGTTACTATTGACAAGTCTTTCAAAATTTAATATATATAAATAATAAAATATTTAGCTATTTAAGTAATTAACTTTTCAAGGGATAATTGTTCAAAAAAAAATTTTTTTTTCAAGGAATACAAAATTATTATTGCAAGAATAATAATACGACTCAAAAATAATAAAAATCAAAAAATTATCTTAAAAATTATATTTCATTTGAACAATAATAATTTTACTCTTGATAATAAAGTTAAATTATTTTCAAATAAAAAAGTTGATTTTTAATTGTGCTCCACCCAAAGAATAGAACATTTAAAAAACTTGATACCTCACACACTATTCATATGATTCTCACTCCAATTTCTCTCTCTCTCTCCTCTCTCCTTTCTCTGCCTCCCATCCCCTCCCAATCGCCATGAATTTCTCACTGATTTAAAATTTGCTCGAAGTGGGTTTTATTAATCACTCAAAAAGCAAAAGTGGGGTTGTTTCAGGTTTTTCAGCCTTTTCTTCTCGGATTTCACTTTTCTTTTCCGTTGCAGAGAGAAAAGGCTGAGATGGAGCCTTTGAAGGTAACAAATTTTGCACTATAATTATCTAAATTAGGGTTTCTGTATCATAAAACAGTTTATTCGCAGATTAATTCTGTGTTATCTTTGAATTTCCCTTTATAAATGCTTCTGTACGGAAAAGGGGTAGTAAGTAATAATTTTTTTTGCTGGATTTGGTGAAGCAACTTTTGATTGATTTTGTTAGGTTTATATTCCATCACTGCTTACAAATTATTGGGTTTTTGGTCTTGTGTCTCTCGATTAGGAAATATTTTGATTTATGGGTTTCTTTCACTTTTCCTGATTTTGTACCTCATTTTTGTTCTTTTCTTTTTTTTTTTGGGGGGGGGGGGGGGGGGGGGGGGGGCGCGGGTGTGTCCGATTTTTGGGGAACTTGAAGAAACCCTAGTAGGAGAACTAACAGGAGATGAAGGCCCAGAAGAATTTTTGGGTTTAAATAATCTTTAACCATATGCAGTGAAAAGTTTTAAGTGTTTTTTTTTTATACTAAAAATGACTGTTGACTAGTAATTGCTTTAAGATATGAAATATATATATAGTATAGTACTTTGTAATATTTCTGAGGTTGGTTAGATCTTTAATTGCTTCGCGTTCACCATTGGTGCTTTTTTTAAGGTTGTCTTTTGGGTTTCTGAAGTAGCAAAGGGATGGATGATTATTATAGAATATGGGTCTGATTCATTTTTTCCATTTCTTATTAGGTTTTGAGAAGATCGATGACGGTGACGATGGTCTGAACTTCAATAAGCAATGGGGTGTTTCAGATCTGGTAATATTCTGTGTGCAGCTCGTTTATTAGTAAAAGTTATGGGTACTTTTCTTACCGCTAGTAAGTGCTGTTAAGAAAAGCTTAACAGGTGAAAGGTTTCAATTCACTGCGTGACTTGTTGCCTCAATAATTGGAGAGAGAGAGAGAGAGAGAGAGAGACTGGTGGGTATTGTGGATGTTATAAAAAACTGAAACAATCAAACAACTGAACAGCATTAAGGCATGGCTACTTTCCATATGGGTTGATGCCCAATTTTTAATGTTTTCCCTTTTTCCAAAAGTGGACAGAGGGAGTACAAAAAGACTTTGTGAAGTGCATATACCTTTACCAAAGTTTGGTGAAAGTAATAGCTGGAAATTGTGAAGCAAGCAGTGTAGATATAGCAGGGATCAATTTAGTACTTGGTACTTGGGTTCGGATATTGGGCAAAGTATGAAAGCAATGATGATTAGCAGATGGGTGTGTTGACTTGAGTATTTCTGCCTATTTCATAAGAGGGTTTTGTTTTCTTTAAGTGTGGATTTGGGAAAGATTCAGCAAAAGAAACGGTGCTAGTAAGTTCAGTTTCAGATTTGGTAATTTTGCATTAGTGCAAGAGGATCTGCGAATTGTTGCTTAGCTTTCTTGTGTTCGAAGGTATGGCCTGTTTCAGTATGCCATGGCCTAAATACTTCTTGGATGCATGATGATGAACTAAATTGTCCTTAAATTTCGTTTTCATTACTGTGTTTCCTGTTTCTTCTACTATTTTCATATCTATATTGCCGCTGCTCTTTCTAGAAGTTTGCTTGAAGATCTTGCTGGTTTTACTTATGAGGTTATTCTTTCCCCTTTTTTGCACTCAGAGGAGGTCGTTTTGGGATCTGTGTATTCTTCATCTAGCATCTCAAGGTATTAATTCATGAGCGCAGGCTCAACAATGGAGTTAAATGCCAAAAGTCCCTTCTTCTGGGATTGGGAGAACTTGGTTATGTTCAACGCCAAAACTGAAGTACCAAAAAAGCATCAATTGGTTGACTCTGAAATTGAGGCAATAGGTGGATTTGAAGCTGGGTCTCTTCATTCTTCTGGAGGTCGTAGCGATGGTGCTTCTGCTAGTGGCGGTGCTGCTTCTGATTTTGGATGGTCTTCAACCAAGAGCTCAAAATCAGCATCCACAGACTCGTCTATGAACAAGGAGATAAAAGAATCCAAGTTCACTTTGGAGACTATTGAACGTTTACAGCAGGATCTTAGCTCCAATAAAGAATTGCTCGGCTCTGTACCAGCTAGAACATCCTCGGCAATTGAAGGCTCGGTTGGTTCTGGAGAATCATTGATTGGTCTGAAGCTTGGCAAGAGAACATACTTTGAAGCTGTCTCTGCTGGCGGTAACGCTAAGCATTCTGGTATGGTTACCATTGTGCCCGATTCTACTGGAAAGAGATGCAAGACATCTTCTCTATCCACGGAAGTTCCTCGTTGCCAAGTTGAAGGATGCAATCTTGACCTTTCATCTGCCAAAGATTACCACCGCAAGCACCGAGTCTGTGAAAATCATTCTAAAAGCCCAAAAGTCATCATAAATGGTGTTGAACGTAGGTTCTGCCAACAGTGCAGCAGGTATGCATCCAATGCAAACTCAGAATCAGATGTAGTAGGATTTTTTTATTTTTATTTTTTGACATTAGTAAGGAGGGGAGGGGGAAGTGTTGCTAGTGGGAATTGAACTTGGGTGGAGCCTTTGATCCGCGGCACTCCTCACCACTAGGCTATGTCCATAATGGACATTAGGATAATTATTCAAGCATGTTTTCTTTATATCCCACACAATTCTGGAGGAGGCCATTGACATATAAATAAATGTTTCCTGCATTTTGTTCAAATATGTCCATTTAGGCGCACTAACTAATTGCAACAACATTTGCTTTTGATGTTGAAGGTTCCATGGTTTGTCGGAATTTGACCAAAGGAAGAGAAGCTGTCGTAGGCGTCTCACTGACCACAATGCACGACGACGAAAGCCAAAGCCAGAAGTCATCCAGTTCAACTCAATGAGACTGTCATCATCATTATTTGGTAATGAAGTGCTCACTTTCTTTATAATGTTCCTCGAGTCACTTATGCATATAGCTGTACTTATTGCCTATGTCTCAGTCTCTTCCTGAATATGAATGTGACCATCCTCATGTACCTGTAAACATGGTGAAATCAGTGCCTTTAGTTGGCGGGAAGGGTGAGGGGTTGAGTGGGAGTGAAGAGAACCGGTGGTAGATTCAAGAATTTTTTCGCTGAGAGTAGTGGTAAGAATAAATAGTAAATAATGTACTTAATATACTATATAAATTTAGATTAAGATGACCATAATTTAAAACAGGGGTATATACCAAGAGATGAAATTAGAAACCAAGAGTAGGAATATGATAGTGCCAGAAAATACATCGAAACTTAGATTCACAAAAAAAAAAAAACCTTTACTATACAATTTCTATAAAACAACATAAAATGTTTCATGTCTTATAGAAAATTTGTAAGAATCATTGGATGCAATCTTGTCTTTTACTAAGAAAGTGGTGTTTAGTATTATCCTTGGAAAATTTTCTGAAGTCACTGAGGGAACCTGTTCCCTACCCTGTAGCACTGGATCTGCTAGTGGAGAAGAGCCGGTAAAAGGAAATCGATGCCCCGTGAGTTGATGGCAATTCATTTCAATTATGAGCTACAGAAGTGTAATGCATTACGCATTGGGCAAACTTCAATGTAATCCCTGTTTAACCGAAACATGATTCCCACCTGTATAATGTGCTTCCATTGGTCTGACATGTAGGTTATTGTGAAGTCACTCCAAATTTATCACTCCGTAAAGGTCATGGAAAATGATAAGAGAAACTTGAACAAATCTAGTATGCTAAGATACCAATTTGTTAGGGAAAACTTAATGCGGAAGCGAAAAACTCTGGTAACAAGATTCGATTCAAATAATATAACTCACGCAAAACGAGAAGTAAACAAATATGGAGAAAGAAAGAACAAAACAAGAACACACAATATTTACATGGAAACCCCTCTACAATCGAGAGGGGAGAAAACCACGGGCGGAGATGGAGATTCTTTATTAACTGAACGGAAGAATTACGTCACTTCCCAGACGAGATATATGGAAGAATTACAATCACTCCCTCTGAACTCTCGTAGCACTCGAATATCTTGGAGGAATTACGAAGTCACCTCTTTTTCTTAATAGCGGCTTACACGCTCTTCGATTGGATACGTATGGGAGAAACCTCTCACCAAATACCGAAACCCTAAACCCTTATTTATAGAAAATAATTAGGGCCGGCGGAAAACGACTGCCGATCGATCGGCCCCTTCACGGCCAAAAATCTGAATCCTTTCCTTAAATCACCCGATCGATCGGCTTTCCCTCCCGATCGATCGGTGACCCCACGGAAGCCCCATATTAAAATAAAACAAGTAATTTGAGACATAACCTAACAAATCTCCACCTTGGCTCAAATTACATACATAAAAGAATTACCTCCACCTTCTCCACAAAACCCCCACACACGGGGTTAACACATCGAAGTACGAAACCTAACCGTGCGAAGCTTGAACTTCCTGTTAGGTAGAAACTGAGTGAACATATCTGAGAGGTTATCAGCAATGCCAATCTTCTTCTCTGAATTGGCTCTTGACACATCATCTGAAACAGCCACCTGCTGCTGAACCGTGTTACTGAACTGAACTCCCTCTGGCTTACTCGCCTGACCTGAATCACAAACAACTGATGACATCTTCTGTGGAGATAACAATAATGAAGACTCACCAAACGTTACACGTCTCGTCAGGAATTGTTTGAAGAGAAAACCTTTCTACTTCACATAAAGCCCTTGTTCACATACCAGCAGTCCTCTGGACTGACCATACAAAGAGCCCCTTACACTGTGCTCAGACAGACACCTATCACCTGAACGATCCAATCTCAAACGTCCTAAATTTGTGATCTCTGGTTCTGTCAACAACAAGGATGATGAAGATACTGCAACAGATCTAACAACTGTGAAACCGACAAGTTCATACAGCGTACCTGACCTTCTGCCCTTCATAACTGTCAATGCACCCTTAACGACCTTCAAAACTCCACCTTCAGCTGTGTACCTGTACCCTTTAGATTCAAGAGTACCCAAAGAGATGAGATTTTTCTTCAAATTAGGAATATGACGAACATCGCCCAAACCCTGATAGTGCCATCGAACATCCTAAAACGAATTGTTCCTATACCCAAAACTTTGCATGGATTATCATTACTCATCAAAGCAACTCCACTTCGAACAGACTTGTATGTGGAAAACCAATCCCGGTTGGGACGGACATGATAGGAGCAACCCGAATCCAAAAAACCAACTATCTTTCAAGTTGAACTGAGGTTCAGACACGGACAAAAGAAGATCTTCATTCTCACCACCAACAACACTAGCTACTATGGATCTCTGGTCAGACCTGTTATCTGCTTCTAATTTTCTTTTAAGCTTATAACAGTCTTTCTTAATGTGCCCTTTCTTACGACAGTAGTTACAGGTTAGGTCTTGATACCTAGACTTAGACTTGTTTCCACTATGATCATACTCGGTTCTCCCCCTCACAAATAAACCACTGCCTGAGTTATAAACAGAGTCAGATAATTCCCTATCTACTCGTTCTTTACTCAGTAGGTTTCTCTTAACTTCATCAACAGATATGGTTTGTCTACCCCCATAAATCATGCTTTCGACAAAACCCTTATATGAAGTAGAGAGAGAACATAACAACAACATTGCCTGATCTTCATCTTTAGGAACATCATCCAATTCTTTTAAATCTTGAATAATTGAATTAAATTCATTGACGTGGTTCTTAAGTGACATACCTTCTGACATACAAAACGTAAATAACCGGCGCTTAACTGCGAGTTTGTTGGAGACAGACTTGAAACAGAACATATCCTGCAATTTCTCCCACAACTCTTTAGCGGTCTTCACTTCTAGAACTTCTGTCAAAACGTCATCGGTAAGACACATCTGAAATGCTGTGAGCGCCTTCTCATCCAACTCTTCCCATTGTGCTTCTGTAAGATTCTCTGATTTCTTCTCTTTCCCATCCAAAGCTTTCTTCCAGCCATTCTGAGTCAAGAGGCCCTTAACGCGAACTTGCCATAAGCTGAAGCTCCCTTGACCACCAAACTTCTCAATTTCGGATCTAATTGCGGATGTCATATTATCAAATCGAAATAAACAGGGCTCTGATACCAATTTGAAAAGAGAAACTTGAACAAATCTAGTATGCTAAGATACCAATTTGTTAGGGAAAACTTAATGCGGAAGCAAAAAAACCTGGTAACAAGATTCGATTCAAATAATATAGCTCACGCAAAACGAGAAGTAAACAAATATGGAGAAAAAAAGAACAAAACAAGAATACACAATATTTACGTGGAAACCCCTCTACAATCGAGAGGGAGAAAACCACGGGCGGAGATGGAGATTCTTTATTAAATGAACGGAAGAATTACGTCACTTCCCAAACGAGATATATGGAAGAATTACAATCACTCCCTCTGAACTCTCGTAGCACTCGAATATCTTGGAGGAATTACGAAGTCACCTCTTTTTCTTAATGGCGGCTCACACGCTCTTCGATTGGATACGTATGGGAGAAACCTCTCACCAAATATCGAAACCCTAAACCCTTATTTATAGAAAATAATTAGGGCCGGCGGAAAACGACTGCCGATCGATCGGCCCCTTCATGGCCAAAAATCCGAATCCTTTCCTTAAATCATCCGATCGATCGGTGACCCCGTGAAAGCCCCATATAAAAATAAAACAAGTAATTTGAGACATAACCTAACAGAAAACATATCAAAGTGAAACTACATTTTAACATGTAGTTAGAGTACTTTCTCATAGGTGTCATGTATTGTATCGTTAATCTTGGACATCTCCCACTTCTTGCGTATTCTAGATAAATTTCTTCTGTGGAATACAATTTTAGTCATTTTTTGTTAATGTTAGAGATCTACATAGATGCTTATGACACTATGAGGTTAGGTGAACTTAGGTCTCAGACGTGAAGCTCCTTTCTACCATGTTTTTAGCTTGAAATTGCTGCTTCGGGAGAAATTGTCATATATCCGAAATACAAGTAGGTTGCTTTGTGTAACCAACCAATAAGGCTTTGGTCTAGTGGGTAGCCAAATATGGTAATCTGTTTCCTTCTGTAGCGTTTTGGTCCTTTCTGCCTCTCTGAATTGATTGTATAATGACTGATGCATTCGAAAGATCCTTTGCGAGAAAGGGTTTCTGTGAAAACAAAGTTACGGTTACAGACCAGCTGTACCCAATATACATGATAAAATATAATTAGATCATAATAATTAAAGCATTTATTGTTGCTTTCCTATGATACAGTAACCATTTCCATGTGGGTGCTCTAATTTTATAGTACATGAAGCATTTTACAAATAGAAGCTTAGTACAGCCTTTCAGGAATCTGTCGGCTTTCGCCAATATACATCGTAAGAGCCATGCATTTTTTTAGGTTGTTAAGGAGGGGGTATTTTTGCTACTAGTGGGATTCAATCTCAGGTGACATCTTTGGGCCCCGGTGATCATCACTACCTTACCAAATTTTGCTTGGTAAGAGGCATGCGTATTATACTTTGACTTGCTGTTTCCTTTTCTGTTTTTTTTTAAAATTGAATACTTGAATTTCTGCTTCAACTCAGTTGTTTCACATTATGCTTATTTAGCAAATAAAAATGAGAGCCTTTTTTGACGACAGCTGCGTTTTCACTGTGCAGAAGATAGAAATCATATGAGTCTTGCTTTCAACCAAGAGCCGTTGGTTCAAACTAGGCCTGACATAAATTCGACATGGGACAGCACCAGCAATTCCAAATGTACACAGGGGAAACTAAGTCTCTTCAACAGTACAAAATCAGGAAACGTAGGCGCGTTGCATGTTCCTGACAGTGGGCTGGAGTACCTATCCACTAAACCCTGTTCTGAGTCTGCCAATTTCCTGCCATCCAAGGGTGCATCGTCTGAGGTCTTCAGCCGAGGTATGCCTTTTGTTCTTGCTGCTGTACTGAGTGATGTCATGGTCTGCACCTAATACTTAGCTGATGCACTTAAAACACTACTAAGGATGAGGTTGTAGGATAAAGTTCAGTTATGTACCAGATTGCTTGCGATGGGGCAGATTGATAAGGAGAGCTGAACTCTACTTTGCCCTTTTTGTGTTATTGTCCTAAGTTGATGAGAAAATTGAACTTCCTTGAGCCTCTCTCTCTCCCTATGAGGACTCCACCCCCCCCCCCCCCCCCCCCCCCTTTCCCCCTCCCCTAAAACAAAAAAAAAAAAAAGGTATCATGGAAGGGGTGGAAGGGGTATTTATAAGACTTTTCCTCGGTAGAGGCATGTTGGGTTGATGTTGTCTGGCTTTATTCGCTACTTGAGGTGGCCCATCACTTGTCTTATCACCTACTCGGTTTTTCAAGTGAGTTTCCTGTTGTCTCCTTTCAGGGGCAATGCTAACTCTTTTCAACTTGCCTAAACTTTACTCGGGCTTGTCTTAATCTCCATAGTCTTACACAGTGTTATCCCAAATAGTTTAGTCAACAATTGCATTTGAACCGGTGTTGGAACATGCTATAATCTATCATTTGACAATGTTTGATCCATTATTTAGTCTTATTACTCATGAAATTGCCCTCCTCTTTAACTTTAAAAACCATGGTGACTTCTGCTTTCTATTATGTCTAAAGTATCCATGTTAGATAAGGGCGTTAGGTGTTAGCATGACACTTGGGCATTTCGAGTCATATAAAAAACATAGAAAAGATGTTAGTAAGATCTGAACCGTTTGGATCAAAAAATCTTAGAAATGTTTTATCAAAATGTAATGTTTTCAATTGTTGAAGTTAAGAATCTGCGCTTATCCGAATATGGAAGATTCCAATGCAGTTGTCACGGAACCAAGTACAATGAGAGACCTAGGTTATACAAATTTTGGTTATTGGGTGATATTTGCACCTAAGGCGAGAATTTTACATTGTGGTTGACTAATAAGGGATATGGGTGATGCAGGAATACCGGTTGCTATGACAAGCGGCAACTTGCATGGAGGTCAGGATCATCTCCGTGCTCTCTCTCTTCTGTCAACAAACACATGGGGCTCATGTGACCCAGATAACAGTCCGCTTGACCACCCTATGCATGGCGCCACTCATCAGCCTTTTCCAACCATGCAAGCGGCGCCTCTGGGTCCGCTGTGTGAGTACTGGCAAGATGAACAACCGGTGACTTCTGGGTCAAGCTTTCAAAGGAATGACGATGATAACAGCAGCCAATTTCAAGAGTTCCAGCTGTTCAAAGCGCCTAATGAGCCTGGCTTTTACTTATATTAGACACGCTCTTGTTGAAAGTAAGTATAAATTATATGGGTTCTGAATAGTGTTATCCCGATTAAAACACCCATAACTTTTTTGAACTTTTTTTTTTAATGATTATCGCCTAATCCCCAGTTTTTGTTTTTTGAGGGGATGGACTTAAATTAATTGTGAAAAAGGATAGCTAGCGCACGCGCACTCGAAGAAGTAACTTTTTGGTAGATGCCATTATCTAAATTGGGTCATCATTCTGGTAGTGTTCATAGCTAATTAAGTTGCCCTTTTCTGTTAGTAGCTACTTGATTGAAGATCATTTGTTGCTCTTGGTCTTCTTTAATCTTGATCATTGTTGCTCTCGTTTTTGAGAATCTTTGTTGCAGAAAAATTGGAACAGGTCTGATGGGATTTCATAATCCTTTTGGTAGTACGAAGCATGAGATGTATTGTAGATGTTATGACAAGAAAAATAAGATCAATTATTATATTGTGTGAAAGCTATACATACGACTAGGGGTGTAAATGATCTGAGTTGCTTGTGAGTAGCTCGAATAAAACTCAACTCAAAACTCAAATTAATCGAGTTCGAGTATCAAAAGATACTCGATTAATAAACGAGTACGAGTAGTGAACTGCTCAGCTCGATACTCGATTAAATATTCAACTCCATACTCGAATAAATACTCAAACTTAATATTCGATTAAACATTCGACTCAATACTCAAAAGTGATACTTAACTCGACTCGTATGAAGTAGTTCTTGCTTTTATTTTATTTTGAAATGGTTGTTTTGTGACATTAGTTATAGAATTAAAAAAAGAAGTTCAAATTTCTTATAAAAGATGACATATTACATTTTTGGTGGAGTGAAAAAACTTCTATTTAGTTTGCTTGTATCTTTTAAAACTTAAGTTTTGATACGTATTTACTATTAATATATTGATAATTTATGGTTGTATGTGTTCAAATATAGTGTTAACAATAATTAAGTATAACTATTATTCAAGTATATGAAATAATATTATAATAGAACTAATTTTTTAAATGTTCCTATGCACAATAAACGAGTACTCAAATATTTAATCGAGTTTGAATACCCCAGTAGTTAATCGAATTCAAGTCGAGTACTTAGATACTCAGCGCGGTTTGACTCGATTACACCCCCTACCTATGACATCAAAGTGTATAAGCCAAGACAACGTCATAAAGTAGAAGAATTTTATAAGTAATTTGGTTCTCTGTGGCATTAACATTTAACTCGGATAACAGATTATACTCCAGCTATACACAAACCGGAAGCTAACCTGATCAGAATAGTGGATATGGTTAAGCCTGAAAAAGAGACGAGGCCTGAGAGAGAAAGCTGATGAATTTGAAGTAATAGTGACGTATGTACCACTTAGCCATATAAACTATACCTTGAATTTGCTTAAATATCAAATTTAGAAACATAAAGCGAGAATAAAAACCATTTGAATTTGCTTAAATATCAAATTTAGAAACATAAAGCGAGAATAAAAACCATTTGAATTTGCTTAAATATCAAATTTAGAAACATAAAGCGAGAATAAAAACCATTACCCACCTTCAAATGCCGATTCTTCCGAAGATGAGTTCACAGCTGCATTCAGGGACACTATGCTGGACCCAAAATGTGCATCCATTCGGGAGCTCCCATATTTTTCAATTTAGAACCCTAAAGGGTGTCAGACAGTATATAATTCGACTGATTTCATGAATATTCACTATGAAGAAATTTTAATACACTTCACAGAAAATACCTGGAAGGTTTTCTTTGTTGTTTAGGCGGAAAGATCAGAAAACTCTGTTTATGTACTAGAAGAAAATTTAATATAAACTAGACACTTTCTTTGTGCAACAGCAGGTTGTGAGCTAGCTCATGCGCAGCTCTACCAATGCTTGAATTGCACACACTATTCACTCAACAATGCTCCTATATGACGAATATAATAGACCCGGTAGGTTCCCTTAGGAACTATCGAGTGTCAACAACAAAAAAACCAAGTGCCTTAAAGGCTCCCGTATACGCAAGGTCTAGCGGGTTAGTGAGTGGGTGGGATATACGCAGCCTTACCCCTTCAGGGTACTACCCTAAAAGAAGATTGTTTCCAAGAGTCCCTAACCTGAGAACCATTGAACGTCAATAATAGGATTTAACCTGTACACCTAATGCTTCATGAAGAGCCAAGTCAAATGAATTATCAATAAAGCTTAACCCATTATAAACTAAACATCCTATTTATTTCATAGTAAGACGATATAAGCATAATAGCGTTAACAAAGCAGCTGCTTCAGGAGCGAGGGAACTCCAACTACAGATTTATGCATTTTGTAAAACCCATAGAATGCATGCAATAATTCGAGCTTTCATAGGGAAATAAAAGCTATAATCATTTTCATCGACACAGGGAGACAACAATAAATACCCTTTCTTCAAAAGAATCGACCTGGTCCCAAAAATTTACTCTAGCAATTCCATGGCAAGTGTGGAATGATCTCATCTGGATGATGAAGCCAGAAAATCGCTGCCTCGTCCACCATCCAGAAGCAACACATGAAAATGAAGTAAAAAAGAGCGCCATTCAACCTGGACCTGACACAAGACTAACTTATCCCATTCCATTCACACAAGCATCATCATCTATATTTTACGACCTCATTATCAGCTTCTAACCTGACATTTAACCACATCCAGGCCACAATAACCCTTTATATGTATCAGGGCAATAAGATAGCAAAGGGGTAAACGACCTTGACTTGCTACCCAAGATCTTGTCATCACGGAAACGAACAAAAATATGCCTGGACACCCACTTATCACAGAAAGTCCGTTTAATTTATGTCCTCGATATATCCACTACGACAGACGAGTTGGTTTAACAGTAAAAGAAAGTCCTAAACATAGAAAACCAGAACCCACCTGTAAAATCTTCCCAGACTTATGCTGGACAAACATGACAGGGATCCGTAAAAGACAACAAATACCATAGCCAGTTGATACAAGAACTTTGACACAGATCCAGAGAGAGGATAGGAATAGGATAGAGTAACCGCTGCAACACGAGGACGACATGACTGACTTTCAGACACCGATACTGAGCATGCTGGACAACAACTCTGGACCTTCCCCGACAACTCTGGACCTTCCCCGACAATAGACTTGTCCTAGTACTCACTGGAACAGTAGACAATGCCCAATCAATAATGGCACAAGATCTATGAGAAGGCATAAATGGACATGCATGCATATATATTCGGAAAACAACAGCCAGCCATTTAAAGCCATGATATTGTTGGAATTGAAAACAGATCGAGTATGCAACATGTTCCCAAATGAAGAGCAAAACAAATAACGTTTGCAACCAATGATGAGAGATACATAGAGTGTACATCACTCCACAGACCTGTTCATTTTCATCAGCTGGTGGTGAAGGCGACTTTGTTTCCTCGGAGGGTTTATCAGCCCCACAGTTCTGCCTGTTGCACTTGGTCCTGAACGGGTAATTTATGTTGCCACATTTCTCACATTCCCAGCTACCTTCAGGCATCTTTTGCTCTGTATAACAAACCATTTAAGTATAGCATGCAGAAGAATGATAAGACAACCTTTACAAGGTAATAAGCGTTAAAAAGAATGAGAAGGCAAGACTCACTGGAATTCTTGTCTGATTTTGCACCCTGCAATTGTGCCACATTTCAGCAGATAAGGGAAAAAAAGAATAAGCTATCACTGATTAATGAATACAGACTAAATGAGTGAGTGACAACGAACATGCTCATCACACTAGCATTTGGCTCTCACCACAATGCTAAGGGCGAAAGAAACAGAGATTAAAAGACACCATAATGATCAACCAACAAAAACGTCAGAAGTAGAAATGGAAGTTGTGCAACCTGGGAACCGGGCTTTGGGGTGTTGCATTTCCTCATATTGCACACAGTTCTAAAAGAGAAGTTGACATTTCCACACTTAGGGCATGTCCAGTCATTCTCGCGTGTCATATCTGCCGTGTGAATAAACAAGACACTATAAGCAGACAAAAACTTCATATGACATGCATCAGAAAACAGGAAGACCTCACAAAAATCATGAGAGTTTCATAGACAAAATTTTCAAACCTTTTTTCTGGGCCCTGTCATCTGGGAAAAATCCTGCCCTGGGCACCTGCACAAAAACTTCCCCTCATAACTTACAGCTCTAACTATCGTGTGAACTTACTAATTTTCTGATGATTCAGGTAAATCATTGGAATATTGCAAGAGTCGAATTTAAAGAACGCTTGAACCACCATTTTCTGTGGAAACTAAGACAGTTAAGCATAAAGATTAGCATTCTAAACATAAGAGTGACATAAGTAGGATTTTGAGGAAGCTCCTACAAATCTTAAAATGAAATAGGGCAAGGGTGTAATACAGGCAGCACAAATATGAGTTAAAGCTGGATTGAACCCAACAAGAGTGAACTCTGCACATACCATAGCCGAAGGGCCAATAGCTGGAGGCAAGGCCATGCCATAACGATCTATCATTGGCGGCAGACCATACATTCCACCTGCTAGTGATATAGTCAAGGATCAGACGAGTACAATTAGGTCAAAACACAAGAATTTCTATTTCCCTACATGTCAAATACAAAGGTTTTGACGAAAAGAATATCCAGCATGTCATGTAAAAAGAAAATAAAAAATTCAGGATTTTTTCATGAATCAGCAGATAGAAAAGTTAACAGGCATGTCAAACATTTATTATCTCACTGGTAACCTGGTCTCATGTACAATTAGATCTATGGAACAATTCCACCGACACATGAAAAGTGAAAGAGGGGCAACTGGCATGTTTACAGAACTACTACTGTCCCAGGCAAAGGATCTTTCAAAAGTCATGCCTTCCTGAAGACTTGGCCCACTCATTTTGATAAGAACTTAGGCCTATATCATAAAGTCGTCCAAGAGGCATAAACATATAATCTTAAGAAAGCAGGAACTTCTTAAATGCACCTACCTCCCTAAGATCCTCAATGAAAAATCTAGTTTCTTCTAGCAAATCAAGCACTCTTAACAACAGTTAATCATACAAAAGGCCGATCACGGTGATGACAAATAAAATCAACGTATCCAATACAGATCAGAGAGCGGCGTGTGAATACAAATATCATGAAAAGGGAGCCTAGAGATTTGTCAGAGTCATGAAAAAGGATCAAGGAAAGGAGGAAATGAAAAATAGAATCACCCATAATGCAAGCGGTTCCAGACACGACTCACCAAGTGTGTACAGACACAACATACACACAAACAAAGATGGAGAGGAAAAGAAACAGGAATTGAACATACCATTTCCCATCATAGATCCTCCAGAGTAGGGCGGTGGTCCAGACAAAGGCATTGGTGGCCTGTAAGGACTACCCCCAGAATAGCGGGGTCCATAATTGTACGGATAGGCAGATCCTCCGGAAAAAGGGACATCATAAGGGGGCATGGAAGAACCATTGAAGCCACCATAAGGTGACATCCCCATATAGCCTCCATAAGGAGCAGAGGTCGCGTAACCTTGTTGTGGCACAGGCTTGGCAGCAAATTTCTGGATTAAACAGAAGGATTTAAGTGCATCAGAATGACACAAGGGGAACAAGGTACTGCAACTAGTTGCACCCATTATAGCATTCCATTTTTTTTTTTTAATGCTAATAAGTCCATAAGCATGCAAGCAAGAGCTAATATTGTGTTGCCTTTTGAAGTATTCCTGGATAAAAAATATACTACACATTTCAAGTATAAAGAGAATAATCAGAGATCAAGTTGAATGCCTCAATAAAGAAGAAAGTACAAATAAGCCTCTCCTTGAAGCAAACCTGCAGACCATACGTGTCACCCAGAGTGATAAACCATATGCTGCAGTAAAGAACTTCAGCCAACATCTAAAAATGCAGTTGGTGCTTACTCTCATACAAGAATATCAGAAGCGCCAACTCCAGTAAATTTGCTCTTTACGATACGAAAAAATAACATGGAGACATTCAAGCTGGGTAAAATATTACCACATTGTGATCAGCTGGCCTAGGCTGGGTACAGTTCCGCATGTTGCATGTCGTTCTAAATGAGAAGTTGACATTGCCACAACTAGGACATGTCCAATCATCTTCTCTACGACCTCCTACAAACATGAAATAGCATATGGATATTTTATAATATATCCAACAAAACAACAGAAATATGGATCAAGAACCAACCACTTCATGATTGAACTCACACGAACACTAATTAGCAGAAAAGCACAGGCAATATACATCTAGATATATGCAGAAACCATTTTACACATAAACCTGCTCTTATACGGTTGATTCCATTGGAGTTATAGTTGTTAAACTTGCAGTTCCTGCAAGGTTGGGTCAGGCATATAATCTCTCCCGTTGTTGAACTATATCCACATTACCTGTTGGGTAGAAAGGAGAGATGATTGGCAGCTTCCCAGTCATCGACTCAAAGAGCCTTTATACTTACCTATTAACAACACATCCCGTTAAGGCTTTCATGGTGGATATCCAACCCAAATTTTAAAAATATCCACATTACATCTATCAAAAAAGGACAGCCATCAACCCTTCATAATGACTCAATACAAGTTACGTAGATCTTGCTTTCCTATTCCATAATCATCTTATTTAACGAAATAAGTCTTTCTGGCTATAACATCAAGGTGGCTACAAGACAATTAAACTAATCCATCCTAAAAGCCCTCATATTTCTTTTGTCATTTTATCCCACTTTTGTAATAACCTGTGCTACATTATTTTATACCTTCAAATGACTGTGCTACATTATTTTATATCTTCAAATGAAATAATTCATCCATACCATCTAGGTCTCTTGGCAAGTGCAATAACTACAAGTTGCTCTGCATCATTTTATACATTGATATGATATTAATGCATCTATAACCACATGTCAGAGCCACTCCCAGTCATCTTACACAAACATGCTGCTTTATATGAGGTAGCTACGCTTGTAACCATATTATAGATAGTGTCCTTAACTCAATTGACCGGGACCACATAAACATACATATTAAACAACATATTTTGACCCAAAGTGCACACATCTTCTACTTGATCAACGGCCAAAGTCAATCAAGAATGAAAATGGATATCATAGTGAATATCATCTTACTAGGATGAAATTGTTCGAGCAAGCAAAGACAGTGCGATGGATAAAAATTGCACATTTCGACAAGGCAAGCCATGCTAAGAGGGTGAGAAATAGAGACAATACAATAACACTGCATGACGCAATGCAATATGAAGTCAAGGGGTTTCAGTTAAGGTTTTTGGAGTCAAGGTGAAGTTGGATTGACATGTTTAACATGTTTAAGTAACTAGGTTGAGTTTGGAATTGGGTTTGGCCAACTCATTTCCAAAGCGTTTAACCCATTGATGTAGTTATGTCAAGCTATAGAGTTATTCGAGTTCTGTATGGCAACTCCTAGATTTGCGTTCTCATAGCCTATGTTTGGTATGACGTAATTTAAACTATATTTCATCATATTAATTTGATAATTCATTTCCAAAACTTTGAATATACCACATATTCATTACGACTAATAACCATAACAACAATTTCATATCATGTGTGTAAGTTAAAGAACTGATATGTAACAATTAGTTATCCAGACAACAATATGATTGTTAACTCGGTTACGTTAGGGTTGAGCGAACGTGACCCATTTAATAATTAAATGGCACAAAAGGCTACAACTTTGCCCTCTTGGCTTGAAAGGCCTTCAATTAACAACAAGAATCACTCAAGAAGATGTAGACAACAAATCGATGTAATAAACCACCTGCATAAACTGCCCATTAGTATGCAACAGTACTATTGAAGATGACAATAACTTTAAGCAGCAAGATATCATACCATCAGTGCGAGCGCGCTTCGCAGTCGAAGGATTCCTACTGTCCACCTAGGCATGGAGAAATTAATCAGAAAACAAAATCAATCTACCACTTGTTGGGAAAAATTCACACAATCGAACAATAACGGAAGCGAAAATCAAGCAAAAATAACACACCGAAATTAACATGGAAAACCCCTTTCAACTAGAGGGAAAAACTCCAACCCAATCGGGTTTTAAGCATTCCCTATGAATTTAGATTACGATCTCTAATTACAACTAAAATCACAAAAGAACAACCCTAATCTTGATAGAAATTATCAAACAAGACCCTTAATTTTAATTCTATAATTTCGAAGAAATTACAACCCTAATCCTAACATATTACAAATTAACCCTATATACAACACGCTTCAGAGATATATACGAATCGGGGACAATTTCGACGAAAATTAGACAAAATAGTACCTGAGCCATTGAAGACGAAAAGGCGAAGGATGATTGTACAAGAGGGAGAGTGGGAGAGTTAGGGTTGGCGCCGTACAATCGAAGGCGGGCAATGGGAGATTGATGCCCCAGTACGTTTCCCCTTTTTATTTTAGTGTATTGTAATCCCCAAAAGAAATTTTTTTTTTTTTACTAAACAAAAAAGAATAATATTATTGAAATTACTTCTAATATCTATCAAAATGTCTACAAGTTACTAGAAAAAAGTCACAAAAATATTATAGGAAGGAGAGTGTTTAGGAATAAGTTGATTTTTAACGATCAACTGTACCCTATTTGTGACATTTTCGTGTGTCCTCTTCTCATGACGTGTAGCAATACTTTTTGCCTATTGCATCAAATGAAGCTTTCAATTTTTAATTGTACTAATTTAACACATTTTAAACTGAAATTGTTTTAACTAAGTCCAATATTGATATTGACAATGATTTATGACTAAAATTGTAATGTTAATTAACACTGGTATATATTTCTATGTCAAATTGGATGTATAAGTCGATGTTTACAGACAATGAGTATCTTGTATGTGCTAATTTATATTACAATTTCAATCATAGATCAATGTTTTTCGATATAATTGGATTTTAGTGGAACAATTTTAACTATAAAGAAATCAAATTGAGATAATTACAAATCCATGATTAAATTGATATAATAAATAAAGTACGTTAGTTAATAGCACGCTAATACTATATATGTATGTACTGTTGCCCATGCATATCGTGATTTAGTGGACGTTGTCTTTTAATTTTATGTGAAAAAATTCAATAGACATGACGTGATTTAAAAACTCAGTGTACATATTTTATTAGTTGCATTTGTTTTATAATTACATTTTTGTAAATATTGGTATAAATTAGTAAAATATGAGAGTATTTACTCCTCGGGATGTGTTACCTGCTCTACTATAATGATGTGTTCACTGTTTTTGTGTAGGCATGCATGAAGGTCGAGATTAATGCTCTTAGTATAACTCATAATCCAACATATGATGGTGTGGCACATTGAACACTTGATATGCTCTCATAGAGAGGCATATGATGGCAGTTGGAAGCTTGTCGTAACAAAATTTGAAGACATCTTTTCTGTTTGTCCATTTTTACCATTTTAACGGATTCGACTATTTAATTTGAAATCCTTAAACCATAAATCATGTAATAGCCTATTCATTTCTTCCCACTACGGTATTGACTACGACATTGCTTAAGAGACCAGAGCCAATTGATCTCTCTCCCTTCCTCTATTCGCTTAAGTCTCCTGAGCAACACCGAAGTGTATTAATGCATTATTTTATATAGGTATCGGAATGGTTGGGTAAAGCCCGTTAGTCACAGATATGGGTATAAGTGAGGCAGGTAGCGGTAAGATTTTGGTCACATGTATGAGGGGGGTACGGGCACAGTATTTTACCTGCCGCGCCACGCACCATACCTGCCCTGTTTCGCCCTTATACTCACCATATCCTCTCCATTTTGTATATAATTAAATTTTAAATTAAAAATAATATGTGACTGAATTCAGTTATTTAAATTATTTATCAATGTTACAACAAATATAATTTAATTCTTAAAAATAGTATTAAAAAATTAGTACATATAGGTATGGGTAATCATTTAGTACCCATACTACGGCGGATACGAGATGGGTAATGGATACCCGCAAGTAGTGGGACTGGCATGGATATGAGTTTACACGAGTCGGAGCGAGTGTGATATCTACTTTTATACCCGTGGCGGGTAATGAGGTGGGTACAGGTATGGAGGCAGCACCCTCGTACCCGTACCCCGCCGCGCCCCGCCCCAACCCACTCGCTGCCATCCCTAATTTTGTTCTACATTATAGTGGTGAGCGCCCAATTCAACTCGAGATTGAAGTGCCAATTAGTTCCATTGTGATAAACTCAAAACATGACAATAATATTCGTCTTTTTTGCCAAATATGTGCTTTTTAACTCATTCTCGTTTTCCTAGCTACCAAGACATTTATAACATAGGGAAGACCAAGAACTAGCAATTTCACGAAATTATATGAAAAATTGCAGCAGTTTACGAAACACTCAGTAGTTCAAAGCGTGGAAAGTAAGATCCCACATAAACACCACAAAATCAAAGTCCTAGCCTTGACAAGTAGCAAGATTAGCGGCTACCAAATTAAAGATATTCTAGTTCTTCTCAAAGGAAAAACGCTAGTAGCGACAATCCTTAAATGCAAAGAGGAAGGTTGCGACGGTGACTCCGATGAGGAAGTTTATGTCGATTACGCCATGCTTCGATCTAGCAGAGTTAGCGTCTGGGGTGGATGAGGATGACGATGAAGAAGAAGGTGTCGTCGGAGAAGCGGAGCTGCTCGTATTCGTGAATATGGCGGCCGCAGGCGATGTTGCCGAAATGCCCAAGAATTCTGCAACACCAAATTAATACACCATAACTGATTAAGTATATAATTGAATGTACGTTATAGTGTGAAATTATTTTTAGTTATATACAATAAACAATTGAACATACAGTACGCATATTCAATCATTTCAAAATATCCCATCACACTAATTACACATTAAATTGACACAGGTCAAATCTATGAGGACCCAATAACGAGTCAACCTCATGTTTGACACTGACTAGAACTGTGTCTAACACATAATCGAACCCATGTCACTTGGATGGGTTGGGCCATGTCCGAGTCTGACAAGAAAAAAAGGTGATCCATGGCCCAGCCTGGTACAAGAGCTGGGTCGACCTGGTATAACCCACCACCCTGACAAGTTAAGTCAGATCAGGTCATTTTATTGATTGGGCTGCAGGTCGACCTGGTATAACCCACCACCCTATTTATGGTACGCTGGGATTAGTTACCGGTGAATCCGACGCAAAGGTCTCGCCTCAATTAACAAAATGATTGAAGTTACAGCAACCAAATCTAGCTTCTAATACATTTTCTTAAAATTATTTAAAATATGATTTTAATACAATAATTTCTTTTTTTATTTTGGGACATATAATAATTTCAAGTATTTATAATATTTATGTAAAATTTCTACATGTTTATGCATATTTTCAGTGTTACTTAAAACGAAAAGGAGATACGTATCTTATTATAATGTATATTATGGCAGTATATGGCGGGAGCTCTTGGAAGCACTGAGTTTGTTATTGTTGTTGTTGTTGCATATTATGGCAGTATATAAGTAGTTAAATTTATTGTAGCGGTCAGAAGACCCACTGTAAATGTGAAACGTCGTAAATTCAAAACTTACCCCTCATTAAATATAACAGGCTTTTAAATAAATTTCGTTGCATCTCCTATGTGTTATTAAGACATTATAGGAAAAGACCAAAGCTAGCTAGCTGTAGTAATTTAAGGCATGAAATTGGAGCAGATTGGCTCTTGAAGCGGTGCGAAATGGACATACGTAAGTTGATGCAAGTGCTTTAAATTTCAAACCAAACTCTACATTATGTTTATGCAAGTGCTTGACAAAAGCAGTTTTCGCAATAATCTCTTCGTATGTTTTACTTTAATCTTTATTGATCAACGTGAACTCTATACAAGTTTATAAATAAAATTACTTTTTTTAATTAAATATACTAATGCATAGGCATTCAGTGCTAAGTCGGACATAATCCCAAGCAGTTCAAGCAGCCGTTTGGAGCTTCCAAATTTTAGGGACCCCGAAATTTTGGATTTATGAATTTTAAAGTCTCAATTGTTAGTATTACTAAATGTTAATATCATAAGTTTTATCATCTTACATATATTATTGCAAAGTTCTCCACACCCCAAATCCCTCTATTTACTAATCTAAATAATTTCATGAGTTCATTATTTAACCTTCTTATAAAACCTACACTAATTCATAAAATCACTATGAGAGCACTTCTATCTTCTTATACATTACTAAGCCAAGAAGAGGGCCAAAAGAATCTGCAAACCCGCGCAGACGCATACCTGTTGGAGGGATTTAAAGGGAGAGAAGTATAAGGTACACAAGGAAAGAGAGGAGGCCGAGCTCGGGTTGGACTTTGAGGGAGATACAAATCATATGTGGAATCAACTGGCCAAAAGATTAGAGGACTGGCACGGAAAGTTCTCGGCACGTCAAAGGGAAGGGTACCAAGCAACAGAGAGTCATGGTGGTGGTGCGAGGAGGTCTAAGAAAGGATTAAGGCGAAATGAGTTTGTTTCAAAGAGTGGGATCATAGCAGAGATGAGGACAAGCGACATCGGTATCTGCAAGCCAGGAGAGAAGCAACGAGAGCAGTAAGAGAAGCACAATCAAGAGTTTATCAGGATTTCTACAAAAGGCTGGAGACCAAGGAGGGTGCGAAGGATTTATATAGAATCGCTAAAGGTAGAGAAAGGAAGACTAGGGACTTGAACAGAGTACAATACATAAGAGGGGAAGATGGACAGGTACTCGTGGACAGGCAGCTGATTAAGGCTAGGTGAAAAATGTACTTCCACGAGCTGTTCAACGAACAAGGAGGAACATAAATATCCTTAGGCGATCTTCACACATCTAAGGAGCATCAAAACCACTGTTACTGTAGGCAAATTAGCCCCGAGGAAGTCAAGGAAGCTCTGAAATTCATGGGAAGGGGTAAAGCAGTTGGCCCAGATGGCATACCTATAAAAGTATGGAAATGCCTCGGATAGAAGGGCGTCAGTTGGCTAACTAATCTATTTAACCAAATCCTTCTGGGGGAGAAGATGCCGGAGGAATGGAGGAAGAGCACAGTGATCCCGGTATATAAGAACAAAGGTGACATTCAGAGCTACGCCAACTATCGGGGTATCAATCTAATGTGCCACACTCTGAAGTTGTGGGAACGGGTCTTAGAGAGGAGGTTAAGGCAACAGACAGAGGTGTCCGAGAACCAATTTAGATTTATGCCCGGGAGATCTACAATAGAAGCCATCCATATCCTAAGGCGAACAATAGAGCAATACAGGGAGAGACAGAAGGACCTTCACATGGTTTTCATTGACTTAGAGAAGGCATATGATAGAGTGTCAAGGGAGGTCCTTTGGAGAGTTTTGGACAAGAAAAGCATCCCGGTGCCATACATCCGAGCCATTAGAGACATGTATGACGAGGCACAGACTGTGGTGCGTACAGTGGATGGGGAGACAGACGCTTTCTCGATAACAGTAGGGGTACACTAGGGGTCTGCTTTGAGCCCCTATCTGTTCATTCTAGTTATGGACGAGCTCACTAGGCACATCCAGGGATGTGTACCTTGGTGCATGCTTTTTGTAGATGACATAGTGTTAGTGGGGGAGTCGCGGGAAGAGGTAAATGAGAAGCTGGAACTGTGGAGAGGGGTACTAGAGTCGAAGGGTTTACAACTAAGTAGATCCAAGACCAAGCACATGGAACTCAAGTTCGATCCCTCCACCACGCCTAACCGGGAAGATGTGAAGATTGGATCTGAGACCATATCGAAGAAGGAGAGCTTGAGGTACTTGGGATCCCTGATACAGCATAACGATGAAGTTGACGAGGATGTTAATAATCGGATTAAAGCGGGATGGCATAAGTGGAGGATGGCCTTCGCAATACTTTGTGATAGAAAGTTCCCCATGAAGCTAAAGGGAATATACTATAAGACAGTTGTGAGGCCAGCCATGACGTATGGGGCGGAGTGCGGGGCGATGAAACAACAGCACACATAGAAGATGAAGGTGGCAGAGATGCGAATGCTGAGGTGGATGTGCGGACACACAAGGAAGGATAGGATCAGAAACGACGTCATAAGAGGCAACTTGGGCGTAGCCCCCAATGAAGATAAATTGAGGGAGCAACGTTTGAGGTGGTTCGGACATGTTAGAAGGAGACCAAACAATGCTCCAGTAAGGACATACGAACAGCCCCTTACTACACTAGGCAAGAGAGGAAGAGGCAGGCCAAAGAAGAGATGGTTGGAGACGATCCGACAAGACCTCACCCACCTAAACCTTCGACCAGAAATGGCCTTAGATATGGCTCAATGGAGAGCTAGTATAGGGGTTATAGATGCTCCAGTTAGAGTAGGGTAGTCTAGCTTACTAATGCTAGGCCTTGACTTCCGCCTGGCGCACTTAGGTTGTGTACTTGCTCTTATGAGTTGCTACGTGCCTACGTAACCTTTGATTTATTTGATTTCTTTTATTTCTCCATGTTCTGGCTTGCTTTGAGTTTGTTGTTTTGCTCGCCATATGTTTTGCCCTATTCATGCTTTGATACTCCCCTGCTGTTAGGTCACACGCTCTATGCTGCGGACCAACTTCTCAGGCTTCTCAGGTAGGGGTCCTCGGAAACAGCCTCTCTTCAGGGTAGCCCCCTGAAGGGGGAAGGTTGGGTACATCTACCCCCCCAAACCCTGCTTTTGCGGGAGCTCTTGCAGGCACTGGGTTTGTTGTTGTCGTTATTACAAAGACTTCACTTCTCTCAAAAACCTCTAAACTCTAATTCCAAATATTAGAGGCCATGTCTTCTTCATTAATGAATTCACCTTTACATTTAAGTTAGAGACTTATATTTTTTTGAACATTTGCATAGAGAGTTTTGAGTCAATAAATGTTAGGCTAATTTAATATGATATTTTTTTTAAATAATTTAAAATTGAAAGAAAATTTCAATAAGAAGTGAATATTTAAAAGTGATAATTTAAGTTTAAAACAACGAGACATATGAATGTGACATTTTATTTTTTTAAATTATAAATATACTCTATACATTATACGGGATAATACTAATTTATTATATATAAAATATGCCTATTTAAAATTTTAAAAATATTAGGACCGGCCATGATTCGGTGATGCATGTATTTAAACATGACATGTTGCAATAGGAAAGGGGCCACGGGGCCATGCACCTGTTCTACACCGAACCAGATAGATTCTTCTAGAGTGTACATATTAAATACCCCCATCCTCCCAACATCCTATAATTATAATTGATTTTTAATTTTAGGTTATAATTTAAAATGTAAAGTCCCTAAATTAACTGTTTCAGAATTTTCAAAATTAATATATTTGATCAATTAGTCTTATTCGAAGAATCCACACTATTTGCTAATTATTCTCTTTAATTTTATGACTTTTATTTCTTATTGTGTCGTGTTTTTACTTATCTTTAGGCCCCTTTGACATGCTAACAAGAGGTAACCAATGAACCGGATCGGTCCACGACCTGAACCGACCCAGCACAGCAGGAACCGGGCTCGGCCCGAGAAAAATAAAAGAAAAGGGAGGGGGAGAACTTGAGCTCGTGACCCAACCTGCCCCGGCCAGACTTTGGGCACTGGCTGGGCTGGTTCTCCCCACCCAGCTGCCCATCGTACAGACGGGCCTGGCTCAGCCTGGCCGTACTATGAGACCCGACTTGATCCATTGGCCACCTCTAATGCTAAGTGCTTTTGGGCATTCTATAGAAATTATGAGAAAAAACATAGAATTTGCCCATAAAATGTTTAATGCATGTTCTATTAGACAAAGGTTGATCTTGAGTATCTAGAGCATCACCTTACACCTTCTTCTAGAAAAAATATATTTATATTAACTTTTAGCAAAATTTATAGAAATTTGAAGTCAACATTTTTTTCATCAAAGCCTGCAAGTTTATGTGGAAAATTTGAAGTAATTAACTATTCTAAAAGTAGCTACTCGCATGGGTGAAGCCGCTTGATAAATCAAATAAGATGGTTCGATTGCTTGACTGTTTAGCCTTCTTGTTTTTCCTATGTATTTTTACTTTTAATCTTTTGAATGTTTATTGATTTTAAAAACTATGCCTCTTTTTAGCCAACTTTTGTATTGTTCAAAATGCTATTAAATGAACATAATATTATTTTCTATTTTTAAGTACAAGTAGAAAGATGTTACTTCTCTAAGTACAAAAGCAAAAACTAAATGTTTTAACACACAAATAACCTAAATGTGTTAAAATTGGCACATGCGAGACTTGTATATAAGCTCATGAATGTGGGATTCCATCATAAAATTATTTGATATTAGGTAGAGTAATCTCTTAGACTTGTATAATGATCTCTTCTTCCTTACAACTTCTTTATGAGATTCTTACTAGACTCACATGTGGAGTCCTTGACAGAACGAGAGACGGAAAGAGAGAGAGAGAGAGACATACTGGGGCAATCAGAGATGCTAGCATTGCTAAGCTTACAAGAAGAAGGAAGCTGAAGAAGCTTAGCCTCTTGTATGCCAAGACTCTTAATCTGATCACTCCCATTGTGGGTCTGCTCCAGCAAGTAGCACAAGCACACCGGCTGCTTCTCCTTCATGCTGCTCACCGCCGTGCAGCACTCTTTCGTGGGGTCTGCCACCTTCCCCGTCGCATAGCTCAGGCAACTCGTCACCTGCTGCAGCGCCGCGCTACACCGCTGTGCCATCGAGCCGCCCCCCGCACCCGTGGCGAGCTGTGGGGCGTGGAAGAAGAAGAGGGTTGTGAAGAGGAGAGTGGAGAAGATGCATGGGAAGTGGTTGTATGGTGCCATTTTGGTTGATTGATTAGTTCTTTGTGATTTGATGGTCAATTTATGGAGTTATGGAGGGCAATTTTTATGGTTGGGGTTATGGTGTCATGAATGTTGCATGTTACTTACTGGACTTGAGTTGATCTTGTTCTTTATAATAGTATTTTTAATGCTTATAATTGGTTGTCGTTGAGAAAAGTTATAACAAGCATAACAGAAGTATAAAATATCAAAATATTGAAATAATCAGCAAGGTTGGGGGTCCTCGGAAACAGTCTCTCGGAAAGGTTACACCCTAACGGGATAAGGCTGCATACATCCACCCTTCCCAAACTTCGCTTATGCGAAAATCCTTGAGGCACTAGCTCTGTTGTTATTTTCTATCTCAAATAAGGAAAAATCATGAAAGTCAAACGATAATTGAAACCAATACCTTATCTCATCTCTCAATTTTCGATAATTAGCGAAAAAACTCGCGGCACAAAAACGACATCTTAGAACAAGATCAGAAGTCACTCATGCAGGGTGGAGAAGGGAAATAATACAAAACACCAGCTAAAATAACAATTAAAACTGCCATACTCTAAATCAGATCTCAATCCAGTTAGAAAACTAAATCTTAATAAATCATACTCTAAACAAATATAACTCAAATTCATATCAAATATAATTTTGTGAAATAATATCGCAAGGATCATTGCATAAGCCCTTTAGTTTTTTCACATTTGTAAAAGGGCTTAAAGCTTAAGCTATTAGGTAAAGGTTAATGAATGGTTTTATTATAATCTAACATGTCGTTCATGCCAATGTCAATTAGACTCAAAGCATAGATAATGCATATGCTCATCTTATATTTTATATTTAAATTATGTTAATATTGAAAGTGGGGGCTATTAAGATTCAAATGTGTGATCTTTTAATTGACAAAACTTTGATAAATATTTAAATCTTATGATAATTGTGTATTAAATAGTTAAAACTATTTAATGCTATATTTTTATAAAACGTAATTAAATATATATTTAGATTGTTGTGCCAATTTGAGTGCATTGATCAATTGCATGCCTAGGCTATGTGCAACTTATGAAGTAAATAAATGTTATTGTTGAATGAACGAAAATGTAGTACACTCCCTTATTTGGCATTTCACTCAATCCGGTGAATTCTTGGTTTGATTGGGATACCATATGTGGAAGAATGGCTCCCACCTTAGCCCCTCTTCATCCTCGGCTTCCTCTTCCTTCTCGCCGAACAAGCTTGCTATTAAGCGCATTTGAGATCTAGAGGCAAGTCCTCGAGTGAAGCACTTCATTTGAAGAGCCTATTCTAACGCCCTCGCTTCCAAGAAGAACCTCTTCGCTTGAAAATTGCTCCCGACCCAAGCTGCGCCCAATGTAAAGCTCTGATTGAATCCACTGAACATCTGTCTTTTTTTTTTTTTTTTGCCCCACCTCTAGAGCTTCTTGGTTCAAATCGGAATGGGGTTTCCGCCCCCGGTTACACGCTTGAAAGGTTTTATTTGGTAGTGGGAACATGTTGCTATTGAGTTGGCCCTCTCTATAGAGACCTTAAGCATAATTGCTTACCTTTGTTGGGGAATTTGAAAAGCTCAGAATGATGTTATTTATGAGAATAAAAAGAAAGACCCTTTGCAAGTCTCTGGAAAGGCAGCGTTTCTTGCGGCAGAATTTTCTAGAGTTGCCTTCCCTTCGGATCCCCCCTTCGGTGCTTCTTTCCTCCCACGATCCGGGCCCCCAGCAGCAAAAGTGGGCCCCTCCAATCGATAATTGTATTAAAATCAATTGTGATGCTCCATAGTTTGAGTGTGGTAGGAGAGTGGCTATTGCTTGTGTGACCCGTGACTCTACGGGATCTGTTGTAGGTGATTGGTGCAGATTTATAGTCGCGAATTCCCCCTGTGTGACGAGAGCCTTGGCATTGAGGGCCACATGTTCTTTGGCGTTTTCCCAGGGTTGGAGATCTATTCTCATCGAGTCTGGTTGTAAAGAGCTTATCTCCTCAATCCGGGGTGAAAGCTCCGTTCTGAGTGAGGTTGCCGCTATTATTAGCGACATCCATTTTTTTGAGTCGTCCTTTTTTGTGGTCTCCTTTGCATGGATCCCTAGGTTATGTAATCGTGCGTCCCATTATGTAGCTAAAATGCACACTTCTTCGTGTTGTAACCATTTCTGATGGTGGTCCATTCCGTCGGGTTTGGATTCCGTTTTGGTTGATGATTTATATATAAGTTCCTAGCCTCCAGACTTTGTGCTGTTCCCAAAAAAAAAAAAACAACGTGGGGGATAGAAAGGTAAAAGAGGAATAAGAGTATTGCAAAACCCTAGTCTATGGTTATCTTCTAATACAATTGACTAAGTGTTTGTCATTTAATAATACGCTCAAATCATATTCAACTCCACATGCTCTGTATTACGTTCCATAAATGCTATTTACAATTCGTTATTCGTTATTCTTACACTTGATGATATTGTATAAAACAAGTGCTAATAAATAAAGGATAATATTACTATTAAAGTAAAAATATTAATATCAGAATAACTTTATAAAAATTATAGCCACTATTAACAATAAAACAAGTGCTAATAAATAAAGGATAATATTACTATTAAAGTAAAAATATTAATATCAGAATAACTTTATAAAAATTATAGCCACTATTAACAATAAATTATATCATTATTTTCTAAAAAATATAATTTTTAATAGGATTTTAATTAATATAACAGATAAATAAGGTGTTGGGGGACCTCGAAAATAGTCTCTCGTCAGGGTCTCATCTTGATAGGTAAGACTGCGTACATCCTTCCCCTCTTGACCCTGCGCGAGCGGGAGTCCTTCAGGTACTAAATTTGTTGTTGTTGTTATTGTTGTGTTGTATAAACAAAGTCCTAAAATTCAAACAAGGAAATAAATTGGCAAGGGAAGTAGTTGAGAGCGAAGAGGGATGGAGTTAAAGGTGTGGGCCTATGGGGGGGGGACTCATAATTATACCTATTAGCCCATCTCTCTCACTTAACCGTTGTCTCCTCTTATTTATTGTTACCTACAAAATCTTATTATACGTATAATAATATATATGATTAAAAAATTAATAATCTATATGATAAAATATTCATGAGGGTCTTATTTTAGTAATAGGAGACAAATAAGGGGATAAAGTATTACTTTATATCAAAAGGTCTGGAGTTCGATCCCTCCCTGAACCTCTCCCTAACTTAACTAGTTCATGTGGCTTGTGGGTAGCTGTATGAGCTGAAGTTTACCGCGCAATCGGATTCCTCATTAGCAAAAAAAAAAAAAAGAATGAAATTATTAATTGTAGTAGAAATATTAGTAGATTAATATCCACGTTGGTATAGATTGAGGGGATAAAAATAGGTGAGACGGGGTGGAAAAGTAAGACCCAACAGTGTTGCTATTCGTATAAATTACTTATGGCAAGTTAGTTGCTTACATGCACTCTTGTGGGTTACTCATCAATTTGCTCATTCATGATTAATCTACTCTCGTTGTACCTAGTTGGGAGATTCACTGGCCCCAAAGCTTCTAACCTTACTCGTCTAGATGGGTCCATCTGTACTTGCCCAGTATCAAGCATGTCTATTGAGCTCCAAATGCGAAAGCTTCTAAGGACGACCCTAAATGTTACCTGCCCACTATTCAAAATATGAAAAATCCCTCTGGTTTGATTTTCCTTTATCTTGAGTTTGAGTTCAACTCCTACTAAAAAAAACTAATAACAGCCATAAAATTATCTTAAAAATTATAATTTTAGTTTACCAATAACAATTTTATCATAACAATAATATTATTCTTTATTTAATAACCAGTCTGGATTAACCAGGTGGCATTCACTGCAGGAGCAGAGCCCTGTACGCTGCGTTTCATGTATTACAGCTGCAAATGTCAGGTCTCGTTGATGTCAATAAATGTGCAGAGCTGTCTTGTTTCATTCTATAGGTAACCTGCATCCCTTTGCTTTTCCCAACTTAAAAATAAGAACGAACTAGTGTTGTTTTCATGCGATGCACGGTAAGTATTTATTGGTTAATATATTTTGATATGTACAATTTTTTTGCTTTGAAATAACTTGGGCGAATTTGTTTCTTTAGAACTTGCCATAGTATATCGAATAGTACGAAATTCTCAAAGTAGTAGTTGTCAAAGTTTGCAAGACCCCAAAAAAATATAATATGTTATAATATATGTTGTTGTATTGTCTTCATTCATTATGCCTACTCCCCACTCCGTGCTGGTTGCCTGCAATTGAATTATGTAATGATGAGTATGTATAATTACTGATGTTATTAATGATGCCTAATTTTTCGGAACGTTGAAACTCGGGTTTTTATTTACCGTATGTCTTGAGCAGTACTGGACGTATGAGCCAGTGATGCTATTGTATTTGTTGTGAACGACTGTCGCATATAGTGGCATTCTTCTTCCCAATGGACCTCTGTGACGAATGTTACATTGGGGTTTCCAATGTTATTGTTATGTGTTGGAGGTTGGAGGATAAATATCCAACTTGTTCCTACCAGTTCGTCCAAATATGCAGAAAGCAAGTATTGTCCAAATTCCTGTATGAATGAGTACGGTATTAGATTAAAGAAAGTATGTTTGATATTGTGTATGTTTTACATGCTGACCTGTGATGCAATCATATGAAAGTGTTCCGCTGTAGTCTTGGTTAAGTATTCAGCTTGTTTTCCGAAAAGAGTTAATGTCATATTTGACTGTTAGCGATCCTGAACATTGATCTTAATACTCAACCTGTTTGTTGAGATGTTGCGGTTAGTAGTATTGAAGTTCGCAGTTGGTTTGTGTAATAAATTTAGTACCTTTGTTCCATAGCGGCATTATTGTTGGGGCACTTACTGCAATGGTAAGTACCCATGACTGGAGTCACCTTCTTTTTACACTTTTGGCATGTTTCATAAGTTGTGCCGTGTCTCATATCCACACTTATAATCCTCGCACATAATTTGAGATGTTTGACTTGTAAAAATTCGATACACAGTGTATAAGTGCTCTATCGTAATTGTTAATATATTGAAGCGTTTATTTATGTAGCGATGGAAATAAGGGTTGTTGTTAAGTATATGCTTACGTTGTGGTTGAATGTGTACTCCGATATTGTGATATTCTTCGCATTGAAATATACCTCAGATTGGATGATGTTAAGATGTTTGTGTTGCAACTATTTGATTCGTTTCTGCGGTTCTTCATTTTCTGCATACCTGATACATAATGAAATTGAGTATTAATTTAGGAGGATGGATACAATATGTTTTAGTAATGTAGAGGGATAACTTACCATGCCTCAAATTGCTCTATAGCAGGATGATTGGGGTTGATAAGGAGCCACGATCTTGTTGTTGTTGTTGTGGATGGGCCTGTTTGACAGTGCGATGTATATGTAAGTTTACTGTATCATTGAAATCATTCACTTAAGAACATATTATATTAAATCATACCGTGATAGTTCTTAATTGCTACTTGCGATGCCAGTAGGATATTGTCTCTTCCTATATGTGTGAAGAGGTAATTTCCTTCATTTGTAGCAAATGCTCCCCATAATGATAGACGAAGTGTGTGAAACCTATATTTAATAATGTTATTGACGACAACGTGTCAATCTTGTCACTATCATCCCATGTCATTATGAATTTGTACATAGTAATATAGTTATAGATTACCTCATGTCACATGGTAAGACTTCTCGGACATCATTTCTTGTGTTTGTTGTTGTTGAGACAGGGGATACACCGATCACCATTCCCATGACATCTGCAATTGGTGGCGTGATATTATTTATATTGCAACGAACTTTTTACACAATGTGTTTGTTGTATAAGTAAGACTTACCGACTAAAGCATCTGCACTATATAGATGTATCGGGACACTTGAAAAGGGTAGTAATTGCCCCCATTGAAAAGGAATGTCGAGACATTTTTGGTCTGGGATTTGTTGCACTATTGTTGCATTCACAAATTGAAGCTGGTAATTATGTCCTATTGTAGATGTACCATGGTGAGGGAGAACTTGTAGGTGTTTTAGTGAATAGGGCTTTCCTAACTGAAATGTTTCTGTCCATTTGTCAATGTTAACATCTAGAATTGAAACCTGTATTACGTCGCGCTGCGCAATGGTGTATTTGTAATAGTTAGTATGGCATGAAACGCGTATTTCATCGAGCATTAAGTATAGTAGTTTGTACCTGACAGTCCATGAACATCATATGCCACCATTTGTGAATTCTATTATGTGTCCTCTTTGTATGTATTCCTTGATCACGTATAAGTCTAGCACGAAGGTTGGCCTCAGAAGTTGTACAGTTGATTTGTGCAATTGGCATATGCCTTTGGTTTGCTGCAACAATCGTGTATCAATTGATAATATATAATACAAATGAGTAGCAAAGTGTAAAGCAACGAAACCGCTGACATGACATAGTATAAAGGGACCAAGCATTGTCGGAAAGCTTTGGAATGTAAGACTATAATAGTGTATGATTTAAACATTGTAGAGAAGGAATAGTAAACAAAATATTACAGCAATGAGGAAGTATGATTGATATTACCTCAACATAATGTTTGCTAATGTTGTAGTGTAAATCGTTCCCTTTCTTCATCATATATACTCTGGTAGATCTCATTGTATACTACACTTTTTGTGTAGTTTGGTAGTTTGTCTGCATTATTACATAGGAGCACTTGCAATCCGGATGGGGATGTCACGCGTGACACTGCAACATATAGCTGGCCATGGCTAAAAACAGGTTGTGGTAGGTATAAGCCAACTTTGTTTTAATGTTTGGCCCTGACTCTTGTTTATTGTCATTGCAAATGCCAATGTAAAAGGGAATTGCCTTCGTTTGAATGGAATAGGACTTTGCCCTAACGTTGGGGTCATATCAATCCTAGGTATCATAACAGTGTCCCCAATATTTCTCCCTGTTATAATTCTCGCCTCAATTACCCTTCGTCCCATTTTTTCTATTGTTAATCTTGTCCCATTACACAATCCATTTGTTGGATCAAGGTTGCGTAGTAACATTATAGGGGCGCCATGCTTAAGTTGTAGGTTATGTTTAGGTATGCCCGATATCTGTAGGGAATGAAGCATCTCAGGAGGGTGGGTTTGCTCAGAATCTGGTATGACAGTTCCTGCAATTAATGTATCGGCACTTAAATACGAAGTAGGAGTTCCGGGAAGCATATTTAGCAATATTGTGTTCGTTGCATCGACATCCTTATATGTTGGTGCTAAAATGGCGCGACTATTTAAGTATGTGATGTGTTTGTAGTTGTTGGTTAAGTCTAGGTAGACAAAGTCGATCAATGTATTTATTGCTTCGTTGTTATTGTGTATCAGAAACTGCGCAGGAATTTCTATCCAATTAGGCTCACTTCCTTCTGATTGAGTTGTACAGTGTAATCTTCCTTCTCCCAAGCGCACTATCCATTCCGCGAAGTCGATATATGTGTTACCGGTTGCAATGCCATTGTTACTCATCAGCCGCATATTTGTCCGTAGTGGCAGAATTATTACTCTTTCCCAAAAACTTGCTTTGTGTACTGTTGCTGCGACAATGTCTTCTCGCATGCCTTTATGCACTACGGGTAGAATTTGTCTAAAATCCCCTCCTAGTGCAACCAACTTTCCTCCAAAAACCACATCCTTGTCACAAATATCGCGTATAGTTCTATCCACAATTTCAAATATGTGTCTGTTTGTCATAGGTGCCACATCCCATATAATTAAAGTTGTGTCCCTAATTGGTGTTGCTAAATCCGACCTCATAGAAATTGCACACAATGTTGTATCATCAGTTTGTAGTGATATTTTAAACATGGCATGTGCGGTTTTTGCTGTTGGAATAAGAAGTGCATCTATTCCGGATGACGCCACTGGTAGGACGGTCAATTTATGACTTCGAAATTTAGCTATCAAAGTCTTCCACAAATATGTTTTCCCAGTGCCGCCACTGCCATAAACAAAAAAGATTCCTCCCTCACCCCGTTCATATGCCTGAATAATTTGGTCGTATGCTCGCTTTTGATCCATGTCGAGGTTCTGAAATAGGGACTCAAATTGTTTTCTTTCCTCTAGCGGGTTAAAGTTTTGATATTCTGCAAACAAACGACTAATCAAAGTTGGTATCGAAGCCTGTATAGGGAATGGTTTGGAAGATATTCTTTGAGTGAGTGTCCAGCTCTGTTTAGACTGTGTTCGATTTCGCCAAGGCCCCACTGCCTACGTTGTTCATCTGTAACGTGGTAACTGCAATTGTTGAGGTGATGTTGTAATGTCCTTTCATAATCATCCGTTAGGTTGTCCCATTGGTTTTCCCATATTTGATCTGGATGTGAAACCTCTGCGAATATTAGTATGGAGCAAAACGAGCTTCGTAATTGTGCTGCAGATGCCCAGGATGCGGCTTCAGCTAGTGTGTTATTCCATTCATTGTTGTCATTTAGCAAGCCATGAGCTACACATGCCGCTTTGAATGTCGGATATGTTATGCCATTGACAGTTCTTATGTCTTGGTAACATGTTGCACCTCTTACGACGTTGAGCAACATTCTAAGGTAAAATCTTTCTCCTGAGTTAGGGTGTGTATAAGTCAAGCGTCCGATACAAAGTCGTTGTTTTCTTATCGTCCATCGTCTTGCCGTTGTATTCCACAACCAATATGTAGGAAATTCAGCGTATGTATATCTTCTAGCTTCCATGTACTCGCTGTTAGCTGTAAACCACGCCGTTAACATGGTGTCTTTGTGTGTATTTGCGTTGAATGCGTCTTCTAAGTTATCGTCTTGGTTGAAAGTGACATTCTGTTGTTCAGGTAAATGGAATTGCAACCTTTCAACAGATGGATTTTGGCGTTGCATATCAAATTCAAATACTCTCCAGCAGGATTCTATCGATGAGACATATCTACAGTCCAAGTACTGTTTAATTTCGTCGACATGAAGTGGTGCAATCTGGTTAATGTTATATCCCGTGCTTTCATTGTATTCAATGACCGCGGTAGCTCAATCATGCCCTTTGTGGATGTACTTGTATAAGTACTTTATTAGTTTTGTGTGGGCGCATCGTTCAACATTAATGTGGCAGTCATATTTCACACAGAGGTGTCTGTTGTATGGGACCACCAATTGTTTACGATGTCCTCGCCTCGGATTCGTACTGTCTGAGTGCCTCGTCTCCTGCGATACCTCACAAGCCCATTTTCCTCGATTGTTGTGTCATTACAGAATGGCTTGGGGTAGTGTTTTGTACAATGGCAATTGTGATCTAGGCACGGTGACCGGTTGTTGTATGGTCCACACGGTCCGTGTATCATGAATTTCGATACGGTTTCAAAAGCAAGAATATCATCCTGCTTGTTTGGTATTTCTGCGGATATGTGTTGATCAATGTCCTCTGGGCATGTTGGCTTATGTTCGCTGGCTACGGTCAGCAAAATGTGAGCATTAGGTAATCCACGCTTTTGGAATTCGATGAAATGTATGTCTGCATGGAATAATTAGGGAAGGTTAGTTTGATGCATTTATGCCAATTTATGTTTAAGCGTGATATGTTATTTAGATATTGTACCTGCAATGACCTTGCCAAATACTTGTCGTTCCTTCAAATCTTTAAACAGCCCCCTTAGTTTTAGCTTGAATACGCGTGCTACTACGTCCGGCCTGTCTGATGCTGTTTGTTGTGGAAATTGGAGCGATTCAGCGGTGATCTCGGGCCAATTTGGATTGCAAGTGAATGTGATGAAATAATTCGGGGGTCCCATTGCTCTACAAATAGCTATAGCATCTTGGTATCTTTGAACCATATGCCTCGGGCTTCCAGTGAAACTGGAGGGAAGGATGACCCTATGGCCAATAGCATTTGCATTAACCTCTCCTACTGTCAAAGCGTCAACAACACCACTATATATGTCCGCTCTAAGAGTGGTCTGGTTTTTACGCAGATAATCCAATCAAGATTGCTCTATTGCAGCATACCTATCGACTACAAATTGTTAGAATAAGTGTCCACCCTGTAATAGTGTTTTTCCTTCACCATCTCAAAGTTGTAGTCTATAGGCGTAGAACTGTCTTTGCGTTACGTCGTCATTCTTGTGTCCAAAATAGTTTCTTGTCGGTATACCTATAGTCCATCCATCAGTTCCCCATGGCAATAGCAACGGATAATGTAGTGGCAAGTAAAAGGGATGCCTTTCATCTATTCTTTGTAAACCACAGGCCATTTTATGTAAAATGATATCTCGATTGCTCCATGAAGTATCAGTATCTCCTACTATAAGGGCTGCCACTTCATCAACCGTTGGCATTGCATATTGGCGGCCATTTCTAGCATTAATTAGTAGTAATTTGAGGTCTTGAATGGTGGTGTTCTGCATGAAGTGTGCTGCACTTCTAAATGCTCTGGCGTAAGGGTTTATGTCATCCAACATTTGTCTCAACCCCTCAAGGTATTGGTCCTGCAAGCGAGATTCGGTATTGGGCTGTCCCAGTGCAGCATGCCTGTTTTGTATTTCATTTTCTGGGTCATATATGTACAACTGCGCGTAGCGTGACGGTGCCCCTGGTTCTGGTAATAATGACCCAATTCTATGGTAGTTTGAACCACTTATTCTAAAAGAATATGGGCCACGGCCGTCTTGGACACTTAGGTCTATTTTTCCACCCATTGATGTGAATGACATGAGTGCGTTGTATGTACGAATGTCCTACATAAAATGTGGATCTTGCATTAATGACTTTAGGTATGTAGGGGTTTCGGGCAAAGTCGGGAGATGTACTCTTCCACTGCTACAACATTGATTGAATACCGGATTATGCTGTGTGCTCTGTCTTGTTCTTTCTTCCACCCACATCCATGCACTGCAATGTGGACACTTTGATTGTCTAGGGCCAAAGTTCCACCCATTCGTTGACCTTGTTCGAGGTGTACGTTGTCCTACATTTATGTAACTTTGTTATATGAGGGGGCTTTTGGATGCTCGTTAAGTTAACGCACTAATTGGGTTGCACTGCTATGATAATTGTGTTTACACAAATCTCTCGCTTATTGGCAAGTTTTTATTTTTGGGAACGACTAATGCATAAAGGGATAAAGAAACGTACTTGGTACAGCTGTGCTCGTGCTTGCATCTGCAATATTAGACGGCATTGCATTATATATTGGAACCGTTGATAGTTGGTTTGTAATGCTACAATTTTGTTGGACGCTAATTTGGGGGCCATCTACAACGGTATGAAGTATGTCTATTTAATTGCGTATTATATTTTTGCAGAACATATATAGTATATAAATTTGAATATTTGGTACCGTAAATGACATTCCATCATTGTGTTGCTGTACTGGTTATTTTGCTGAATATTTGATGCAGCATCCAGCCTCACAATGTCATCGTCTTCCTGAGCCATCTAGTTTTCATTATATATAGAAGGCCGCACTTCTAATTCAGGTGATGCTGGGTTATTTGATTGTCGTTGTTTCCCTGCTACTTCCATAGCCATACTGGTGTCTGAAATTTTGGTCCATCGGTTAGTGTTTCATTCATTCAAATGTTGATGTAGTAAGTGCAATATCGGTAGTAGTGTGAAATCTATTTTTCGGAACGACTAATGCATAAAGGGATAAAGAAACGTACTTGGTACAGCTGTGCTTGTGCTTGCATCTGCAATATTGGACGGCATTGCATTATATATTGGAACCGTTGATAATTGTTTTGTAATGGTACAATTTTGTTGGACCCTGATTTTGGGGCCATCTACAACGGTATGAAGTATGTCTATTTAATTGCGTATTATATTTTTGCAGAACATATATAGTATATGAATTTGAATATTTGGTACCGTAAATGACATGTTCCATCGTTGTGTTGCTGTACTGGTTATTTTGCTGAATATTTGGTGCAGCATCCAGCCTCAGAATGTTATCGTCTTCCTGAGCCATCTGGTCTTCATTATATGTAGAAGGCCGCACTTCTAATTCAGGTGATGCTGGGTCGTTTGATTGTTGTTGTTCCCCTGCTACTTCCATAGCCATACTGGTGTCTGAAATTTTGGTTTGTCGGTTAGTGTTTCATTCATTCAAATGTTGATGTAGTAAGTGCAATATTGTTAGTAGTGTAAATTCGAGTAATTATTTGTTGTGAAGTATATATGTTACATATGTTGTTCTTGTACTTGGACAATTTATTTACCTTGCATGAGATGTTCCCCGATGTTTTCCATTCTGCCCTCATTTTCGTGATTATTTGGACTATAAGTTAATGTAGTAATCGGGCTTGCACTAATATTATAATTGTGTTTACATATATCCTTCCCTGATTTGGGAGCCATCTACAATGGTACAAAGTACATTTATTTAATTGCATATTCTATTTTTGCAAAACATATCCAGTATATGAATTAGAATATTTTGATACCGGGAATGACATGCTCCATCGTTTTGTTGCTATACTGGTCAATCTGGTGAATAGTTGGTGCACTATCCACCCTAACAATGGGATTGCCTTCCTGAGCCAGCCGGTCTTCATTATATGTAGAAGGGACCACTTCGAATTCAGGTGATGCAGGGTGGTTCGATTGTCATTGTTTCCCCTGTACTTCCACCGCCATACTGATGTCTAAAAATTTGGTAAGTTGGTTAGTGTTTCATTAATTAAAATATTGATGTAGCATCCACAATATTGGTCAAAGTGTGCAATTGACTGATAATTTGTTGTGAAGTATATATGTCAGATATGTTGTATATGTAATTTACAATGTCTTTACCTTGTATGAGACAATCGTTGTTGTTTTGCAATATGCCTTCATTTTCTTCACTACCTGGCCCGTTATGCCCTCGCTCCGTTTCCACGTGTTCATTGATTATATTAAAGTCCATCAACGTATTCTATAGCTCAATACGTAATGCGGATTGCGTAGTCATCGGTGTTTCGGACCCAAGTGTCTGTGCAGGTTCGTGTTCTGTACGCCTTATTCGAGCCAGTGCGATTCGTTTGTTACGTAATATATTTAGTCTAATCCAGCGTGCCTGCTTTTGTAGTCTTTGTTTGGCAATTCTAATTGGTGTGGATATAGGACTGGGTGCTCGAGCTACTAAGAGGCGAAATCTCCTATGTAATATTGCAGCCTTTAATCGAAGTTGTCGTGCATTTCTTGATAAGTCCTACATTATGTCAATACAAATGATGAATGAAGTGGATAAGACTATTTTATTTCAGGTAAATGAGAAGTAACACAAATTCCCTCGTATAATGTTAAGGTAAATGTTGTTAGGACATATACAACTGAAATATGATAGAGTTAAAGATTTAACTTGGAGTAGTTGTGTGTACCTGTTGCATGTCCATGGCTTTGTGAAGTTCTTCGGGTACAATGCGGACTGCAGCTCTTCTAAGGTGGATTACACCTTATATTTGAACCTTGCGGTTTCTATATTCCTTCGTTTAGTTAAATTTCACATATAAATGACATTGTTAACAAATACATAACACTACTACCGACATATAAGAGAAAGCGAAATTAAGGATTATTTAAAGCCTAAATTTGGATGCAATTTGGTTATATCCAAATATATTTAAGTAAAGTTTAACAAATAATATAACATATGGTAAATCGTAAGGATTTTTTTATATATATGACAATTAAATGCATCTATTTTGTTGTGTTAAAATATTATTTCCAAATAATATTTTCAACTTATTATTCTGATATAACATAATATAAATAGTGGGTTTTTTTTTTTTAAAGGTCATAGGATACTCTGTTTTGCTGTTCTTACTTGCATATTTAGAGAACTGTGTGTTCGAGGTACTAACAGGCCAAATCAGTTATGTAACTTGCTGAGTTAAATCGTTAACTAAGTTTTCTTACCCGGCAATTGCTTTTGTGTTCTTTGTTTGTGAAGTCTTACTTGTGTAGTTAGAGAAGCAGGAGCTCAAGCTATTAACAGGTTAAATTTTCTATGTAATATTGTGGCCTAAAATAGAACTTGTCGTGTATTTGTTAATGAATGCTGTGTTATGTACATATTATTAATGAATGCCATAAATATGTCATATATGAAATTCACTATTGGATTCTACATATAAACAAAAGAATTGGTAATACATACAAAATATTTAAGTGTAAATATGGATGTAGGTTGCTTATATCCAAACCTTTGTTACTAAAGTTTAACATATAACATAACATAAAGTAAACTGAGGTTTTTGCTACCAATAAAGTAAACATAAGGTGGAAGTTGTTACCGTTTAGATAACATGTTCAATGCTGAACGGCTTCTCCATTATTGAAGGGGAATGAAATTTTTTGGACTTTGTTATTATAGCGTGGGTGGAAGCTTTAGAGAAATTTTGAAAAAAAAGAGGAATTTAAAAAGTGGATTAATGGTTTCCTTTGAGTTTGGAGGTATTGGGGATGAGGGACTTTATTATAATTTAAGTAGAGATTTGGATTATATATATTATGAAGATGTTAATGTGAGAACTAATTTTACTATTATTAAAACATTGAAATTAAAAATTATAAAATTGTCTTTCTTTAAATGATCTGTTGTCATATAATTTATATAATTTATTAATTACGATAAACATGTAAGAATATTAGGACTCAAAAAAGAAAAAAAAAAAAAGAAAATATCTAGAATTTACATTATGGTAAATTTGGGTTTGACTGAAGTACATTAACAATTGTTTAAGTGCGGAAAAAATATTGAATGACATTACCTTTATTTAAGTTAAATTAATCTTGGAGGTTGTACATTGTAATGATTGTAATGGTACTATGCATTAATTGTGATATAACCAAGCATTGCATTACATTAAAAATTAAAAATGTAGAATTTGTGGACTGTATTTTTTTAGTTCAATTCTCGGCATTTTAATTATTAATTCTCAAAAAAGGGTTTTAGAAATCATTATGCTTTCAATTGTGTAGTCTACAAATAAATATAGTTTGAAGTTTTTTATTTTCAGAACCTGTGACTTTTAGTTTGAAGCAAACATTTAAAATTTTAAATAACTATTTTTATATATTCGCACCCGCCTTATACCAGTGTTGAATACAGAGCCGGTATACCTAACCCATACGTACTACCCGCTCCACTTATAGATACTCACCTGCCAATTCAGTATCAATTCAGTATCCTTTCAAAGCATTAAAAATTATCTGTAATTTTTTTTCTTGCCAAAGGTAAAATTAAATAAAAAGGAGATTAAAAGGATAAGGATAGGTTTTTAAGGATTGAAAAAAGAAATAACAATTTAAAATGATAAGGATAAGTATGTGATGATGGAAAAAAAAAAGAAAAAAAAAAACCTAAATTTAAAACTTTAGGATTTGGGGTTTATATTATATAATTTTTATGTATTTCCTTTTAAATTTTTCATTTTTAGAACCTGTGACTTTTAATTTGAAGCAAATATTTAAAATTTTAAATAAATATTTTTATACATTCGCACCCGCCTTATACCAGTGTTGGATACAGAGCCGGTATACCTAACCCATACGCAATACCCACTCCACTTATAGACACTCATCTGCCAATTTAGTATCAATTCAGTATCATTCAAAGCATTAAAAATTATCTGTAATTTTTTTTCTTGTCAAAAGTAAAATAAAATAAAAAGGAGATTGAAAGGATAAGGATAGGTTTTTAAGGATTAAAAAAAGAAATAACAATTTAATATGATAAGGATAAGTATGTGAGAATGGAAAAAAAAAAACCCTAAATCTAAAACTTTAGGATTTGGGGTTTATATTATATAATTTTTATGCATTTTCTTCTCGTCTATTTTAAGTGATAAGTCATCATTTACTTTAAATGACATTTTTCAGTTCAAATAAAGAAAATGAAAGGTAAATGAAATATACTCATAATATAATTTTAGCATTTCAATTCAATTAATTTTAGAGGGTTGTACATTGTAAGAATTTAGATAAGGATGGATAAGTATGCTTCAAGTTTTAAGTGTCCAATTTTAATACTACTATTATAAAAAAAAAAAAATTGTCTTTAATTTGTTCAATTTTCTTGCCAAAAGTAAAATAAGAAATAAAAAGATAAGGATAAGTTTGTGAGGATTTAAAAAAAAAATTAAAAGGATAAAGAAAAATAAGTGAGGATTGAAAAAAAGAAAATAAAATAAAAACAAATCTAAAAATTTACAATTTGGGGTGGGAAGGGTATATAATTTTAATGTATTTTCTTCTCATCCATTTAAAGTGAGAAGTCATCATTTATTTTAAATGATATTTTTCAGTTCAAATAAAAAAAATAAAAGGTAAATGGAATATACTCATAATATAAGTATTTTTATATATCCATATGCATGTTAAATACTTATGAGCACTCACTTGTCAATTCAGCATCAATTCAGTATTTTTTAAAATCAACCTTTCAAAATTCAATATTTTATATTCTAATTATTAAAAATAGAGTTCAAGCATTAAAAATTCTCTTGAATTTGTTCATTTCCCTTGCCAAAAGTAAAGTAAGAAAAAAAAAAAGATAAGGATAAGTTAGTGATAAGTTTGTGAGAATTGAAAAAAAATAAAATTAATTAAAAGGATAAGCAAATCATGGTTTAATTGAATTGGATTTATTTATATTAATAATTAGATTATGGATTTTGTTATATAATTTATATAATTTACTAATTACGATATCTTAATATACTATTTATTGTGATACAACCAAGCATTGAATTATATTAAAAATTAGAAATGTAGAATTTATGGACTGTGCTTAAATAAATATTTTTATATATTCGTACCCGACTTATACCAGTGTTGGATACAGAGGCGCTACACCTAACCTATACTCACTACGTGCTCCACTTATGGACACCTAACCCATACGCATTACCTGCTCCACTTATGGACACTCACCTGCCAATTCAGCATCAATTCAGTACCTTTTAAAATCAACCCTCCAAAATTTCACATTTTATATTCTAATCATTAAAAATAAAGTTCAAACATTAAAAATTCTCTTTAATTTGTTCATTTCCCCTGCCAAAAGTAAAATAAGAAAAAAAAAAGAAGATAAGGATAAGTTTGTGATAAGTTTGTGAGAATTAAAAAATAAATAAAATAAATTAAAAGGGTAAGGAAATTATGGTTTAGTTAAATTGAATTTATTTATATTAATAACTAAAGTATGGGTTTTCTTATGTAATTTATATAATTTAATAATTATGATATCTTAATATAATATACATTATGATACAACCAAGTATTGAATTTAAAAATTAGAAATATAGAATTTGTGGACTGTGCTTAAATAAATATTTTTATATATTCGTACCCGTCTTATACCAGTGTTGGGTACAAAGCTGGTACACCTAACCCATACGCACGACTTGCTCTACTTATGCACACCCACCTGCCAATTCAGCATTAATTCGGTATTTTTAAAATCAACCCTTCAAAATTTCACGTTTTATATTCTAATCATTAAAAATATAGTTGAAGCTTTAAAAATTCTCTTTATTTTGTTCATTTCTCTTCGCAAAAGTAAAATAAGAAAAAAATAAAATAAATTAAAAGGATAAGGATAAGTAAGTGAAAATTGAAAAAAAAAATAAAAAATAGGGAAATCTACAAATTTAGAAGCATTAAAAATTCTCTTTAATTTGTTTAATTCCCTTGCCAAAAGTAAAATAAGAAAAAAAAAAGATAAGGATAAGTTCGTGACAAATTCGTGAGAATTGGAAAAAAAATAAAATAAATTAAAAGGATAAGAAAATTATGGTTTAACTGAATTGGATTGATTTATATTAATAATTAAAGTATGTGTTTTCTTATGTAATTTATATAATTTAGTAATTACGATATCTTAATATAATATTCATTGTGATATAACCAACCATTGAATTATATTAAAAATTAGAAATATAGAATTTGTGGACTGTGAAAATCTACTTATGGACACTCATCTGCCAATTCAGCATCAATTTAGTATCTTTTAAAATCAACCCTTTAAAATTTCACGTTTTATATTCTAATCATTAAAAATATAGTTCAAGCATTAAAAATTCTCTTTATTTTGTTCATTTCGTTTGGCAAAAGTAATATAAGAAAAAAATAAAATGAATTAAAAGGATAAGGATTAGTAAAGTATATGGGTGTTCTTATTTAATTTATATAATTTACTAATTACGATATTTTATTATAATATTCATTGTGATACAACCAAGCATTGAATTACATTAAAAATATTTTTATATATTCGTACCCGCCTTATACCAGTGTTGGGTACAGAGCCGGTACACCTAACCCATACGCACTACCTGCTCCACTTATGGACACTCACCTGCCAATTCAGCATCAATTCAGTATCTTTTAAAATCAGCCCTTCAAAATTTCATGTTTTATATTGTAATTAACCCTTCAAAATTCCACGTTTTATATTGTCGCGGCCCACTCCCCAGACTGCTTATCTTACCCCTCTCTCTCTCTCTCTCACTTCAACAGCATCCATAGCATTAGCAGCAACCTTCCGACCCCAAAACCCTTCTATAATATTCATTGTGATACAATCAAGCATTAAATTACATTAAAAATTAGAAATGTAGAATTTGTGGACTGTGCTTAAATAAATATTTTTATATATTTGTACCCGCCTTATAACAGTGTTGGGTACAGAGCCGGTACACCTAACCCATATCCACTACCTGCTCCACTTATGGATACTCACCTGCCAATTCAACATCAATTCAGTATATTTTAAAATCAACCCTTCAAAATTTGACATTTTATATTCTTTCTAATCATTAAAAATATAGTTGTTTATTTTCCTTGGCCAAAGTAAAATAAGAAAAAAATAAAATAAATTAAAAGCATAAAGATAAGTAAGTGGGGATTGCAAAAAAAAATAAAAAAAAAAAGAAAAATCTACAAATTTAGAATTTGGGGTGGGAAGTGTTCTTAGGGAGGGTGGGACTTCACTATAATAATATAGTATAGATTGGTCTATTTTTACTTAATTATGGCTTTTCTGTTAAATTTTATCTGATGTTTTAAACCCGACTCACAACAACAACAATAAACTCAGTGTCTCCTTAAACCCGACTCACAAAGTGACAAAAATAAAATGTGTTTATAATAAGTTTAAATGTGCTTTTATTCTAAAATTAATTGATATTTGATATTAGGTGGAGTAATACACTAGACTTATAAATTGGTCTTTTATTTTTTATAATTTCTATGTGAGATTCATATTTGACTCACATAAAAATTTAACATTTCCCAGCCCTGAGCGGGTAAATAATTTCCACCCTCTCCCCAACTATAGTTCATATCCTACCTCTTTCAAACTCCATTGGGATTTAACCTAGGTGAGATAGGGTTAGATGAATGCGCTATTAGTTTCACTAGTTTCAGTTCATGTTTCAAGTACATTCAAAAAAAAAAAAAAAAGATAAGTTAGAATCTATGTGGAAATCACATAATATTGTACAATACCATTAAAGGTAGTTGATTAAAATATTTTAGCCTTTTAGCAGTAATTTTCTGAAAAATTAAAAAGTTACAAGTATTAGGTGGAAAATAATAATTTTATAAGGTGATCATGAAAATTAGGTAACATCACCCTCTAGACATTATATATTGAACAACGAACTCATATGGGACATAAAAGGGAAGACAAGCAAACGGATCGTAGAATCTCTAACTTGAACCGGTATCATGCCAAGTAACCAATTGATTAAAAAAAAAAACTTAAGTTGTTAAGTGACCGTTATAGAATTGTTTCATAAGTTGTTGGACAAACTATCAACCCATATCTGACCTGATCCAATAATAAATATGGGGAAGACTGGGCTGGGCTGAAATGAGACGGGCTTTAAGTTAGATGGGCTCAACGTTTACTCTTACACAGCCCAAACCATAATCTGGTTTGTCCTATCGCACTGGCCATTTGGACTAGTACACAATGTGTAGCATCCAACACTTTTGAATAGCCTAAGCCTATTCCAAGCGCAATCAAATAACTAAAAAATATAAGTAACGCGTTACTATATAAAAATCAAGCAGTAATAGTCCAGCACCACGAGCACGGTGGGTGCTAACCTGGCCGATGCATCCATGAAAGCCACCGCTAGGCACCATGTTCTCCACTACTAGAGGTAGGGTCCACTATAGGTGCCATGTTCTGCCACCAAGTGCCCCAAGTTGGCATCATTGACGCCATGATCACGGGCGCTATTGGCTGGGGTAGGAAACACCGGCAACGGGTGCAATGCCTCCGATCCCAAGAAGCTAGGTGAGTACCGATAATGGGCACCACTGCTAGCAGCTTGGTGGGCGCCGACCTGTCAAATGAACTAGGACTAAGTGAGAACATGGCGTTGGCCATAGAGGCTGAGCCAATATCCCATTACCGTTCTTAGGTGGAACTAGCAACCTAAGCCTAACATGGCCATGGGAAGTTGAACTTCTGCTAATCTCACATGTTTAACTTGGCAAGAAAGGTGCTCGACCACTCAGGGCGAGTAACGAGCTCTTGCTGCCAAATACCAATTACCTAGTTCCGAGTACATAACACCGTGTTTCAACTAAAAAATTAATGTAAAAACACTTATCAACTAATGAACTAAGCCACTTGTCAACTATAGAACAAAGCCAAGTGTCCTTTTTGTATAGCTCGCCCCTTTCTCTCACCATATACAAATAGGAGTTAGTCTCAATCTCTCTACTCTTTATATAAAGTCTAAGCCGAATACTAACCACTTGACTCTTTTTTCTAGCCTAAATCCATGTTCTGATACATACTACCTTTTATTCTAAGAGCACTTTTGGTCAAGTTTCTTCTTTGAAAAACGAAAGTATTTTCTTTTGAAAAAACATTTGTTTTCCCACGATTTCAACAAATTGAAACGAAAAAGGAAATTTCTTTAATAAAAGCAGAAAATAATACTTCGCTTTTTAAAATAAAAACTAAAAATTCTTCAATAAAAGCACTCTTAGTAAAATGATTTTTTACCAAAAAAAAGGATTTTATTTTTCAAAATTAGGCTGAAGATGTCCTAACCATAAAGAAAAATGGCCGTTAAACGGAAAAAAAAGGAGTACAAGTTTGAATTGCCATAATGCAATTGTACAAAAAAGTGGGACCCAAAGGCTGCCATTTTCAGGACTCAGTTCACCGCCTAACTCTCCGTACACTTTCCATCTCATTTTTTCTTTTTTTAAATGTAAGTGTTCGATTATTTGTGAAGTCTAATTGTATTGAATTTTATTTATATAGTAGTTGATTCAGTTAATCTTATTTAGATCCATGGTATGTTAGGAGTTTTAGTGTAATAACTTTATATATATATTGGGGGTTGTCTATGTAATCTGTGCTTGATGGGGCATGTTTTGAGCCTGTTGCTTTTCTTGCATTGTACCTGCTGTGAGTTTGCTATACTCATACACTTGATGTTTCTTCTGTTTTTGTCAGGTCTTTGACTCTTTACTGCTGACCAGCTTCTCAGGCTGGGCGTTTTTGGAAACAGCCTCTCTTCAGGGTAGCCTCCTGGAGGGGGAAGGCTGCGTACATATACCCCCTCCCCCCCCCAAAACCCTGCTTTTACGAGAGTCCTTGAAGGCACTAGGTTTGTTGTTGATGTTGGGATTGTCTATGTAACTTTCAAAGATATATAATAAAATTTCAGTTTTCTTAATTTTTCTCTCCAATACTCTTTTTGAGTATAGTTGTTATTTCAAAATACAATTTTAGTATTCTCGATAGTCTAACTAAACTAGTGGTATTAGAACAAATATACGAATGAGACTCCTAGTTTTTAGGAGGCAAAATCTTACATTTCAATTTTCGAAAAACATGTAAAACAAAAGTTAACTAAAAAGAAAAAAAAGAGGGTGCAGTTAAAGAAGAGAGAAAATGAAGCAAAATATTATGGCAACTTCATTATATTCATGGGCGCCTACATTGGAGCTTCGGGATACATACCGAGTTGTTGTGGTATTTGTTTTACAGTAGCGTTATTGCCAAGAATAATTGTTAAAATTAAATTATAATTTTTAAAATAATTGCATAATTTTTATTATTTTTAAATTATATTATTACTCAAATAATAATAAATTTTATAGTAACGTGGTTTTTGGGGATGAAACCCCTTTTCCATATGTAATAGGAGATTTATCAATGGCCCATTAAAGTCTTTCGTTCTGTCTTGTTATGGTTGGTGACGTAAGACAATTTTTAATTATTTCCAAAAGTAGTTCCCTCTAATTATTATATTTTATTTACTAAATTACATATTAATATTTTAATTTACAAATTTTATAAAATAATTTTTAAGGCCAATAGTTATATATATTCAATGAAATAATTTAAATACCAATATAAAATAGTGTAAAACTTACAACAATAACAGTCTCAATGCCACAAAGGCTCCCACACGAGCGCGGTCTGGGGGATGGATGTACGCAGCCTTCCCCCTTCCGGGTAGAAGAAAGGCTGTTTCTACGGACTCCCAACCTAAAGATCGAGTCGTCATGCGAGCATGATATCCCGCAACCGTTACTATTTCTCTTATTTTATACACAAATCGCAATGTTTGTGACATTTGTGATGAAAAGAATCGGATGAGAAGCTAAAAAGTTATCTATCGAAATTAGTGTACTAAAATTTAATATTTAATCCTGTTTTATTTATAAAAAAAGCCCATTTAACTTCTTATTTATAATAAGGATGAAACGTGGGGGACACTTAATTCAATGACTACCGCAAAAGAAAACGACTCATCTCCGTTAAGAATAAGTCAATCTCTCTACTATGAAAGAGTATACCTTTTTCTTATGTCATTTTTAGTAAACAAACTAAATTAAATGCTTTTCTCTAATGTCATTTTTATTAAACAAACTAAGTTTATACCTGCAAATAGCGATATCTAGAAACCATATATTATATTATCAATACGTAGGGCAAATGATGTAGGCAATCGCCTCAATATATAAAAAATAAATAAAAAGGCCCATCACAGCATATCACACAAAGATTGTTTGACAAGTTTTTCCAGCCGAAAATCATACGATACAAAAATTTAAAAAATCTATTAAATATTATTGTAATAATTAAATAACATTTTTATATATTAGTTAATGTGTAAATACTACACTTAACATTGGATAGTGTTATTTTTTAGTAATTTTTAACATCGGACACACACGGTGTTACTTTTTTAGTAATTTTTGTAAACGATGAGACATTAAAACATCGCCTGCTCTAAAAGTTTTTGTAATTGTTTTAACATTATTAAAAGTGATTCTGGTACTAATAAAGCTAGTCTTACCATTTTCTCCGAAAATATAAATAAGAACTAGTATGTTACATTGGGTAGGACATAGCCTCATAGCGGAAAATTCCGAGGACAAGAAAAGCCATTCAGATCCAATCCCCACCGAGACAACTGTTGCTTCTTTTAAAGGATAGCAAGGCCTAACCATCATAAAAGGAGGAAAATTATTAGATTTGAGCATTTATCATTCATGCACCATTACATTTTTATGGACGCTTCTATACGTCACGAGAAAATGAGACACGAACGGACACAAGGTGGCGCTGTTATAATAAGTTTAAGTACTTTATTTACCCTCGTGTATCACTAAAAGGATGGTAGCACGGATGGGGATGTCGTGCCCAATACACGCGAGGGCCCGTGGTTTGAATCCCCCCTTGTGCTTTTTGTCGTGCTCATTTTCTCGTGTTTTATAGCTTTTTTCTATTTTAATATATATAATGAGATATTTGTGGTTTGAATACTTTATTACATAAGTACTCTATGTAAAAATTTGTTGAATTTTTGTAAGATTCCAACCAAATTTACACAAAAAATGTTAACATAATATATAAGTATAATAATATACATACATCATATCAATGTTTTCATTAATAATTCATCAAATTTAAATGTTATCATAATCATGTGTGATTTTTCACGTTAGTTGCAAAAATCATCAAATTTTAATAAATATATTAATATATTATATTATCAAAATTGAGTTCAATTTTAATATTTTACAATACAACACTATCAAATTTTAACAAAATCAGTTTTTATTGAAAAAATTTTAAAGCTTTGGAGTAATTAAGTAATAAAATATTTAAAAATTAAATTCTCTTATTGTATATATTAAAATATCAAAACATCTATATGCAAAGTGTTCAAATCTCAAATACTTATTCTATAATTTTCCTTAAAAAGACCAATGATATTAATAGGACAAAAAATACTAATATCTGAATAATTTAATATTTTAAAATTAACTCTTGCTCATTAATTAGGGCAAAATACAGTAAGTTTCCTAAACATTGCAATTAACAATACACATCTCTTACATTTTTAAGTTTAAAAAAAAGTCATTTAAACTTTGCAATAAAACATAACCCACTTCAACACTTTTAATTTCATTAAATAGCCTCCTGAAATTTACAATTAAACACAACGCATCTCCTATACTTTTAATTTCACAAAATAGTGCCCTGAACTTTGTTACTACTCACCCTTTAGAGATTAATAAATTTGAAACTAAAAAAACATACGAAATTTAAAAATTTAAAACAAATTATGAATTTTCTTAAAAAATATAATAATATTTTTTTAACTTTAGTAAAAATTAAAATAATAAATTTAAAATGAAAAAAATCTATCAAATTAAAAATTAGTTTCAAATTTTTAATTTCATACATTTTTATTTTAAAATTTATTAATATTTAAGAGATGTGTTATGTTTAATGACAAAGTTCAGGAATGAGTTTCGTGTAATAACAAAGTTTACTAGGCTATTTAATGAAATTGAAAGTACAGAAAATGTGTTATATTAATTTACAAAGTTTAAGAAACTATTTTTTGAAATTAAAAGTAGAAAATATGTTATATTTAATTATAAAATTTAGAAAACTACTTTTAAAAATTTAAAGTGTAAGAAATATATTATAATTAATTACAAACTTGAAGGAATCTTATAATATTTTGCCCTAATATTAATATTTTTTATAGTGTTAATATAAATTTTCAAAAAAAAAAAAAAAGGTAATAATGAGTACCAGTACGTGGCACCCATCCCTCCAAGATTGGATTTGACATTGTACCCTTTTCAGATAACTTTTTCACACGACAATGCAAGGGTTTTTGCTTTGCGTACAAAACTTTATATTATTATAGTAATAAAGTGAGTTTTTAATAATAAAAATTATAAGTTATAAAATTATTTTAAAAATTATAATTTATTAATAATAATTACAATAAAGTTGATAAAAAAAACGATAATTACAATAATAATAAAGTAATTTCAAATAATAAGAGTTACATCACAAAATTATTTTAAAAATTATAATTTTACTATAATAAAAATAATTTTATCATAATAATATTAAAATGAACTAGTCCCTTAATTTACCATACTACCCCCTACCCCAACCCATATTTCTCTTTTAAAGAAACCCCATCTTCATCACTGAAACCTCCCCCACCCCATTCATTAGATTCGTAGTAGTCACTCCGAGAGAGAGAGAGAGAGAGAGCGAGAGAATCAAGAATCAAGAAGAATGAACAGCAACGATAGATTGAGGAGCTCCACTAACCTCATTTTCCTCCTCGCCGCCGCCCTCTCTTCCCTCCTCCTCGCCGCTTTCTTCCTCTCCGGCGGCGTCCACCCTCTTCTTTCTGCCGTCACCACCTCCTCCGCCGGTACTCTCACCGCCGGCTCCGATGCGGCGGCCCTTCAGCGTCTGGCTATCACCCATTACGCCACGTCCAAGGTGGTCCCTCAACAGTCCCTCGCTGAGATCACCCTCACATTGAATGTCCTCCGCGTACGTGGCCCATGCAACTTTCTTGTGTTTGGGTTGGGTCACGACTCCCTCATGTGGGCCGCGCTTAACCCATTTGGGAAGACTCTCTTTCTTGAAGAAGATCCCGCGTGGCTACTCACTGTTCTCAAACGCGCGCCGACACTCCAGGCGCATGTCGTGAGGTACCGGACTAGACTATCTCAAGCAGACGAGCTTTTGAAGTCTTACCAGTCCGAACCGGACTGTGCACCTTCTAGAACGTTCCTACGTGGCAACCACCAGTGCCAGTTGGGGCTTGACGCGCTGCCGGAGGAGGTGTATGAGAGAGAGTGGGATGTGATTATGATCGACGCGCCAAAAGGGTACTTTGCGGAAGCGCCGGGGAGGATGGCGGCGATTTATACGGCGGCGGTGATGGCGCGTGAGAGGAAGGGTGGGGGGAGCACGCACGTGTTCCTGCACGATGTGGATAGGAAGGTGGAGAAAGAGTTTGCCGAGGAGTTCTTGTGTAGGAAGAATCTTGTGGAGTCCGCAGGGAGATTGTGGCACTTTGAGATACCGCCGGCGCAGAATAGTAGCGGTGGTGCGGCTGCCAAAAACAAGTTTTGTTGAGGACTGAGGAGATTCTGAGATTCCATTGTAATATTTTCTGAATGAGATCATATAGTATATAGATTCCATGCCATATATAGAGTTAGAAATTGAAGAAAGAACGAGACGGAAAACATGTTGAATCAAGATGAGAAAATCGCGTGATTTTATCCATGAATATAGTTTCTCCAATATGACTGGATTTTGTATGAATTGAGATTGATAGGTGATTAATATTAGGGATTAATGTTTCAATTTCTTATGATCGCGTTTTGGATATGTTCGTTTTATGTTTTTGCGCAAATTTCTTGGTGACATTTGGAAGATTTGTGAACGACTACTGCTTGTAGAATAAGGTAAGCATGACGAAGGTGCTTCTCTTTTTGAAAGAATAAATTGTTTTTAGGAATCGAATCAATAGCAAGGGGTTAGATAGCCACGAATGGGATTCAGGCTTCAAATGCAAGACAAATTACTTGTATCGAATGGACTTTTGAGGTTTAGAATACTGAAATGTCTCTTACTCTCTTACCGATCTTAAGGACTTGGTTCTTGATTAAACTCTCTGATGTTGATAGAAAATTATGATTCAAGTTCTGTTTTCCTCAAGAAGAAATGCTATAATGGCTTGACAAGTCATGTACTTAAACAGAAGGCTTATTTGATGCTTAGATGTGAAAGTGTTTCTAGATGACCTTGGATTTGTATTTCTAGGGGTTATGGCCATATTCTGACATGTCAGATCAACGATCATCTCGAGTCACTGAATAGCAAACTAGACGAAACCAAGATGACAATGCTGAATTGCTAGGCCATTGGGACTACTGGTTATTAGTTGCACTAAGGAACAAGCTTGCACAGGTTGAGAATTGTCTCCTGTAGCATACCTTCACCTCAATGACAATTTCTGTGTCTCATGGCCCTGTGTCAAGAGATGAACAATGGATATTGAATACAATATTCATCAATTCATTCTCCCCCCCCCCCCCACACATATCGATAGCAGTAAGAATGATCAAAACTCTATCAATCAAACAGAATTGACCGAGTTTAAAAATCTTTTTTTTGGGGGGGGGGGGGGGGGGGGGGGGGGGGGAAGGAGTCATGGTTGTATGACATTATACAACCAGGAATCAAATTTAATGGGCCCACCAAATGACTTTAAACAAGTATCTACCAAAAAGATAAAACTTGACCATCAAGATCCCCCAAAAAAAATAAAAAAATAAATAAAATAGCAATTTGATTCCATGATTCGGAGAGGTTCTCCATCGCTTGACTTGAAACAAAAATAGTAATAGCGAATAGATCAAAATCATCTTACTATCCGAGCCAATCGATCCTCTCTAACAAAGACACTCCAAAGAGATCTGTACATTTCCAAGCATCAGTCCAGGAATACCCGGTTCTTACAAAATTAAAATTGTCAAATAAAATTGAGAATGAGATGCATATAGCCTAAAGATTTTATTGAAGAATGCCTTAGTAGTGGTCTGTAAAATCCATCAATGAATCAAGTCATTTGTTTTATGATTCCATACCAAGGAGTATGTCAAAGTTACCTCAAGGACAGTTTGTTGCATAACACATTCAACTGCGACAACAATAGACCAGACAAAATCACCTCGACCAGTTCCAAATGCTCTATTGCCTCTAAATGTGGGTTATGAATAGTGATTAACAATATGAAAGTTATGAACAAGAGGCGGTATCTCATAAAATTCATTGGTTCAGAGTTCAAATGGACAAAAGATATAAATAAACTGCATGTCCATCAAACGCATCAAGAGCCAAGATTAGAGGTTATAAATGGAGAAATTGCATAATCCTCTTGCAAATCCACTGACAAGGTATTTTATCTTCCTAAAAATGAAAACATCACTTCATAATAATAGAATATGTATATTATTTAAAATGTTGAATCTGGGCTTCAAATTTTCCAGTAACTTCAACCATTTCTTAGGGGACACCACACATAGGGAAACTCTTGGGTGGACGGCGAGTGCAATCTAGAGACTGGAAAAATATAAGTAAACTAACCCAGATACTCCAACAACGACAACAATAAAAACCTGGTGCCACAAGAGCTTCCGCCAATGCAGGGTCCCTTTTTTTTTTGGGGGGGGGGGTGAGGAAGGGGGATGGATGTATACACAGCCTTACCCCTTCAGAGTGGACCTCTAATTTATAAAACATAAAAAACAAACGGGATAGAGAAAGCATAAAGCAACAAAAAAAAGAAAAGCAAAGAGGACCAGAACGAGAAATATGAGATATGATATTGTTGTGGGTTAGCTAAAGGGCCAGATGGAATAGGCGAGATCGGTTGGACGAGATGTAAAGGCAGATATGAATAGCGGGATATGTGGGCCTGGGCCCCAAGTAAAGGCCTGATGGGCGAGATGCATGATCTTGGGCTTCACGTAAAGCTTGCTCACACCATGCTATAAACATAACCTAGAACTCCTCAAAGCAGGGGGTATCAAGGAGAGAACATTAACATGAGTTCAGCTCAATCCCTTACGAAAGAAGTCCTGTCCAAAAGAAAATAAGAAGGATTCATTACGCCAAATAAAAGTTCTTGAGTTTGACTCCTCCCTTTCTCTAAACACAAAATAAACCCAAAATAGATATCAATATTCCATAGCCAATAGCTGAACTTGTTGACTAAAAAAAACGAAAGGACTTGTTGAAGGTTAATAGCCATCAAACTCTCCGCTTGATAAATAGGTCGCCACTGTGCAACTAGGCCTAAATTGGGCTAACAACCAAGTTTCTTGCCCTGTTTCTTTCTCCTAGGCTATCTGCCCACTTTCTCTTCACTGTCTCTCTTGGCCAAGAATCAATCCTTGAGCATCATAATAGGCAAGTAAAGTACTCGCCAACAATGCCCCAATATAGGGGAGTAAGGAACCCTAGTATTGGACACGCCCCCAATACTCTAGCCCGCTTCTTTCTCAAGAGCTTGAGTTTAACTTTCCTAATTCAAAGATCCATCCAAAAACATTAAGACTAATCAAAGACTCTTCTTAAATAACCTGATTCAACGTCTCAGGGTCAACTGCCCTTTAAAAAACTTGCCAACAAAAACAAATCGCAAACTAGCTTTGAGAACACATTCAATTGACTTATCACATTCAGGGTCCATGATAACTTCACTTATATTTCTGACCCCCTCTGCCTTCTGCCCCATTTACCTATTCTTTTAAAGGCTATTCACCTGCAACAACCTCAGAATTCCAATCTTTAAAGGGTTTCTGAGTCACACATATGGTTCAACAGCATGAACAAAGTTCCTTAAACTCTTGCAAACAGAATCTTATCGAAGAACATAAAACGAACCATCCTCTAGACCTCTTCATAGTATTCATTTTTCCTTCTGTGATGCCTTGGTCGAGTAGTAAAAGTTAAATTACCAAGGTTAAGGATATAGAACAAGAGGTTTTAATTTCAAATCCCTACAACTCCATTTACCTATCACAACAACAGAGTATCCATTTATACTCAAAACTTGTTATTGTCAAAGCAATGATATGACTTACAAACAATGAGAGCTACAAAATTGTCTTCAGAACTACAATCTTCCTCTGACAATAACAATTTTGTCCTGACAATAATATTACCCTGCAAGAGGGTGCCAGGAAAGCGAAGCCCAAGAAGAAAGTGTTTGAGCATAATATCATTCGTGGACTTACTCCATTAACTTAAACTTTTAGGATAATTGGCTCCTTAACATGGTATCTGAGTCTTATTGACTAAGAAGTCGTATGTTCGAATCATGATAGCACCTAAATTCAATATTAATACAATTGCAACACATGACGTACATCTTTACAATATCTACACTTTATGCCTAATAGACTTTCACGAGGGGAGGCATGTTAGAGTATAAAATCATTCGTAACTTTCACCAATTAACTTAAACTTTTAAGATAGTTAGCTCCTTGACGGAAAGGATTAGCAAGATCCAACAAACATCTCCCCTAGACCTCTTCATAGTATTCATTTTTCCATCCCTAGTGAGAGACCTTCTCCCATTAGTAAAGGTTAAAATTACCTTGGTTAAATATATTCAATAGGAGGTCATAGGTTCAAATCTTTGCAACTCAATTTACCTACCGCAACAAAGTACCCATTTATTCTTGAAACTAGTACCTACATGAAAATTTTGCAAGAGGATGCAGGTAAAGCGGAGCCTAATCATTCGAGTACAAAATCATTTGTGGCCCTTCACTCATCAGCTTAGGCATTTGGAGTAGTTGGTTCCATGACATAGTATCAAAGTCCTGTTGCGTGAGAAGCCGCATGTTCGAATCTTAATAGCCCCCAATTTTAATATTAATGCAATTTCAACACATGAAGTGCATCCTTCCAAAATCTACGCTTCAAACCTGATAGGTTTTCAGGTGAGGTACATCCTTACCATGTCCACATCCAAAACATACACAAATAGAAATCGCAATCTAGGAACCGCTGAGTATCCCTAAAACCCTAAGCAAGCCAGCAACCATTCTGGGTGTCCATCCATCAAATTCACACATAGATGATGGGTCTAACCCAAAGTTTTTATTTGTTTTTTTTTTTTTTTAATTGATAAGTCCCAAATAGAAAAAGAGAATGAAAATAATGTTAAAAGAGAAATGGAAAAGAAGAAAAAATAGAGAAAAAAAAAATGTTGAGTTTAATTAGAGATTGGAATCCAAAATTTTATTTGAGAGTTTAATAAGGGAGGGTTCTTATGTAAATTATTTTGTAAATTTTTCGCTTTTATTTGTGCTCGAAGTGCGATTCTACCAACAATAGATAGAGAGAGAGAGAGAGAGAGAGAGCAAAAAACCTAAAATTCTGGGCAATGAGGTGGTTCCGGCAAGTCGGTAGCCATGGGTCCGCCGTAGAACCGCCTCGCAGGGCATCTATTGGATGCTGTCCCCAAATGCTTGAGTCTTTTGAGAGTGATGTTTTGTGCTTTTCGTAAGATATTATATATAAAGGGACAATTATCCCCTAGGGACAATAACCAAGTGGTCATGTTCTCCGGTGCCCAACAGTACGACCCGGGTTGGATCTTCACAAGACTTGAAAGTGATCCCCTTGTAAAAGAAATTTATGGGGTTTACCCCTCCTCGGCCTCACCATTGCATATACATCAAGAGATAAATTTACACGTATAAATAAAATATATGGACAACAAAAAGATCAATTATATGTTGGTACTTTAAAATTTAGTATATTAATTTTTTAATTTATAAATATAAAATAATATTTTAGCCTAAAATTTACACGTATTTAATAAAATAGTTCAAAAGATGGTGTAAAAGATGTAAAATAGATATCTCATCTAACACTTCTTTGTAAGCAGTGTTAGGACATTGTTGTTTATATGTGGGATAAAGGAGAATAGCAAGAGGATGGTGGGTTTTTCGAGAAATAATGCCAATTTTACACTCTTTGTGTTGTTATTTGTTCTTTAAATTATTTTATTGAATACATGTAATTGTTGGACTAAAAATTTGATTAAGATATAAAAGGTTTGAATATTTTATTATCTAGACACCCAATATAGAAACTTGATTAATTTTTTTAACAATCATATCAATTTATACTAAAAATATTGATATAATATATAATTATAATAATACATGTAAGCTATATCAAAATTTTCATGAAGAATATGGTGAATGATGATGATGATACAATCACAATATAGAGGTTAAATAAAATATAATTTCAATATTAGTAAATAATTTAAGTCATATATAACCAACTATACCCCCCTCTTAATTCTATATATAAATGCTTTTCTGTCTTCCTTCTCTTATACTGTATTTGTTATGATCGAAAATTGATCTAAACATTCAAACAACTCAAAATAGTAGAATAGGACTTGTATTAATAGAGAATAAAAATGTTTACATAGTAAAAATAAAATTTATATAGTATTCGAGAAAGTAAGAAGACATAAATAAACTAAAAATAAAAATAGGAGGTAGATTGAGAGAGAGAGGGGAAGGGAGAGACTCAAACAATTTAATTATTCATCTCACCTCTTCTCTGGCACTTAGCCCTGTATATAGAGTTATGAAAGAGTATAATTATAATTAAAAACTAAATCTATTTATTTAATATCTAAACTATCCTTCACTTAACCTATATACTTTGGTTTGTATCAGTATTTTATATTTGCAAGCCTCTATACTCTTTGTACAAATTATAGGAATTATATATGAATATACTATATTATATATAGTATATATATTAGATTATGACCTAAAAGCTTAAACTTTAAATATTTAAGTAAGAAATTTTCAAATAACTTTGGCATTGTACCCGTTTCAAATAACCTTTCACGAAATTATAACTAGTCACAAAAATTGCTACTATCATAATAATAATAATATAATTTATAAATAATAAACGCTAACAAATTACCTTAAAAATTATAGTTTTATTTTAAAAATAATAATTTTATACTGACAATAATAATATTAAAATAATATTACTCTTCATTATCCCCTCAATTTAGCATACTACCCTTCATTTCTCTCATAATTAACCCCAATCATAACCGTTATAACCTCCCAATCTTGTTCGCATTACACAAACACTAATCACTCCAAGAGAAACACCCAGAGAAGAAAGCAAGAGAATCAAGAACCGAGTAACAATGATCCCCGGAGATAGAATGAGAGGTTTCACTCACATGATTCTCATCCTCGCCGCCTCTCTCTCCTCCTTCCTCCTCGCCGTCATCGTACTCTATGGCAGCGCTCATGGTGGCCTCCACCGTCTTCTCCCTCCCGTCCCCACCCCCTCCGTGGCTACTTTCACCACTGGCGCTGATGCCGCTGCCCTTCAGCGTCTGGCCATCACCCATTACGCCACGTCAACGGAGGTCGCCGAACATCAGCTCGATGAGATCATGCTGATGTTGAATGTCCTCCGCGTACGTAACGCATGCAACTTTCTTGTATTTGGGCTGGGCCATGAATCCCTCATGTGGGCCGCTCTTAACCCATTTGGGAAGACTCTCTTTCTTGAAGAAGAACCCGCGTGGGTCCTCAGGGTGCAAAAATACGCGCCGAAACTCCACGCGCGGGTCATCCCTTACCGGGCTACACTATTTCAAGCTGACGAGCTTTTGAAGTCCTACCGGTCTGAACCGGATTGTACGCCTTCTAGAACGTTCCTTCGTGGCAACCACAGGTGCCCATTGGCGCTTGACATGATGCATGAGGAGGTGTATGAGAGAGAGTGGGATGTCATTATGATTGACGGGCCAAGAGGGTACTTTTCCAAATCGCCGGGAAGAATGGCGGCGATTTATACGGCGGCAGTGATGGCACGTGCAAGGAAGGGTTGGGGGAGCACGCACGTGTTCCTGCACGATGTGGATAGGAAGGTGGAGAAAAAGTATGCGGCGGAGTTCTTGTGTAGGAAGCATCTTGTGCGGTCCGCAGGGAGGTTGTGGCACTTTGAGATTCCGCCGGCAGGGAACAGTAGTGGCGGCACCGCCGAGGACAGGTTCTGTTGAGGAATGAGAAGATTCCGAGATTCCCCGGTATTATTGTCTGATATAGATCACATAGTATATAGATTCTATGCAGTACATAAAGTTAGGGATTTGACAAAGATAATGAGATAATACTTTGATTTTTAGAGGAACATAGTTTCTGCAATGTGACATGATTTTGTATGAATTTGAGGTTAACAGGTTGTCAATATAGTACTAATGGTGGTTCTTTTTTTCTTTTTACATTTTGATAGTGGTAAAAAGGATTAGAACTTGATCAATCAAGTATTAAGTCTGATTGATCGGGTATGCAAATTCTTCTAACAAGAAGCAATGGCCGTATGCATCGAGGAATCAACATTTACGATGAATAAACTGTCAGAAGAACTTTGCGGGTGAGGGACCCCTTTAATGCCTAATATAGTAGTATTAGAAATTAAATAAGAGATTGATACACATCATAATATAGTAACATAGAATCAAAGGGATGAAAAACCCATCGTCTTCCCCATAGTATTTTGTCTCCTTAATCTTCCTCTGTTGGCACTCTGTTTAGATAGAATGGGAGGATTTATGGTTGACATGTGGCAGGGGTGGCTGACACGCCTACTCTCAAAGGCTCGGTTTCTTGATTTATACTTAGTCCATTATTACCCGGGTTTTACACAGCACCGAACCACTTGGATTCAAGAGCTGGAAATGCTCTTGTGACATTTTACACCCTTGAATCAAATTTAACGGGTCCTCTTGAATGACTTCAAACATACATTTACCAACAGATAAAACTCGACTGTCAAGATCCCGAAACTTTCATCTCTTATAAACCATAATGTTAAGCAGCTAAGATGCCTTACCTTCCTCCAAGCCCCAGGCCCAAAAAAAATGCGATTTGATTCCATGATTTGGCTGAGGTTCTCCATCACTTGCCTCGTAAAATACATAACAATAATAGTCAATAGTCAGAATGTCCTTACTTGCACAGCCATTGTTCCCCACTAGCAAAAAAAACCTTCCTCGGATGTTTTGACTTCTGTTGGGCTTCTCGGATTTGTGCTCTTGGGGTAGACCTTTTTAGGTCTATGTTGTTGGGGTCGCTCCTTTATCTAGTTTTCTTTGTATTGCTTCCCCTGCATTCTTGTGCATTTTGTATGAATTTTACAAATTATTTTTTTTTTTGGGGGGGGGGGGGGGGGGGGGGGGGGGGGGGGGGCGGGGGTGCACCTTACGCAAAGACACTTACCAGGTTCTTCAGCACAGGACTGATAATCCCTCCTGCACCTTCACAGCCAATCCAGAGACTCGTATAAACCATGTTTTGATGTCACATCTTCTCAATGCAATCTATACTGGTAAGAACTCTATGAAACAGCCACACCCCTTCATAAAAAGTCATATATCAATGCTAAAACTAACCTAAAAAGTCATTGCGTAGGCCTGAAATACAAGTTCTGGGAGCAAAATGAATGTGCAAAATCATAAGGTGGCGGATCAACATGAAGCAGCAGCAACAACAATGAACCCAGTGCTTGAAAGGCTTCCACTGAGGCAAGGTGGGGGGGTAGAGGGATGCTAAGGGAGGCTGTTTCCTAGAGCCCCAACCTTAAAAAGCAAAAGATGGAATAATATTTATAAAATTAAGTCAAAGTAGGTCATGCCTGCATTTTACCTTTAGAGAGAGCGCCTTGTTTGCAGTTGAACCCCTTTGCAGAGGAACGTTCAAGCTTAACCTCGATCACATGGCACGGTAAAAATCTACGTTTTGCATAAAGACTCTAACATATGCAACAACACGTTTCGTTGAATATATGTTCTTATTTGAGTAAGATATCTACATTTTTCCAGATTCTGTTTAGTGCATTCTTACAAAAATACAATGCTTAAATAAAATTGAGATGGAGATATGTATAGCCTAAAGATCTTGTTCGAGAATGCCTTAGTAGTAATCTACAAAAACCATTAATGAATCAAATCATTTGTTTTATGATTCAATTATCAAGGAGTATGTCAGAGATTTACCTCAAGAACAGGTTGTTGCAGAACAGATTCAATCGCGACAACCACACTGTACAAAATGACCTCGACTAGTTCTAATTGCTCTAAAGCCTCTAAATGTGGGTTATGAATAATGATTAATAATATGAAAGTTAAGAATGAGAGGCAGTACCTCATAAAATTCATGGTTTCAGAGTTTGCATAGACCAAGATATAAATAAACTGCATGCCCATCAAATGAATCAGGAGCCCAGATTACAGGTTATTAATGGAGAAATTGCATATAATCCTCTTGCAAATCCACTTCAAAGTTATTTTATTTTCATAAAAAAGAACCCTTCACCTCATACATAATAGAGTATTTTAATATTATTTGAAACGATGAATCTGGGCTGTTCAACCATTTCCTTGGGGTATACCCTAAATTCTTAAGTGGACGGTTTGTGCAATCGAAAGACCAGTCAAAGCACACGTAAACTGACCCTGGACACTCCATTTCCTAATAGTTATGGACAAAAAGAGAAAGCAAAGAGGACTAGAAGGAGAAATATGAGATTTGATATCAACATTACATAGCTAATAGCTAAACTTGTTGACTAGAACAAACGAAAGGATTTGTTGAAGGCTAATAGCCATCAAACTCTCCGCTTGATAAATAGGTCGCCACTATGCAAAACTGGTAATCACGGACTATGCCTAAATAGGGCCAACAACCAAGTTTCTTGCCCAGTTTCCCTCCACTAAGCTATCTCCTACTTTCTCTCTCTTCATCGCCTCTTAGCCAGGAACCAACCTTTGAGCATCACCATAGGCAAGTACAGTACTCATATACAATGCCCTAACATAGGCGAGTTAGGAACGCCAGTATTGGGTACTATTTGCCATAATGCCCACATATGTCAGCTAGAGAATCTCACCAAGTGTGCTCCATATGACTCTTTGCCCACTCCATTGCCTATAAATACAGGAGCAGAAAAGAAAAGAGGCACACTCCCCCAATACTCTAGTCCCGCTTCTTTCTCAAGATCTTGACTTTAACTTTCTTAATTTAAAGAACCCATCTAAAAATATTAAATAAGACTAATCAAAGTCTGTCCTTGCACAAACTAATTCAACGTCTCAGGATCAACTGACCTTTGAAAAACTTGCCAACAGAAAAACCATAAACTAGCCTCGGGAACACATTCAACTCACTTATCACATTCAATGTCCATGATTACTTATATTTCTGACCCCCTCTACCTTCTCCCCCGTTTACCTATTCACAACTTCAGAATTCTATTCTTTAAAGGGTTTTTCAGTTACATATGGTTCAAGAGTATGAACAAAATTCCTTAACTCCTGCAAACAGAATCTTATTGAAGAACATAAAAATGAACCATCCTCTGGAACTCTTCATAGTATTCATTTTTCCTTCCCTTGTGAGGCCTTGGTCCAGTAGTAAAGTTAAAATTACCCTGATTAAATATACTAAATAGACGGTCCTAGGCTCAAATCTCGGCGACTCCATTTACCTACCGTGACAAAGTACCCGTTTATCCTCGAAACTAGTACCTGCAGGTAAAGTGGAGCCTAGAGAAAGAAAGTGTCCGAGCATAAAATCATATGTGGCCCTTCACTCATTAGCTTAAGCATTTGGAGTAGTTGGTTCTTTAATATAGTATCACAGTCGTATTGAGTGAGAAGTCGCATGTTTGAATCATAATAGTCCCCAATTTCAATATTAATACAATTTAAGCACATGAGTTACATCGTTACACAATCTACACTTCAAGCCTAATAGGTTTTCAATTGAGGTACATCCTTACACAATATTTGACGGTAAGATTTAGCGAGATCCACATCCTAAACATGCACAAATAGAACTCGCAATCTAGAAACCGCTGAACATCAACTAAAAACCCTAAGCAGCCAGCGATCATTCTGGGCGTCCATTCATCAAATTCACACATATACGTTATTCATAAGTCTAAAACAGTAAAAGAACATGAAATAAAATATAAAAGAGAAACAGAAAATAGGGAAATAGAAAGAAAGTGTTGGGTCAAATTAAGAGATTGGAATCAAAAATTTTATCTTCACAGTTGGTATCAGAGCTAAGTTTTGACCTCATTATTACATTAGGTTATAATTGTTGGTATCAGACCCAAGTTTAGGCCATAGCAATTGGTATTGGAGTCATAACAGTTGGTATGATCCAAGTTTTGATCTAATTACCACATTGGACCGTAACAAATTTCAATAGCAAGAGTTTGATCTCCGATTGGGCCCGTGATTTTTTCATCCGGTTGAGAAAAAGTTTCCACGTAAATTCCTTTCTGTTGAATTTTCACCTCCATTTATGCTCGATGTATGATTTTCCCGACAATAGATAAATAGATAGAGAGAGGAGAGAGAAAGAGACCTGCAAAAAGCAGTCTAGCCGGAGTAGATGAAAGAAGGCCGGCGGTTCCGGCTACTCGAAAGAGGTGGCTCCACCTAGAGCACCGCCGCAAAACTTTCCGGCAGGGCGCCTGTTGGGCGGTCTGTCTGCGGTTTTTCCGGTTGCTGCAAATGCTTGATAAGGTATTATGTATAAATGGACAACAAAAAGATAAATTACATACTCGCACCTTAAAATTAAATTTTTAATTTATAAATTTAAAATAATATTTTAGTCTAAAATATAAATATATTTAATAAAATAGTTTAAAAAATAATATAAAAGAATGTAAAATAAGCCTCTCCTCTAACATTGCTTCGTAAGCAGTGTCAGGATATTGTGGAGATGACAAAAGTCCCCTTTTGGTCACTTGGCTAACTTAGTTATTAAACTCAAAATTTAGAAGATTTAGTCACTTCTATTAAAAATCCATTTTAGTCAGTCAAGTCATTTAAAGTTTTGAACTACTTTCGAAATCGATTAAGGCTCGTTTTTGTTCATTATGAGGGCTTGATAGCTTATCGAGCCGAGTTCGAGCAGGCTTGATAAGCTTAACGAGCCAAATTCGGACAAGGGGGTTCTCAGCTCGTTAAGTTTCACAAAAAAATTGATAAGGACTGAATAAGAGCTCGTTAAGGGGCTCAATATGAGCTTGTTAAAAGCTTGTTAAGAGCTCGTTAACAGTTTGTATTGATTCGATAATGACTCGATAGTAACTTCAAAAGCTCAGTTTGCTATGGAGCTTGGCTCAGTTTTAAGCTTGATTGGGCTTGACATTGTCAAAAATTTAAATAGAAAGTACCAAAAATATACTCATTGGATTCATTCCCTTAGAAGAAGAACGTCATAAATTTCTAGTAGTTGGTCAAACATATAAAAATTGTGTTACTATCCAACCTGTTTGTATGTTCTCACTAGCCTAGAGCGGCAACAGGAGAACAACAAAAGCTGGCATACAATAACAAATCACGTATATTGTAACATATTCTTTGAGAAGTATACTTTCTATTATATGTAATAAATCTATCGACTTGAGTATCGAAAATAGATTATAACCTCTTAACTTGATCCTCTTGTTTGTCCATATCGAACGAGCAAAATCTAGGATACCTGGTCGAAACTATGATGTAGTTGGCCTTTCACAACCATAAACAAAAACATGGCCTAATTTATCTCTGTTCAAATAGTAAGACTAACAATATTAGTGACTCAAATTTCTTTTTCAATTGGGTTAAATTAGATTGAAGTAATATATTATTAAAATTGATAAAGTGGCACAAATCGGAGATGGCCGAGGGGGTCTAAGGCGTCAGGTGCCGAAAGGGCTTGGGTTCAAATCTCGCTCTCCACGTTCTCTTTCTTTTTTTATTTTTGTATAATATAAAACTCAGTTAATAATGGACTAAGTTTAAATCACGAAACCGAGCCCCTTAGAGAAGGCACCTAAGTATCCAAAGGACACTTAACTAGAAGATTGTACTATAAGATGTAAACCCATGTACATACAACCATTGCTACGTTTTAAAATAACTTCTGAACCGAACCAATCAAACTTTTATTCAATTAAACTAAGTTCTAATACTTTTTAATACTATCAAAATGTAAAATGAAAACAAAACAACTATTATAGTACCAATATCTATAACCTATGAACCTCAATTCATACAAAAATGAAATCACATTTCAGAAACTATATGCTCCTCTACAAAATCACATGATTATCTCATTGTCATTCAACATGTTTCCCTAACTTTCTATGTCCAATGGATTCCATATACTATATGCTATATGATCTCCATCAGAAAGTAATACCACCGGAATCTCAATGAATCTCATTCCTCAACAAAACGTGTCCCTGGCGGCGCCGCCACTACTGTTATCCCCCGGGGGAATCTCAAAGTGCCACAACCTCCCTGTGGACCCCACCAGATTCTTCCTACACAAGAACTCTTCTGCATACTCTCTCTCCACCTTCCTATCCACATCATGCAAGAACACGTGCGTGCTCCCCCCACCCTTCCTCTCACGTGCCATAACTGCCGCCGAATAAATCACCGCCATCCTCCCCGGCGCTTCCGCAAAGTACCCTCTTGGCCCGTCGATCATAATCACATCCCACTTTCTCTCATACACCTCCTCCGGCATCATGTCGAGCGCCAGCTTGCAGTGGCGGTTGCCACGTAGGAACGTTCTAGAAGGCGTGCAATCCGGTTCAGACCGGTAAGACTTCAAAAGCTCTTCGGCTTGGGACAGTCTAGTCCGGAAGGGGGTGATTCGGGCGTGGAGTTTGGGCGCGTATTTGAACACAGTGAGGACCCACCCAGGCTCTTCTTCAAGAAAGAGAGTCTTGCCATATGGGTTAAGAGCGGCCCACATGAGGGAGTCATGGCGCATCCCAAATACAAGAAAGCTGCATGGGGTAAGTACACGGAGGACATTCAACGTAAGGGTGATCTCATCGAGGGACTGTTCGAGGACCACCGATGACGTGGCGTAATGGGTGATGGCCAGACGCTGAAGGGAGGCGGCATCAGCGCCGGCGGTGAAAGTAGGGGCGGAGGAGGTGGTGAAGACGGCGAGAGGGTGGCGGCCGCCATATAGTAAGACAAGGGGGAGGAGGACGGAGAATAGTGCGACGGCGAGGAAGAGAATGATTCTATTGCTGAGGATCATTGTTGTTGAGTTCTTGATTTTCTCTCTCTATCTACGCAGTGTTTCTCCTTGGAGTGAATAATGTTTGTGTAAAATGCGAATATGATTGGGGGGTTAAACAGTTATTGATGATGGGGTTATTTATAAGAGATATGAAGGGTAGTATGGTAAATTGAGGGGGATAATTAGAAGTAATATTATTGTTAGTGTAAATTTGTTATTGTCAAAATAAAATTATATTTTTTAAGATAATTTTATTACTGTTATTGTTTGTAAGTTATATCATAGTTTTTATTTGACAATAACAACTAGTTATTATTTCGTGAAATTTTTTTTGAAAAAGTTAGTTGAGCTTTTAGCGTCTAAGTATTGTGATATTTTAAAATATATACAATATAATATCTTAATTTTATAGATTTTTATTGGAAAATTCTAAAAGTAAACATAATTTTGATGACATATTAGTATTTTTATTAAAATTTGATTTCTTTGTCAAAAAAGGGGAAAAAAGACACATAATTGTGGTACTATTTAAGTAATTAATATAAACATTTGCAATAAAAAAAAATTCAGCATTTGCAATAAATATTTTATGTGACATTAACCATACCAATTCAAAAGCGAATCAACGAAGTCAATCAATCAATCCACAAATCAAATTGGTATATTCATATACAACTCATATAATTCGTACAAATAGTGTAAAAATTACAAGTACAAAATATAGTATAAGAGATGCTAGGGGAGATAAACTGGAGAGAGAAGAGGGAGAAAGAGATCTAGACAGAAAGAGGACAGAGACTTCAATTTATTTCATTATACTCTTGTTTTAAACTAAGGCTCCAACATATAAAATTAAGTAACCATCTGGTGCAAGGGACTGAATTTGTGGAGATGGGAATGAGAATGGCTTTCGAGGAGTAGAAATGATCCGACCATTCTTATTTCTCTGTTTGGTATCTGTGTGAAATGAAGATAAAATGGATTAGAATAGTCATTTTAATGTCTGGTATGAACTAGTGGGAATGGGTATAGACAGCCCATCACATCATAGGGGTGTCTCAGTTGGTAGCATCTCTCACCATACGGTTATCGCTCAGAGGTCAGGAGTTCGATTCTCACTGAGGATATACCTGTGACTTACCTCCTCATGGGCCGGGGTTTATTGGGCAACTCAGGTTCTTCATTACTAAAAAAATGGGTATAAACAACATCTTTTACCAAAATGTTTTACAATAAATTTTAATAAAATAATAATAAGAAGAACAACTATAAAAATGATAAAAAGCAATATTTTCAATGCCCCAGGAGTTCCCGCCTAAGCAAAGTCTGAGGGGTGGATGTACGTAGCCTTTTTCGAGAACCCCCAACCTGAGGGGTGCAACACGAGGACATCCCAGGATGTCACCCATCTTGGTACTACTCTCGCCCGAGCACAATTAACTTTGAAATTCTAGTGGAATCCAGTGCTTACGTGTTGGTATCCTCTTAACTATTCAACAACAACAAACCCAGTGTCTCCAAGGGCTCCCGGAAAAGTAGGGTCTGGGGGGGGGGGGGTAGATGTACGCAGCCTTCCCCCTTCAGGGGGCTACCCTGAAGGGAGGTTGTTTCTGAGTACCCTCAGCCTGAAAAGCTGGTGCGCTGCAATGAGCCAAAGACCTAGCTACAGGAGAAGCATCAAGTGCATGAGTAGGGCCAAACACACGACAAGGAAAACAACAGACTCAAAACATGCAACATCAGGCACAGATCAACAGATAAGAAGAAGATAAAGATAAGGATAGGGAAGGAGGATAGAGATAGAGATAGAAAATGTAGGAAAAGAGAGAGAGAGAGAGAGGGATAGATATCGAGGTAGAGAAAAAGATAAGTACGCAAGTAGCAAGTATCGGCTCATGAGAGCCAGAACACAGCCTACGTGCGCCAAGAGGACCTAACACTAGTAAGCTGGACTATCCTACTCCAACCGGAGCATCTAATACCCTCTTAACTATAATAACAATAATACAACAACAATAATAAGAACTACAACAATAATAATAATCATAATATAATAATAACAACAACAACAACAACAACAACAATAATAATAATTAATAATTAAATAAATAAATAATAATGATAATAAAAACAATAATAGAAAATAAATAATAATAATAATAAAGTTTTAGTTTTAATTCTATTTTTATTCTCACATATATTTTATTACCATTTTCATCCCTTTCCAATTCCCACTCCTCCCTATCAAACAACTAAAAATCAAGAATGGGGTGCCCACTCACACTCCCATCCCTCCATTCTCTCATACCTAACAGCCCCTAAGGGGTATAGTTGGTAATAAATAACTTAATTTATTTAATAACGTATAAATTGCCTTTCACATAACCACTATATTTTGATTGTATTTTTAGCTATATCTTTAATGAAAACATCAATCTATTCTAATCTATTTTGCAAAGCGCCTAATTCCTCTAAAGCCCTCCAATTTCTAAATACTACAGTCTCATCAAGCAACCACTCGCCTTCCCACGCTAATATTTCAAGAATGCATTTTAAGGCCTCTATTAATGCCTCAACTTCCTCCTAAACATAGGAGATGAACGAAAATAATAAAACATAAATTAATTTCAAGACAATTAAAAAAAATTAATTTCATGAGAGAATTGAAACAAAAGTTATAATCAGTTTCAAATAATTAAATGCACCCAAATGAATTATAATATTAAACTTCCGTAACTGAAATAAAAACAAACTAATTGCTCAATTATAAGTAAGGAGAAAGAAAAAATAACTATTTCAATCAGTACAAATTCTCTCATCACACAACCAAAACGCATAATGTTTAAACCCACAACTACGAGAAGATAACAATGTTGCAGCAATAACACATCATAGCCAAAATCAAGGCAAACATCAAGAACCGACAGCGCATATACCACCAAGAGCACAAGGTACGAGTGTTCACCTGTTCCCAACTTTAGGCCTCACAGACAATTCAACTTTAACCCGCCACCACAATTGGCTAATGTCGACTCCCATTGTCGTTTAATGGAGCCATTTCCCAAAATAGCACAAAAACAAAAAATATTTTCTAAACTAACTTTTTTTAAAAAATATTTTCTCAAATGGCATCCATGTTATCATTTTTATTTTTTTATTTTGTACTACATTTATATTTTTTTGAAATTTATAATATTTTATGTATTATAATAAATGAATTAAACTTAATTATTTATTAAATTTTAAATAAAATTATTTATACACAAATTTAATCTAAATATTTAATAAATAATTTAATTTAATTTATTTTATTTGTTGTGATTAAGAAAGTATTATAAATTAAAAAAATTATATATATATTAAAAATAAAATAAGAAAGTAAAAAAAAGTAAAACTAAAAAATAAAAAAGTCAAATGATGACATGGATGCCATTTGAAAAAATATTTTAAAAAAAAAGCTAGTTTAGAAAATATTTTTCATTTTTATGTTATTTTGGATAATCGCTCATTTTAATAGGTGGTGCCGACGCACACCGAAAAATATTACAGAAAACGGCATACATGAGTAACCTCAAAAACGCATTCATCGTATAGGGAGCGGGAGAGATGGTTCTCGCTACATGGTTTTATGTGAGCAGTTGGTCATTCCCAAAATAATATTTAAATAATACGAAAGCCATAGAAATATAGAAAGTATGCAAAACTATTATTTTATAAAAAAGAATTATAACATTTATATAAAAACACTATAAAAACGATTAAAAATATGTATAACATGCCTATTATTTCAAAATTTAGTAAACACTTATCAAATTAAAAGATACCAAAATGTTAATGTATAAAGTTTGAACTAGAACATTTAACTAAATAATTATTACAAAACTTCCAAATGTGCATACAAAAGCAGAACTAAAACATTGACATACAAATAGCCTTTCTATACTTTAAATTATGCGTATTGTATCATCGTTCAAAATTTTGTATATAATTTGCATATTAAAATTTTAAATTGTTCAAAAATTAAGGTAATCATATGAATTCAAGTTCATTTCAAGAAATAATAAACACTTTAGAAATTACAACATAACAAAAATCAATTGTACAAAATTGAAATTATATATAACAAATAAATAAAAAACTATTGAAACATGACAAAGATGTCCAACAAATAATGCCAATTATCATTTCTAGTCTTTTCATAGAAATTAAACTTTTAAATTGCGAAAAAAACCGATGCTTCAGTTAAAGATATGGATTCACAAATAATAATATTCTTCATATTTGAATGTAATGAAAATATTACAATGGAAAATTATAATTTTGGCATTTTTATAAAAATAATATTTAGGAAAACATATGAATTTCAATTCTATTTTAAAAACATTAAATAACTTTCAAATCAAAATATACCAAAAATTTTTCTATACAAAATAGAAATATAATATTCACATAAAAAACTATTTACAATATGTATAACCAATATTATGCCAATTAGATCTTCAGCCAATATTTTATATACATTGGCTCAAAAAAAAAATTTATATGCAAATTAAAGTTTTAAATTGTAAGAAAAATTTTAAGTTAAAGATATGGATTACAAATCATAAAAAGAAACACTACATATTTTTAAATTTAAAATATAACAAAAATATTATTTGACAAAAATATTTACATTAATTTAATTGTATAAAAAATATTCTTTAATTTTATTAAAATATTATTCCTTTTATACATACATGCACACATATATTAGGAAATATTTTCTAAATAATAACATTTTTTTGGTCAAATTTCATAATAATATGTATCAGAAAATCTATCTCTTCTTAAAATATATATGTACATTTGTTATTTATGTCTTCTTATACACAAATATTTAATTAAGTATTTTTCCTACATAAATCCAATAAGAATTATTTCCATACATTATATATATATATATATATGTGTGTGTGTGTGTGTGTGTATCACAAAAGGAATTCTTTTTTTTTTTTGTCATATATGTATGCATGTACAAAAATATTCTTCCCTTTCTGTTTTTCAAATAAACGTACATAAAATATGTTGGAACCAAATAGATAAACTATTATATTTTTTTAATCAAAATTAGTAGTAAAAGCCTGAAAATGTAAATTAGTACAGAGTGCTACCTAAAGGCAAACAGTCATGACTATAATATTATACAAAGTATATAAAGTAGAAAGATATTACCTGGGACGCGTGGAAGGATATTATTTCACTCTAACTCGTAAAAGAAAAAGTTTTAAAATAAAACGTGTTGAGTTTTAGTCGCTAAAACTTTGGATTTTTAATAAAAAAACTTCAGATCTTAAAGAAACTTTAGTGAATATGATTATAGACTTTCAAATCTAAGACTAAACTTGTAACTGCAGTAAAATAAGTATTAAAGAAAAAATCTGCACACACACGACAAAGAACACCAAGATTTACGTGGTTCAGCCTTTAAATAAGGACCTACTCCACGGCTCCCTATATCTAGGGAAGTTTCTCCACTATAGTCAAGATTCAAATTATTACAAACCAAATCACCAAGACAACAACGAAATACAACCAGATCTCAAAGTTCCTAAGTTAGAAACCTTTACCGTATAAATATAAACCAGAAAGGAGAAGAGATACTTACAAAGAAGCCATCAATGGCTTCTCAAAGCTCCAAAGGAACGAGATCTGAACATGCAAGCCTTAACTCCCACGGATCTGAGAAATCGCCTCAAGAAAGAGAGAGAGAGGGCGGTTGCAGATAAAACCAAGGGAAAATGAAAGTGTGTCCTGAAACCCTTAAAGAAGGGTCCTTATATATACACGTTTTAGCTCAATCCATGGCAAGGCTGCAAGTCCCATCTAAGCCGTTCATCTCAAACACATCAACGGTCCAGATTCACCATAAAGAAACACAAAATGGGGTGCTGGATGACTGACGCGTGTCACTCCATTTTAAACCAGATTTGGGAAGCTTCTTCAGCAAGCTTTGGGCAGCAACGATAGAGGCACGGGCAACAGGGCGGTCAGGTAATTAAAACAAGCGAGCATGGGCATTTTGGTCAATCTCCTTACTGACCAGTTTTAACCAGTATAAAACTACCCTTATACATATACATAATTACAACATATGCCACTCAACTTAATATAATTCTAATACAACATATATTCCGTTGTCTACTTGATCTATAATACTTGAACAAAGCTTGACTAAGATAATAAACATTATAGTTAAGTCATATAGAGATCAATAACACAACAAAATGTGTAGACCAAAAAATAGGCCAATTTTATTTAGGTCTTGTTTGGTTGCTATATGAATTGAATTCCTGCGGGAAGTTATATTTCCTGGTAATTCAATTCCCGTGTATACTTCTCAGGAAATAGGTAAAAAACGTTTGGTTGCCAAGGCTGAAAATAAAACTTTTCTTAAAGAGGTTAATTAAAAACAAAAGAATTAGAACTTACCTAAGGGGTTAGGTGAGTTACTTTCTAAGTTTTGAAGGAATTACAAATTACTTAGCAACTTCCACATCCCGTATTGTGCTTACTTCCTATCAACCAAATAAGGGCCAAAATCATACTTTCCATAAATTGCTACCTTCCGAGTTTTTGATACAGTGTATTTTAGGAAATAGGACCTAAGACCAAGAGTAGCGATATTCTCTTGTAAGAATTGCAATAGTAGTTAGGTAGTTACAAATAGTTAATTGGTTGTTGCGCCAAGGTGGTAGTAGAGATAGTATAAAAGGGGAAACATTGTATCAAAAATAGTATGTTAAATGATAATACAAATTGTACTACTTCTCTTCTCCCTCCTATTCATGATTCTCTCTCTCCCTGCCTTCTTCTCAAGCTTATTACTTCGTTGGTCTTCGAGGGGCAATCCGACCCTTCTTAGATTAACCCGTATCATTTACTTCCTGCTTATCAAATGAGGCCTTAATATCGACATGCCGAAAGAAAACATCCAATGAAATCGTAAAAAAAGATGGGGAATTTAAACAAGCAAGCAAAATCCATGGAGTCCACGAAAATCAAAACGCAAACAAGACAAAAACCCATCCAATACGCACATAAAACAGAAAAAATATGCCAAAAATTCCTTAAAAAAACATTTACTTATTATAATATACATTATAAGCTAAATTATTAATTTAAAAAATTGTTGATTACATTTTAATAATTTTACATATTAGGTATATGTCAACTTAATATAGGCTAAATTACAGAAAAATTTTATGCCTTTTGCTTCAAAAATATAAAACCTCCATCACAAATAAAAGCACACAAAGCCCCATCGCTTTTAAAAATTTACCACTTAACCCTTGTGATATTTTTTTTTGACTATTTTGCCTCTCAAAAGTGAGGGGGTTAAATGTTTAATTATATTTTTAAAAGGAGATTTTATATTATTAGGCAAAAAATATAAATTTTTTTTATTTTTTTGTAATAGAATTAAGAAAATTTTATATATTTATAATAAATATAATTATTTTAGTTAATTATACTAATGATATTATAAGTTTAGAAGATAAAAATATTTTTAAAATTTTTACAAAAAATATTATAAGAGAAAATATAATATTTTTGCTGATATTATAATGTCACTACTATATAATTAATTAAAATAATAATTTTTATAAATATAAAAAGTTTCTTTTTTCTATAAATATAAAAAAAATTCTTATTTTTCCTTAAAACATAAAATTCTACCTAAAAATAAAATTAAATAATTAACTATTTTATTTTGAGGGGTAAAATGGTCAAAAAAAAGTTATTTGGGGCAAAGTGATAATTTTTTAAAAGTAAAGAGGTTTAATGAGTGATTTTATTTCTCAAGGGGATTTTCTGTTTTTAAAGCAAAATCAAGGAGGATTTTCTGTAATTTACCCCTTAATATATATACACACTTATACATGCAGTATTGATAAAAATATTAGCAGGTATTAGTGATAATTAGTTATTTTTTTAATTACATTTTATATTTTCTTAATTAGTTGTTTTTGTCCTTTGTATGTAAGGTCATTTTGCTCTTTGTGCTTTTAATTTCGTTCGATGAGATTTTAGATAGCCGACTCCAAACCTGGCATTATTTCGCTTCTCCCTCACCGCTTCGACGCCATTGCTGCACTTCACACGATTTTAAGCTCCATCTTTTCCCTCGAATACTTATTATGAGGGATATAATGAGATTGTCATCAAGACATTAACCGGCTCGTACTTTGTTGTCTGCTGTAGTAGACACTTTTATTATTGTGGTTGATATAAAACTAAGTACTCACTATGATCAAATCTTTTTCAAATGTTGCTATAGAAAAGTAGACAAACCGACAAATTGATTAGTTAACACATGTTAGAAGGATCTAACAGTACACTGTGAGACTCCCCTCTTCTCGTATACCTCCACCCCACTTAAGTCTGTGCCTTAAATATTGCTTTAAAGAGAGGCGTACTTAAATAATTTGTTTTTGTTTTCCGTTCAATAAGGATTTGGCTTTTATATTAAAAAAAATGCATATAATATTGGAAAAAATCATAAAATTAAAATAAATATATTTTAATTGCATTGTCTCAGTGGTATGAGACAGGTGAGAAGATAGAGTATTGCTTTAGGCCAAAAGATTTGGAATTTGATTCCCCTCTTAAACCTCTCCCTGAGAAATCTTTGAGTTAATTAGCTCGTATGGTGTGTGGGTCGTCAAATAAGTCGGGATTTACCGAGTGGTTGGGTTCCTTATTAGTAAAAAAAAAAAAAAAAAATTATTATTCTCAATAATTCTAAAATCATAAAAAAAAAAAAAAAAAAAAAAATCCAAGTTGCTTCAACCTACACGCATTTACGTGTACAATCTTGCCACCACTTCCATTTCCCCGTTTACAACAAAAACAAGATAAATTGTCTCCCACACAAAATCTTCTCCCTTCTCTCTCTCTCCCCCCTCCCAAACCCTAACTTCCGAGCCCAACCCATCTCAAAATGGGCCCGATTGTGCTGACCCAGTTAGCCACGGGCCTCAGCGTGCTAGCCGGCGCCGCCCTGGTTAAATCCGTCATGGACCGCAACCCCATGGCCGGCCCATCCCCCCGCTGCCCCTCCTGCAACGGCACTGGCCGCGTCGCATGCATGTGCTCCCGGTGGTCCGACGGCGACGTGGGGTGTCGGACCTGCGCCGGGTCGGGTCGGATGGCGTGTAGTAGCTGTGGTGGGTCCGGTACGGGCCGGCCCTTACCAGCTCGGGTCACTTACCGCCCTCCCAGTCCTCCTTCCTGAACCCGGTTCGTTTGGGATTTGAATAGTTGTGATTTTGTTTTATGTATGTTATACTCATGAAACTCTCTTTGTAATATAATATTTTTATTTGAATTGTATTGATGAATCGTATATAATATATAGAAAACTAATTGATGAGAGTCTATGGAAAATTAAAATATAGTTGGTCTTCGGGGTTTGTTGTTTGCTGTTTTCTTTATTGAAAAAGTCAACAAATTACTGCTGCTGAAGTTGAACTTTGTTTATTAGATTCGCAAATGGGATTGTTCTTGGCGAATGTGTAAACTAGATGAATGATAAGGGTTTGTTTGTGTTTGTTATGGGGCTTGATAGCTTATTGAGTCCAATTCAAGTATGGTCGATAAGCCTAACGAGTCGAGTTCAAAAAAAGGACACTCAACTAGTTTAAGTTTGCGAAAGTATTAGCTCAAGAAGAGTTCTATAATAGCTTGATGATAACTCGAATAGCTTAGTTTGGTAGTGAGCTCGACTCAAATAACAAGCTCGGCTCGGTTATGAGCTCAAACTCAGCTTACTAACAAGCTTGATTTGAGTGGATAACAAGTCCGGCTTGACAATGAGCTTGCATCGGCTCGATTAGAACAAAGAGCCGGGTTGAGCCGAGTATGGAACATACTAAAATCATAGTGAACTGAGCCTGAATAAAGCTTCCAAAGCTTGGTAAGAGCTCGGCTCTAATTCTAGCATGATAAGCATTATCAAGCTCAAGATCGAACTAGGGGATGCTTGGCTCAACTTGGCTCATTGACGCTCCTAGTTTTTAGATTAAGAAGAGCTGGACTCACGCGTTTTCAGTGTTCAACGTTTGAAATAAGGAACTCGATTTTCAGTGACGAGATGCATAAGTTTGAGCAGCTTGTTCTTGTTAGTAGCCAAATGACTGGGATATAAGGATTCTCAGAGTTGTTCTGCTAGTATAATTTGGTGCTTAACGATGAGAAGCCTAAGTGCAGATCATACTCGCCAATGTCTTTCTCTTGGTCAACAAGGCTCTGATACCATGCCAAGGAACCATCTTTTTCTAAAGCTTAAGCTGATAGGTGAAGACTCAAGATTAGTTTTATACTAACAAGAAGAATGTTAATAGTTCTTCTTTATTTTCTAGGCGGTATCTTTAGTTGCTTTGTTTTTCCGGCCCTTTTAATGAAGCAGCGACCCTCTATTTATAGGACTCTAAAGTTGGGTGCTTTTGACCCAGCTTGGGAAATTCTCTAGACTTGGGCTTGTTTAAAGCTTCCTGAACTTATGGTTTACTTGATACCTAAAGCTTTATGAGCTTGAATTTGACTTAATAGCCAATTGGGACAAGATCTGATGTGGGATTCACTCGGGCTTTGCTTGGAGGTCATTTTAGGTGTAGCTCGAGTTGGAAGTCAATATAGGTTTTAGGTTCAACTTAAAGATCATTTGGGTTGCAGGTTTGACTTATGACTCGTGGGTTTTATGCTCGACTTGGAAGTTGTGTGTGCTTTAGGCTCGACATGCAATTCATGTGGTCTTCACATTCAACTAGAGAGTTATTTGAGCTTTAGATTCAGCTTAAGTGTTTAGACTTTAGACTTAAGTTTAGGTAATTGTTGACTTTTATAGCTCAAATTTAATATAATGTTGACTATCATTTAATAACTTTCTTTTAGAACCTACTTTAAATTTATGGATGTGATAAAATTCTAACACATCATATTTATACAAAAGCAAACTCGTTGCTCCTTGTGAAAATTATAAAGCTTGATGAGGTCCTGATACTACTTATTAAGATCGCCCACAGGATAAGGAATTAATCGAAGAACAACCATAAACAAAGGGGACATGGGAGAACACCAGGTTACGTGGTTCAGTCGAAATCTACATTTAAGGAGGGGAGCATAATAATTTCATTAATATCATTGGAATTTATATGAGACACCTTAACTCTCAATTTTTCCTCACTCAATCCTTTCTCAGCCCTAATAGTAACATATATATTCTCATGTATATATAGAGCGACTACACTAAAATCCTTGTATGTTATGGGCATTAATAGGATTGGCTCCATTCTATACCTCATAAAAAAGCCTAATATATTCAGACTTCATACATAACCTAACAGAACTAGTATGGTGGAGCATCATATTTGAAAAAGGAGCAATAATGGCATACATACGTGTTAGGAAACGCAATTAATAAAGTACAATGAAAGATTCAACGAGAAAACAAAAATGATGTATATCTATGTTCATAGAATTGCATGGATATTTTATTGTTTGGAAGTTTTATAGTGTTCTTTTAATCTAACTACACTCTCTCAAACCTTAAATAGAGTTTATATAGCCACACGTAAAAGAAACATGAAGCTCCATAGACTTGAACCATAAGAATCTAAAACCGACTCCACACGGGAAGTCCAAACATATATATAAGAGCGCAATAAATTTAACAGGGTATAATAAATGGCAAATTATATGTTAGTAATGAGATTTAGTGTATTAACTTTTTAGCTCATAAGCTTTGTGAATAATTCTTTGGTCCAAAATTTTCATGTATTTAATAAAATAGTCTAAATATTGGTAATCTAAAGGCATAAAATAGTTCTCTTATCGAACTCATCTTCATTAGCAGTGTCACAACATTGCAATTCGTATGCGAGATGAGGGAAGCATCAAGGGGATGATGGCTTTATCAACAAATAATGGCAAATTTGACACTTTTTGACACCATCATTTAAAATATTTTATTAAATATATATAATTTTTAAAAAATAATATTATAAAATTAATGAATTAAAAAATTAACACACCAAATCTCTGATTTACACTAAAATGACTTTTATACTTCTATTGTATTAGAGTAAACAATATGCCTTCGGCTTTTTTTTTGTTTAAATATATATTTCTTGTTAAGATTTAACCACATCGATGAAAACTATAAAGCCTCGTTGATTACCTACTGGAGGCCCAGGCCCCATTGCAGTTTCTATGACAGTAAAGTAAGGCCCAGTTTATGAGTCTTCTGCTAAAATGGGCTTCGACCAATTCATCAACACCCAAAGACCAAAAAAGCATCATCTTTTGGGCATGCTCGTAAATATGTCAAGCTAAGATGTAAATGAGTTCGAGTCGAGTTATAACTTGTCAAGCCGAAACTCGGCTTCCAAACTTAGACTGATTTAGCTTTGTTTGAACTCGCTTCGACATGTTTCAACCTGCATTCTATCCAAATTTTCACCTTAGACCTTGAAGCTCAAATCAAATTGGGGATCTACTAGGTCTCCGAATCTCCTGTTGTCCAATCATCCATTTATCGGTTATAATTATGTAAATAGAAATCTCATAAGACTTAAAAAAAAAGTTGGATGAATATTTGAATTTCAAATCTTAGTATTACTTATTCTTAGATTATTAAATGTCTTCATATCTAGTACTTTAGTAATTAGAGTCTATCTAGGACTTTGCTTTTCCCTTTTGTTTCTTTTGTTGTGCCAGGGGAGAGTCCTTTCCAACTATAGCGGAATGGGGTATTTATAAGATGTCCTCATGTGTAAAGCACATGGTATTATCGATAGTCTTACTCGGCTAGTATTGAGTACACTACTCGGTTCTAGAGAATGGTCAATAACTTATTTATCTTCCAGCAACCTACCTCACCTCATTGGGTAGCGGGACCTTTCCTTGCTAGTTTTATTCTACTTTGCTTTAGTCTTACTCGAGTGGGAGTCAGTCTTACTCGACTCAAATATCTTCATCAGTATTATGATAATCTCGGTACAAAATATAAAGTGCATTGGTGATGCAGCCGCCAATTACTCCTTGGCGGGTCATAATGAGCAGGGCGCTGAAGCCGAAAATAGGCGTGAAGGGGACGCTAAGGTTAGACGAGAAACACAGGTCCATGTCCGTCATTGGTGCATTGCTTGGCAGCCATGCTAAAGAAGAACGACGCCCAGTGTCTTGGCGTCACGAAGGATTGGCAGCACTGGAACGCGGCTGAGCTCATATGTGAGATTCAAGGCGATATCTGCGGGATTTGAATTTGGCTTAATTTTAAATTTCTTTCCGTTTTTGTTTTGATTTTATTTTATTGTGATCTGATTTGATTTTAAATTTTTTATATTTTGAATTTTAAATTTGAATTTTGAATTGTAACCCCTCCTCTGTATAAAGGAGTCAAGGCTAGGTTTAGAAGGGAGACTCTAATTTGAGAAAAAAATTCCAATTGTTTGTTCGATTCTTCTATTATCTAGTGTGAGATAAAATGAATTATATCTTTCTTCTTTGTAGTTTTGTTATCAATTAATAAAATTCAAAGAAAAGACTGTTGAACCTTCTCGTGCCCGTATTATCCCATTCACGCACTGCATCAACTTGTGTATTATATATGGTTGATGCCCAATAAACGAAAAGAGAATGTAATCTTAGGAGTCACGTGACAGGGAGATATTAAATGGAGGCCAATGGGGTAATAATAAAGCCCACCATTTGTTTCATCTTCAAGATTAAATGAAAGACAAATATCTTTGCTTATAACCACACGTTATAGATCATGTTCCTTACCCTTTTATGTTTTTTTCTATACAAAATATCGTAAATCATCATTGTACTTTGTCTATTGTGTTAGTTTATTAACTGAACTTTTAATTGTGACAATTTAGTTCTTATACAATTCAAGATTTGAAACTGTTCCAATTGAGTTCAATATTATAAATTAACTTTTTGATTGGAGTCGTATAGTTAATTAGTATTTACAAGGTACATTTGCCCTATGTGAATGTTGATCAATTCCCCTTGATGTGTAAAATATATGCACATACATTTTAATATCAACTTAATAAATAATTTCAAATGTATAAGGACTAAATTGATACAATGTAAGTATATGGAGTAATAGCATAAATAACCAATAGATTATATTATCTTTTTTATCATTTAATAATATTTCATTATAGACCTCGTTTGGTTGCCACATGAATTGAATACCTGCGGGAAGCAGTACTTCTCAGGAATTCAATTCTTTCGTCAACTTCCTAGGAAATAGGTAAAACATGCTTGTTTGCCAGGACGGAAGTAGAACTTCCTTCGGGAAACTAGTTAAAAATGAGGGAATTAAAACTTCCCTGGAGGGGAGAGGTAAGTTACTTTCTCCATTTTGAAGCAATTGGAAATTGCTTAGCTATTCTAACTTCCCACATCTTGCCTATTCTATGCATACCAAACAAGGGCCAAAAACGACACTTGCCATAAATTGAAACTTCTACGTCTACTTCCAACATACCAAACGAGCCCTAATTAAGTATAATTTCTATAGTTAAGCCTCATTTATGGTTGTCGGAATGAAAAATAGAATTTTCTTAGGAACGTTAGTAAAAAACAAAGGAATTAAAATTTACTTTTAAGGGTTAGGTAAGTTACTTTCTACGTGTTGAAAGAATTAAAAATTGCTAAATAATTTCTACTTCTCGCATTCTGCAAATCGAACAAGAACCCGAATCCATATTTCCCGTAACTTTCTAGTTCACGTGTCTACTTCGCGTCAATTAGACAAATCTTAGTTTTTTTTTTTTTTTTTTTTTTTTGGGGATGGGAATTCAGTAAATACAAGCACGCGACAAGCTTTATTAATCAATAATTTCGAGCCCCCACCAAAAATACAAAGGATTTCATTTTTATTTTTATTTTCCTTTTTCTTTTGAACTTTACTTGGTGTGTTAGATTCCTTATTGTTCTCTTTTTTTGAGCATAATATTAGCATGTTGCTGCGTGATTACATCCCTAATCATTACTTATCGCAATTTCCAGCACATCATGCATTCTTTCATTTATGTTTTATAACTCCATCACTCTCGACAAAATAAAGCAAGCCTTATCGAAGTTGAAGAGTCGACTATAAATCAAAAAGAACAGTAAACAAAATACATGTTTCAAAATCGAGAAGTTCATTGATTATTATGTGAGGAAATGGCGAGGTGAATCAAGTTTGTCTGTAGCTAATGTAGTAATAGTTAAGGTGATGTTTTTGAGGACAAAAGATGAAGACTTAAGGCTGTAAATGATTTACGAACTATAGACGACATTTGTGTGTTAGTTGTTTTTCATACTTTATTATTGTTTGTTGTTGTTGACTGTCATTCCAACCTTAGTGACGTTTAATTATTACACCTATTTTATGTTTTCTTTTCTCAAGTACTTTTAGAACTACACTTTCACCAGTATTGTATGAATGTGTAATCTGCCGTTTTGTTTTGAATAAAATGATTTAATAAATTATATAAATACCCAATCAAAATTCAAGAATAGTTAATATATTTTTCTACAAGATGACATAGTGTAACATATGAATGCTTTGAATTCCAATTTCCAAGGGGGATATGTAGTCTACTCTTCATTCACACATAGAAAAAAAAACAGGTCTATTTCTCTTTCTAAATTAATAGTTAATACCCAAAACCCACTAAATTTATCCACATTTGAAAATTAAAAGATATAGGGTTATTTATATTAAATATTTTTGTACTTTTTTACTGTGTTAATTTTATCATTGTATTTTAACTGTATCAATCTAGTCTCTAAAAAAATTATATTATGACAATTTAGTTCTTTCACCAAATTTAAGTTAACTTATTTTAATCATTTTAACAGTAAAATCACGTTAGATGGATGTAACTCACTAAAAATCTATCTATTGACTTAATTCAACCTAGTTGGTTGAACCATTAAAAATTTTTATTAAAAACTTGATATAAATTTTATTTGAAGGATCAAATTGATCCAATATTAATTATATAGGAAATATATTGACATAATTAAAAATATAAGTATTAAATTGATATAATAAAAAAAATATATAAAGGAAAAAGTACAGGAAAGGATGGAAAAACAAGAGAATGATGGGGAGCCTTTAAGGTGTAAGTGAAATGGCCTACCGAGTGAGGTTGCGGAGTCAACAAGCTAAGACAGTCGAGTCCATAAGTTATCATTCTCCCCTGTTTCTGCCAACCTTTGCAACTCCACCCAATATTTTTGATATTACTGTAAATATTATTATTATTATTAGAGTAATAATATGACTTATAAAAAATAATAGTCACAAACTTTTTTTGAAAATAACGATGTTGCTTTTTTAATAACAATTTTACTCCGTCCCAAAATAACACAGTTTTTGGCAGCTGTTTTGCCCTTTTCTTTTGGTCTCTTTCCTCTCGTTTTAACTTTTCAAGATTTTAAAAATATTTGGCGGAATTTCAAACTTTAAGTTACTACATAAGACTAAACAATGTTTTATGTTTGAGGCATTGTTGTTGCTCTATCGATGTATCCTTTTGTCTTTCTGTATGGATTCACAGTCGATTATTGGACTTATAAATATATCTTTATTTTTGTATTTTTGGGTACTTATATAGAAAATCTTGAAGTGTACTATATGCTTTTATTGCTATTCATTATCAAAAAAAAGGTTTTTTTTACCGACACAGTTTCCCTATCAAGTAATAGAGATGGACATTTGTATAAGAATAAGATCTAAACAAGTTGAGACGGGTCCTTCACGTGAATATGTTGAAGCCTGCCAAAAATTCAAGTTTGGCAGATTGCGGGTCTAAACAAGCCAGGCTTGAATGAAATTATAAGTTTTCTGTGCCTAAACAAACCAAGTTCCAACTTCAGCGAGGCATATTGAGTTTGGTAAGATAGATAGTTATTCATGACTTGCAACTAATTAAACTTGTTAAATAGTTGATTTTTTGACATAATATTTGAGTCTTATTAACCGAAAAGTAATGATTTTAAACACCGGCATCTCCCATTCTTAGTATTAATATAATTCTACCACAAGTCAGATGTGACGTGAACCCTTATATTATTATACTTCAAATCCATCAAAAATTTGCATGATGGGACATGTTAAGGTATACGACAATTCCCGGTCTTCACTTTATCAATTAAGTTTTTGTAGTAGTCGTTTTCTCAGCAAATCTAAATGACTAATTGAGCAGCACAAAGCTCATACCTTCCCTTGGGTTCAAGCTCATGATGAGTCTACGTTGAGCTCCGAGGACTTGTTTGTATGAAAGCTCTACCTAATGTATCAATCAAAACAAGCTCCCTGCTCTATGTTAGGCAAATGAACCCACTGGGTCTCCTGACTAGAATCATGGCCGCTCTTTGCAACCCAGTCTACTGCCATATTCGACCTCCTGATAGCTAAAACTGATATATCTCCTCTCACTTTCTTGATCATATTAATATCTTAGACGATTTTCTTAATCGGTCATAAAACACTACAACTTCCCTCTAAATCCCCGATTACAATCTAACTATTTTTACGACGACAACAACAACAGACCCAGTTCCTCGAAGGGCTCCTACATAAGCGGGATTTGAGAGGGGTGGACGTACGCAGCCTTACCCCTTCATGATGTAACTCTGTCGAGAGGCAGTTTCCGAGGACCCCCAACCTTATAGGGTAGGCAACACAAGGACTTCCTAGGAGGTCACCCATCCTGGTACTACACTCGCCTAAGCACGCTTAACTTCAGAGTTCTAATGGGATCCGATGCATTAGTGCCTGGTATATGAATCCTAAAATGGTGCATTAGTTTTAAGACAAAGAACTAAAAATCTACATAACAAAGCACACCCACTAACATGGTACCTAAAAAGAACAAATGACAATAATAAGAGTCACATGGAAGTGGGGTAAAACTAAGAAAAGAGAAACATGCTTGAGGTGGGGGTGGTGGGGTTAAGCAAATCTGTACTGGGCAAATTAAGTTCTAAGGTATTAGATTTTGTTGAATTATTCTCAGCAATGAGTAAAATTTAAGGATATGAATTCATGTACTTAATATTATTTAGATTTTGCTTCAACATCAACCAGCAATTTGCAGAGCTCAGACAACACTCCCCCTCTTTTATTGAACGTTGAGCACCCATGTGATTTGTTGTTATTGAGTTTTGCGTATGTTGGTGGGTAACTCAACTGGGTCCTTTTGCTTTCATTACTTGCTTGTTTTCACTGTTTACTCCTTAATCTATTTGCTTTCTTACTTTCTAATTGTTTCGGGAAACATTGATAGGATGAGAGTCGGGCTCAAATTCTCGCCGAAAAGACAACAGCTGCACGTTCAAAGAGCAAACAGTCAGAGGGTCTTGCGGGTTGGTAGCGGTCTAATGGTTTTCCGATCTAAGGTCCGCTTATTGCTACTCGGTAGCAGTCTGACCATATTTATCCTTAGCAATAATTATAGCAAATTTGCATTATAATTGATTGTCTCTTTTTCGGGGATGTAAATCTTGGTGACAAGATTATTACTTCCATGTTTTCCCCCATGATTTTGTCATTTGATTTTGGATTACTTAGTGAAGTCGTTTTAAAATGTTTTGGTGTTTTATGGGTGTCTCATGAAATACAAGCCATAACTAATGATGGTTAAGCATAGTGATCGGGCAAGTTAGAGTATAAAACTATTCTCTAGCCTTCACTCGTCATGGGTTTAAGCTCAGTTGGTCCTTTGACATGATACTAGAGCCTTATTAACTAAGATGTTACTAGCGCGAATCCCAAGAGTTCACAATTTCAATATGAAATAATTTAAGTATAAGTTATGAGGTGAGCTATACACTATTCACGCTTGACATGAAGAGGTGTGTTAGAGTATAAAACAGTTTTGGGTCTTCACCTATTAGCAGCAGGTGGTTCCTCGACACGAAAGTTTGGTAACAATCTTACAAATGGGGTAAAGATAGACAGGTGATTTTATACTTATGCTAATGTTTGTGTTCGGAAATACTAAACATATATACATAGAATTCTTTTACTACATGATACTAAAAGTACAAATCTTGTCCAATAAATAAAGAAAGTTGTCATTGTCAAAGTAAAAATTGTTATTGACAGGGTAATGATGTGGCTTATAAATAATGAGAGCCACGGCATTGCCTTGAAAACTACCATTTTACTTTGGCAATAATATTACCCAAAATAAAATAAGTAAATATAATCCAAAATAATAGTTCCTGCAACTTTTTTTAAAAAAATAAATATTTAACGTTGTACAATAAAAAATTATTAATATAAATCATTGTGGTTAAAGAAAACCAAAGGTGCTCATTGGGCTTGGGCCCATTTGTTGATCATACTCATTAATGGCCCAAGTCCAAAAATATGGGTCCATGAGGGCTTCCATTAATTATGAACAGGTTGCCTGAAATGTCAAATCTAAAATTAAATAATTTATAGGCAATAATTCACGTGGCTATTTGAGCTTATTTTCTATTTGTATTTTTATTTTTTAAAACAAAAAGTCATATTACAAAATAAGTTTTTTATTTTTTTTGAATTTTGAATTTCTTCTTAATTTATCTGAAAATTAAAAATAAAAAATAAAAAAAATTATTTTTAAAATTTAACTTTTAGTTATAAAAAACCCACAAAATATAGATGGAAAACTTTACAAAAATATCCCAAACTCCAAAAACTAGGGGCTTATTTGATATTATTTTTATTTATAAATTTTTTATTATAGAGAAATTAAAAAACTAGGTTTCTAAATTATTTTCTTATTTTAATTTCATATTTTCAATTATTCTTTAAATTAGATAAAAAATAGAAATAAAAATCTACAAATAAACTAAATTCAAAATATGAAAATAAAAAATATGTAACATTGTGAAGCACTTTTCATTTAATTTAATTTTTGTTGGGGCGTGACGGTATTTTAAAGCAATAAAGAAATGCTGCTTTTAAGGAGAGTGAAAACTACTTGAAATTGACAAAATTAAATATTTTAAATACCATTTGCTATCAAATTTCATCAACATTTATCATCTTTTTTATAGTTTTTTCGTCACTAAATATTGAAATAATATTTTTTTTTAAAAGGGGAAAAAAAAAGTCAATAGTAAGTTAATATTAATATTGGTTAAGTAACCTTTATGGTGCTTATTAAACTTTATGATATCTTTGGTTTAGCAGTAAAGACAATTAAGATTACAGAGATAATATTTAACTATCTGTATATTTTCTTTCATCTTTTCTTTTAATATTAACACTGGAATAAAGGGGTGATTTTTGCCTTAAAAATATCATTTTAAGGTAAGCAGATTGAAAGAGGGGAAATTCGAGAACATAAGGTTTCAATCTTTGTGATACTTTCGCGAGAAAACATATTGGAGATACTACAAGATAAGTATTTGATATTCATGACTGTTTATTATTTTGTCTAGATTTCGTTTTTCTTTCACAATGAAATCACTATTTTGTTTGGCATGATAGATCAAACTTTCAGAGTATGTGATCTATTTTTGTGCAATATAATTATGTATGAATGTTAAGGGACACCGATATGACCAATATTTGAAATTCTATAGCTTCGAAAAGGGTATGTTAAGAAATAATTCATGAAGATTATGTTATTGTATATAAATAGCATTGGTCATCGGCTGTTTGAATACGCGAAACATCTTTACACATGTTTGTGTGAAAGATTGGAACTAAACTAGTGCATAAGACCAATAGAATTTTCAGGTTGATTGTTGTCTATAGGTAGTGATAAGCGACTTTTAGTAAAAAAAATTTCATTAAAAAAGAACTCGAAGATTATATTCATTAATCACTTGGTTCTGATTCATAGATTGCTCCCAAATACACCGATGTTGTAATGTCCACATATAAAGTTGGCTAACTTTCACATGAAAAATATTTGACATTAGGTGGAATTATTAGCAGATTTTTCTTAAAGGTTCAACCAAAAAAGCCATAGATCATGACTCTTTTTGCGGTCTTTGATGTAATATAGGATTCTAGAATTGCTCTTATCTTCTAGAATTCAATTCCCGACATGATATCACATCCTAGACACCGTAAATTGAGAATTATCACTTAGTTTCAAGCTTAGTTAGTATTTTCAGCTACTCCCAGACTCGGGACATTTCGCATACCTTCAACCACTTAGGAACGATAGCGAACCACCCTGCAAATCTAGACATCCTATGGTCTGGCTATAATAATGGTGCACATATGAGTCTTTGGTTATAGGATTTTGCTTTAATTTATGTTATATTATACTTTTATTCTTTTTGTATTTACTTATTAAAAACAAATCTTTTTCCTCCATACCTGAAATTTTAACCACGTCACTTACGATATTCAATTATAAAGTTAGGGTTCATTTATCAGGCACTAAGGCACCGGATCCCATTAGAACTCAAAAATTAAGCGTGCTTCAGTGAGAGTCGTACTAGGATGGGTGACCTCCTGGGAAGTCCTCGTGTTGCCAACCCTATAAGGTTGGGGGTCATCGGAAACAGCCTCTCTACAGAGTTACACCCTGAAGGGGTAAGGCTGTGTACATCCATCCTTCCAGACGCCGCTTACATATGGAAGCCCTTCATGCACTGGGTTTGTTGTTGTTTTTATTTTCAATGATAAAGTCAAGTAATGTATAAAATTATAAGGTTAGACACCGTCGAAGCATCTGAATGTTTGTTTTTAATGTTGTGATGATGCAAGTTATTGCTTGCTACAACACTCACCTAATCTCCTAACACTTCATCTCTAAATCGCATTTCAAACTAAACAAAATATATACTTAAATATGTATATGTAACAAAGAATCATACAATAAAATAAAATATTACACAACTGCTTTATTATCAGTGATTTTTTGTCATATATATTCGACACTAAAATAGTGTAAAATTTATGTTAGAGTGTAAAACTATTCTTAAATCTTCACCCATCATAAGTTTTTGGGACAAATAGTTCATTGACATGGTATTAGAGCCTCAATGACCAAGAGGTCATGGTTTAAGGAGGAGGTATGAGGTAGCATGTACGTTATCTACGCTTTAAGTGCAATAGGCATTTGCATGAGTGGGCATTATAGAGTATAAAATCGATCATGAACCATCATCTGTCAACTTAAACTTTTTGGAAAGTTGATTCTTCCACATTTTATTTTTGTACAGTATGTAAAAGAATACTTTTGGTCGGCCGAGGCCGCTTTCATCACGTTATTAATGCACCTAACTGGATAATTACTTAGCCATATCCCCCTTTTTATAATAATTTAACATTTATCATCATCATGTTGATTAATTAAATATAAATATAATATATGATAATTAATCATATAGTCGCCATCAATAATTGAGTTTGTGACCAAGCAGAAGCCGCTGCTTGATAAGTTTTGCATGTCTTATCATATATTTTGCTTTCATAGATTATATTAATATATGCTCAATGTTTGATAAGAAATATATTCAAATTAAAGAAAGAAATATTCAAAACTAGGGGATAATTAATTAAGACTTAAGTTATAATAGGATGATCTAGTGAAAGAAGCTTGAATTATAAAAAGTAGATTTGTTTTTGCAAGTGCTCCCGTTTTTGTATTGCGTTTTTGCATAAAGGACATAAAATTTTGAAAAACAGAGTACGAAGTGTGTTATATTTATTATGTGCGTGTATGTACAAAGAAGAATATGAAGAGTTGATGTGGCAATCGGGATGATGATGTGGTGGATAATGTAGCTAGTACAAATGAAATTAAGGTTTTTCTTGGTCTTTTTAATTCAAAAAATATGTTGCGCTTCTTAAACCTTCTCTAAGGGCCGTCACCCCTTCTAGGAGCAGGAATTACTTAGAGTCCTACATGGAATTAAATGTAACTCTACAAGTTTTCTTTATACTAGTTGAAGTCCTAATTGCACCCAGATTTCTTGATTAACAAAATCTGAACGCTTATGAAGTGGTGTATAATTTTTTCATTTCTTTAGAGAAACTAATAATGTTGCAAACTATTTTGCGAAGAAAGGTGTCTTGAGAGCTAATTTTCTCATTATCTGACTTTGATTATGGTGCTTATGCTATTTGTTTCCTCTATTTTCACATTTTGCAAAGTAAGAATAATAAACTAATAACTATAAATAGACTTGTACCCAATTCAAGAAGATTCTAGTATGATTGTTCCCTTGGTTCGTCTTAGTTTTAGCAACTTGAATCAACGGATGGCAATGATTTCCTAGGACTATTAAAGATCCATCTGAACAATGGTTCTCATGTCATGTTGGGGTTCAGCGGATTGCAGATGGTACCGTTTGTAGTATCAATATGAGTACTGGTTTTTGTATAAAGGCTTGGCTTGATGGAATTCCCTACTCTCCAAAAGAAATTATAAGAAACATCGAGTGCATCAAATGTTGGACTAGATTACGACCGACGCTCTAAATGATGGAGATCTACTACAGGCTACTTTTTTGGATGACGAGTTTCTCTTGTGGCTTCTTGTACTTTTGCCCTTTTATGCTTTGTCAGGCTTTCTTTAAGCCCTACTTTTGTGGGCGTGCCCTTACGAGTTTCCCTAACTACTACAACAACACCAGTAACAGATCCAGTGCCTCAAGGGCTCCCGCATAAGCGGAATTTGAGAGAGTTGGCAACACGAGGACTTCTTAAGAAGTCGCCCATCCTGATACTACGCTCGCTCAAACACGCTTAACTTCGGAGTTTCCTGACTAATTATCGATAAAAAGATTAAACACTGTATCCTATATTGAAATTATATAATGAATACTAAGAATGAATAAAGAACAAGGGGGGGTTGCATTTATATGGTTGGCGTTATTGCATGATGGGCATGCATAGTTTAGTTGAAGGTTGGCATTGCTACTCTTTGGCTTTGTCCCCCATTCAAAGTCTTTTTGTGACGCCATTTTTTTTTTAACTTCTTCTTCTATAGTGGTCGGCCATTACATCTACTTGATTATTGCACTTTGTAATGTATAATTATAATTTTTAACCTTGTTTTGACTACCTTAATTACGTCTGAGCTCATGTAGGTGTGCTTTTTAGACGCCTTTAGATTTTCGAGTCCTTTTTTTTTTTTTTTTTGCTTGTGTCCCCGCTCTTGCGGTCTTTTTTGGGCTCCGCTTCGGTGGGGGCCGACTTGTTTCAAGAGTTTTCTCTCTAATTATTAAAAAAAAAGGTCTGGTTTTGAGATTTTTGGGGTCCAAAATAAGTCTAACTAGTACGTCATTTCTTAATAATGGGAGGTGTCCAGGTTATTGTAAGTATAATTCAAAAATAATCCACATTTTATTATAATATCAACTAATGCGTATATATGTCATCTTATTGTAAAATATATAAATTGTTATTTCTCCAATTATGTCTCGAGTGTGCAATAGAATCAAACTTATTTTATAATTAACTTTTAAAAGAGACCTTTAAGTACCAATTGGAGGCCCCAAGTAATTACTTAGGTTGCTTGGGGTCTTAACGTGTGTTAATGATTTCTCATGTAAAGTCTAGTATAATCCCACATACAAATTATAAGACGAGTAAATATATCAATATATAAACATAGTGGGTTACTCCACCTAAAGTCAATTGGTATTAGAATGAAACCCTACTTGGCTTTCAATGTGGATTCCATGCATGCAAAATTCCGAGGATTTTCACAACTCGTAAAAATTGATTCATTGAGAGAAACACTTGTTTTAGTTGATAAAATTGATATATTGTTAATTCAGAACTTAGTTATAAGAGATACGAGATATTCTAGACTTTTTTAGTATCTATTCGATATAGATAAATATTATACAATAGTTTCTACTACTATTATCTTTTAAGTATTTTATCATGTAATAAAGCTTTACCATTACGTTTGAGCTACGATAACCGAGGGGGTAAAGAAAAAGGGGTAGAATTAAGATGGGGTTAAGTTAACTTCACTTACCATGCACGTAAAAGCCATGTTTAACTAGTCCCAAAGCTGGCTGGCTGCCTGCCTTTCTAAAATTTAATCTTATCTTTTAGTAGCAGTTAGCTCTCGCAAGTTTTGACACCACTCAACTTGTTCAAACTTGTATTATATAATAGAGTTTTGCTGTACAATACGAAACCGGGGTCATAAAAATGTCACGAATTGGGCAGGGCAGAAAAGTTGGTTGTTTCCCTAAATGCGTAGCTTGCCCGCCTTATTCTTGCTAAATTTGCGGCATTTTTGTGGCCCCATTCTTGTGTCATGTATTATTTTATTTGAGTAATATTGTTGATCCATTTACCCAATAAATATAAAACGTAAAATAACTTTAAATATGGTACCTCTTCGATGGTAACGCTGATTATGTACTCCTCGTCTCTCTCTAATTATCCAAAAAAAGAACTTTAAAATATGGTATTGAAAAAATATTTATATTTTTTTCCGATCCTATTTGTAAAATAGCTACACTATAGAGTGTTTTTATTTTCCTTCTTTTTAATATTAAAACGGTTTCTCTGAGGGTGTTTTATTTTCATTGATAATACTCAAAGGGCTTTTTAGTTTTAGGCCTCGTTTGATATGTAGGAAGTAGATTCGGGAAGTAAAAATTTATGGGAAATACAGATTCTAGCTCTTGTTTGATATGCATGAAATAGGCAAAATGAATGAATTGGAAACTAAAACCAGGAAGTAACTTACTTAGCCTCCTTAAATAAGTTATTATTCCTTCATTTTTTTACTAGTCTCCTTAAGGAAATTCTATTTCCTATCGTGGCAACCAAACATGCTTTACCTACTTCCCGTAAAGTTGACACAAGAATTAAATTCCCGATAAATGTAATTTTTCACAGGAATTCAATTTATACGATAACCAAACGAGGCTACAGTATGGCTGTTGTACAACGATAGACATGTTATTTATTACATAGAATATCGTAAATTGGAAAATTTATTTAGCTTAGAAAGAAAGTCTCCCTTTGTTCTTTATGACTATGGTTGAAGTCCAACTTGTTATTCTATTGCATTCATTACATGCAAACAAAACATTTTAAAATAGGTTTACATTGAGTATTTGAAGTATAAACAACTTACACTTTTGTTGGCTTTTTCGGGCTTCGCTTTGGTGGGTGCGTCGGATTTTATATATAAAAGCTAACTATTCCAAAAGCTCAAACTAATGGACGAAAGTATAGGAACAATTTTATACTCCAAAAATAATAATATATGGTACAATTGATAATCAAATCTAGGCCTCATAATTTAAACTAAATTCCCATTAGGTATAGTTAATTAATGATGTAATATTGATAAACTAGTATAGATTTTTTGTTAATATAAAGTGAGAAGAAAGAGGCAAAAGGGGGAGTCTTACGTTGCCTTGTCCCTCTTGAGTCACCATCAAGGTTACTAATAGATGAACCCGTCTGGGTGTATTCTTATTACTTTTGTATTAAAGCCATAAACTGCACAGGTCGGACATAACTCCAAGCACCCACTTGGGGTCCCGGAATTGTAGAGGCCCCAAATTTTAGAAGTTGTTCTTAAAGTAACAATTATTAATATTAATGAGTTTTAAAAGAAATGTTATTATATGTTAAGGGCCTCATTTGAAAATTTTCCTTGAGGTCTCAGAAATGTTAAGATTGGTCCTGAATTGCACAACTCCAAACATTTCTTATTTATAGTAAGAAAGTTGTTATTATAAGAATAGTAATTATTATGTGCAAAACAATGGCGAGATGTATACAAAATAATGGCTGCAAAATTGATCTGCCAATAACTGAATAACATGACCTTACAACAATGATATATAGATTTTTGAAAATAATTAGTAAAAACGCTAAAAGATGCACATGAGTGCAAGGAAAAATAGAACCAAAAAACCAGATGAAGTGGAAAGTTGCTACCCCAACAATACATCCAAGGAGGAGTGCTATCCAAGTGACACAAATTAACCCGCCAAGGACAAGGCAGCCCACAATGCAACTACAACAACGACGCACAAAAACACAAGACCAAAACAAAATGAAAAACACAAAACCCATAAAGAAAAGACAATAGAAAAAACCCAACATGACAACCCCAGAACACAAAACACAAGAACGAAAGAACAAAAAAAAAAAAAAATTTGACTCTCCCGCATCGCTCACCATGTTTTCGGACTTGAATTCAAAGTGAGCTCGGTTCTCCTTCTTCAACAATGTGTTTTTTTTTTTCCAATTAAATTTTATCGTACTTAATAATACTACCATCGTTATTCTATTTTGTATTGTCTCTTTAATAAATACTATTGCGCTTGTTGCATATAAATACACAAGGTACAATAAAATGTGTATATTGTTGAAGTTCTGGAGATTAGCTTGTTGTCTCCTAGGGCCATCTATAGTGTTGTGGTGACTCAATGCCGTCTTCAAATTTATTTTTCCCTCTTTCCATTTTCATGTCATATTAATATCATATACTCTTTGAATAATTATCATTATCATTATTATTCTTGTTAAGACTCTACGTATGAGCCTAATAATTAGAATCCCACATTGAAATTATAAGAGAGAAGATATTACCTTATAAACCTAGTGGGTTACTCCACTTATTGCCAATTAGTTTTAAGATGGAACCCCACTTAGGCTTATATGTGGATCTTATGTGTTCCAACTCCATGGGTCGGGTCTAAAGACCTGGTGAAATTTAACAATTCTTATATTATATTAAGCAAAGCAGCTTAGTGGTTAATTAACATATCTTTTCGGTTTCTTTCTATAAACTTGTAGAAGTAACGACCGCAATCCCTTGAAGACTCCGGATACAATTTTGCATATGTTTCTTTAGTATGGCTAGAATCCTAATATAACTTGAATTCTCCCTTTCATTGTTATTAGATTAAGATTAGTGTTGTATTGTATTCTAAATATAAGAGTTAGGCATAGTCATAAAATAGGAACTTTCCTACGTAATTGAAAATCATAGTTTATTTCTTTTTATAATTCTCTCATTCTGCCAAAGACGAGATTCAATGTTAAATTATACCCTTATTCGTCCTTACTGTGACAACTCGAATCATAAAAACGCTATGGAATCCTTCTTCAATTGTTTAAAATTTGGCATCAATTACTTTTTATGATCTAAATCAAAGTTATATATTTACATATTGTACATTACAACATTGTTTTTTTGTTTTATATATTTGTTGGATAAATAATTAAAAACCTATGACTTTTCTCTACAAAGATGAAAACTAAAATCAAACATCTAACCATCCTATTTTTGAAAAATCTTTCAATTCACCCATAATTGAATACAGAAGTAGACACACTGGCAAGCCCCTCCTCTCTTAGCGTCTGTACGCATGAGCCTTGTTTCGGAATAAATTGAGCATGTAGCTTAAATGGGTAGGCCTGACCCAATTTATTCCAAATAAGAATGAATAAGTTCTTTAACTTGTTTCATAATAAATTGAGCAGGTAGCTTAAATGGGTAGGCCTGACCCAATTTATCCCAAACATGAATGAATAGATTCTTTAGGATGAGAGTTGGACTCAAGCTCTCGCTGAGAAGTCAGCCGATGGCGTGTTTGGTTCGGGCTTACCTGCAAAAAGAGCAAGGCAGTTAGAGGGACCCGGGGGGGCGGACCGCTGGAGACTCTTCTGATGCCAAAGACAGTAAAGGCCGTGGTAATAATAAATATGCGTAAAGTAGACAACATGAAATAAGTAAGGGGTTACTTTGTGGGTTCTCGAGAGAAAAGGGGGGAGAAGCCTCGGATGGAGGAATTTGGAGAGAGGGGAGCAAGAAGCTCGGGTGAGCTTGCCCCGAATGAGGCAAGGAGGGTGGTACTTATAAGAGATGTGGAGGTGGTTCGAGGGTTGGCAATATCATAATCGTGGGTTGGCAGGGGTTAGCTTAGCATGGTGGGTAAAAACGGGTGGCTGGTGATGATTGGCTAGGCGAGTTGGCGGTAGCGTGGCGTCACCATTAGGGGCATACGCCGTGATGAGGAAGCCACCATACATGCGCCGTTACCATCATGCCGCCTAGCTCGAGTTCCTACAGCCAAGCTTGTACCACTACGGACTCGCGTTGGAGGCTTATGTACGTAATGGATGCCGTGGTCATAAGGGGTTGGCGGTATGATGGGCTCTGCCAAGGCTGTGCTGCTGTGGCCTAGCGTCAAGTACAGGCTGTTAGGGATCTATAGGCGTTGTCGGGGTTTTGCCGCCAAGATCTAGCGGGGTCAAGGACCTGCTTACTTATTTTCCCTAACAAGCCCAACTGATGAACTAGGATCTCAATACACATGAGACCCTCGTCCTTAAAGCACTGGGTCGTTGTTGTTGTAACGTATCGTATTTGTTTTTTTTTAACAAGTATGGAGTAAGGTGTCGTACGTATGGGCAGGGGCGGTGCAAGCTTGTCATTTTATTAATGCATGCAAAGTGACAAATTAAGCCTCGCCCACGCTCAGCTTTTTTCCCGTATTTTGCATGCTTCATTTTAGCTGCCGTTACGGTCTTACCTACTCTCTCTTTGTATATATCTTCTATATATGTTACAAAGTTTCAAATATAACACATTTTAAAAGCAAACAGGTTTAGTGGCTAAAAGGTAATCGTACCCGAGCTGTACAAACAAAGCTCCTTGAAGATTGTTGTTCAGAAGGTTAACAAGATCCTATTACATATAGAGCGTGCACTCAAGCAACGTGAGATACAGGTGTGTTAGTAGACTTATAAGGATTAGCTGACTTTATAAGCTGAATGATTAATACGTCATTTATTTAGTAGCAGTACTTTTGTGATCTCAACTGAAGCTGCAATATCAATAGGCAACGATGTGGTGATCAAGCCTATCAATGGAGACGTTAATGAGCCCTAAAAGGTCCCCTTGATATGATGTACTTCCGGTTGTGACTTGAAAATTTTTTATTATTATCTTATTTTTTCGGGAGGACTAGATATTATGTACTTCTTAATTCTATCCTTTTTCTATCTGTTAAAAAAATCATTTTTTGATTAGGATATGCAACCATATTAAGTTTAACCATATTTTTAGAGACGCTAATGTGACTACAGACTGGTTTACCAAATTGAGATCGGCTATACAATTATCTTTTGAGTGGTCTCGCCCTTCAAATTGTAACGAATTTTGGCATATCTTTCCTCTAAACTTCTTACTTAGACCCTTCTCCAAAAGGGCGAAGAAAATCCCTCTCTTGTGGAGCTAAGAAAATTTGCTCGAATGTTCACATACCAGAGCCTTGGTTGGTTACCATACAAACTGAATTTATTTGGGAAACATTATTTTTCAAGAATTTAATCCTCTGTCAATTTAAACTTACTTGAATAGCTAGATAAGTTATTTCATACGTTTTAAAAGAAATTAAAACCATTACAGAATTTTTACTTTCATGAATTTTGATTTTCTGTATTTACTTTCCAGTAATTAAACAACAACAATTAATCTAAAAATAATCAAACTATATCCTCTAATTAAAAAATAACCTAACTATAACTTTTCTATCAAAAAATAACCCAACTCTATTTTCTAACCAAAAAAAATAACTCAATTTGAACTTATCTACCAAAAATAACCAGAGCGGCATACCACGCATTACACTGAACCATCAATTCAGTATTTTTTAAATCAAATTTTTATAGTTTGATTATTTTTTAATAGAAAAGTTAAAGTTGAGTTATTTTTAGTTAGAAAACAGAGTTAGACTGTTTTTCGATAAAAAAAAGTTAAAATTAAATTATTTTTTAATTATAATATATAGTTGAATTATTTTTTAATACATTGATAAGGAACAAAAAAAAGGAACATACTCAGTGCCTTAAGGGCTCCCGCCTACGCAGAGTCTGAGGGGGCGGATGCACGCAGCCTTCCCCCTTCAGAGTGTTAACCTGAAGAGAGGCTGTTTCCCAGTGCCCCCAGCCTGAGGGTGAGGACTTCCCAGGAGGTGACCCATCCTGGTACTACTCTCGCCTAAGCACGCTTAACTTCGGAGTTCTAATGGGATCCGGTAACGACGTGTTGGTGTCCTCTTTGATGTTTTTTAATACATTGGTATAGAACGAAAATGACACGTCATAGAAGGGAAAAGGAGATGGGTCGAATACAGTGGCATACATGTAATTAAACACTTGAACCCAGACCCCCATGCATGCAGTTCTGATTATTCCTGCACCTCTTTGAAGTTAACTTGTAATAACTAAATGACTAAAATACCCTTCTTGTGTAGTAACGGTGAAGAAACGAGTCAGGGGTCAATCTGGAAGAAAAGGGGGGGGGTTTGGGTTCACTTACCATGCACGTAAAGGTGAACAAAGCATGCTGTCCCCATGGGCCGCTGGCTCTACGCTTCCCCTTTTTTTTTGTTTTTTTTACTTTGACCAATGCTCTTCATTTTTTTTTATAAAGTAGGTAAAAGAAGTTTGATTGCTAGGATGAGAAATAAAACTTTCTTAGTGAAATTAATTAAAAATGAAAGAATTAGAACTTACCTGAAGGGTTATGTAAGTTACTTTCTGCATTTTAAACGAAGTAATTTCCATTTCCTGCATTCTACCTACTTGCTATCGATCAAACAAGAGCCAAAATTCGTACTTTCTATGTATTTTTACTTCTTGTGTTCATTTCCTACGTACCAAACGTGGGCTTATTTTACAAAGATATTTATTATTTTATTGAAGTAATTAAATTATTAATATTTTTATAATGTAATGGTTTTTTGGTTATCATAAAAATATACTATCGGGTATATATTTAAATTAAATTGAATGTATTAAGCTTTTTCCTTTTTCTTCTACACTCTTTAATGTTTGAACCGATAATTGATCACCTTTAGTGCTGCTTTTATTAAGTACCATTATACATAGAAAAGAAAGTTATTAAATGCACATTAATTTTGTACATTAATGTTTTTACGAGTTGGCCATCTTTCAAAAACAGCATTTTTACAGGATAACATCTTAGAGGGGTAAAGTTATACACTTTTTATTCTACCAAATTCTATCTTGACGGAAATCTTTTTAAGATACTGTGTTGTTGTTATATTAAATTATCTTTCTAAGCTTGTGGAATTAGACTTATTGGAATGACCATGAGAGCTAATTGGCTTGTTCACTCGAGTTTTGACTACTTTTCTTTTTTAAATAATGTCTGGATAATAATCATAAACTAATATTATTGTTATAATAATTTTTATTCATGTCAAGGTAATACGAAAGATTTTTAGAATCTTACTGTACTAAAACTGTTACACCATAAAAAAAAAGTGTCATATCAGTAACAATAGTCTAATTATATTTTACCCACTTATAATTTAGGTTTAGCATTTTTATAAATTTAATATTAATTTTGTTACAATTTAATTATGTTTAACATATATATTTGTGCTTTTAATATGTAATTAATAAAGGCATTTAAATTTAAAACCCCAAAAAGTAAAGTGAGCGTCAAGGGTCTGCAGAAGAGGCGTGTCGATACATTTGCGTGAGATGTCAAACACTAGTCAAACGGTCTCCCTCCCCACGTGCTACTCACGTGTGAACTACCCGTTCGTTCTTTTCATTTTCTTTTTCTTTTTTGTTTAGCTAAGTAAGTAGAAAGGTCACTTATAGGCATACGTTCAATGCCCTTCACCTTTTCATTACATTGTTCGTCAAACGACAGAAGACGCATATAAGAAGGAGCCAATTAATGCTTCGTCCCCGGTTTGATCCTAATAAGAACTGCCACTATGAGCGTGGAATCTCGGGTTGAGGAGAGCTTTGTCTAATATGGAGTGTAGTGGTTTAAATTTCATTCATGCGGGATTGCAGCTTCCTTCCTATATGAGAACGGCGCGTTTGAGATTGAAGGCATCTATTTTGTGGTGTCCTTAGTAAGATGAAGGGCCTTTTTCCATCAACAGTTCTCGATTTCATGTTTAGAGGGTTTTTGCTTAGATTGGTGTGATCCGTTTGTTGTTACGTATTCTTGGAATTGGTATAGGTGTATTTGTTTTGGCTCTCTATGTTTTAGTGGTTGATGTGGGTTTCGGGTTTTTTGGGTATGCTATTATACTTCAGTGGTTGGTATGTTCATAGGCGTCCAGGTGTTCAAGGGTCTATTGTTTTGTTTTACTTTGCTTTTTTCCCATGCCTGTGGGCTTTTTCAGGTTCCGCTTTCATGAATGTGCCAGTTTGTACTGAGACTTTTTCTCTAATTATCAAAATAAAGACACATCTGCAAAAATAAAGCTCCAAAGAGATAACAAAAGAGGACCAAACAGAACATGTGATGTTTTTTTTTTGGATATATAATGAAAGAATTGCAATACAAAAGTCGGCACCCTACAAGGGTAAGATTCGAAAGCCACACAGGAGTGTGAGACAATAGACAACAACGGGACACGAGATCAGAGCAAGAATAAACCGAAAACAACCCAACACATAGCAAAAGACAAAAAGCAAACAATCAAAATAATTTTTTCAAACGGGTATCCATGACATACATACATACATACATATATATATACACGTACAACTAATATGTAGACCTCATACGTGTTAACTAGACGATATGTATACCAAATAGAACAATCTAGTACACAACATTAAAAAAAATAAAAAAATAAATGGGAAAAAAATGCATGTGGATATGTTTGACCCTATTTCCATGCCAGCTTTGACCGTATAAGCTGACTGCTGCTTCAAATAAAATATACGTATATATTACATAATTATCTTCACTTAAAACAAGCATTATAATAATACATTATTTAATTAATAACATAAGAGTATAAATGAAATAATAATCATCCAAAACACATGACTACACGGTAAATAAAAAAAAAAAAAAGAAAGAAAGAAATTAAACCTTGGCTGATACTCAAGCAGTCACGTGCACAAGGGCACGCCCAAGAGAGAGGGGAGGGACTCGAGCCTCGAGGGAGCTGGGGGGTTAATGCAAATGCGTCAAGCAACATCCTCTGGTTGTCCCCCCCCCCCCCCCCCCCCCCCAATTCATTTTTTTTACTTAATATTATTCTCTCTCTACTTTAATTTATTGTTGTACGGCATGTATTCTATTAATCTCGTTTTTAATCTCTTTGATCTTTGTATTATTTTACTTTTTGGCCTAGTTTATCTTTTTGAATTGTTAAAAAAACGAATACGTTGAAAAAATTCACGCAATTAAGCACAATAAAAGTATAAAATCAACAAAAATCACGAAAAATAACACACTAAATTTAGGTGGAAACCCTCTCTCAACTAGAGGGAATCACAATCCAATCAAGCGTCAAAACACTTTGTTGACTTTTGGAATTACAATCTCTAATTAGACCCAAAACCCAAAACTCACAAATTCCCGGCTTTCTCTCTCTTTTTCTTCTCCACTCAAACAATAACATTCGACCTCTATTTATAATTGAGTTACCTAAATCTAATTCAATTCAAACTTATTTAGATACCTCAATCTTAATCAAATATCTCACAGATCATATCTAAATCAAATCAGATTAATATTAATTTTGAGATAAATAATATCCAATATACTGGATCGAACAATCAATACCAATATTTATGTAGAAATTTTCTATGACTAGTGTTTGGTTGTGACTTTTGATGGCTTGGGGTGTTTTGAAGCTTTGTATTTTGTTTACTTGCTTCGGGTTTTTACTTAAAATCGTTGGAGGTTTTCAGAATTGAGAATGATAAAATTCCAATACATGAGTAGTATTACCAAAGAGGGCACCAACACGCCGTCACCGGATCCCATTAGAACTCCGAAGTTAAGCGTACTTGGGTAAGAGTATTACCAAGATGGGTGACCTCCTGGGAAGTCCTCACCCTCAGGTTGGGGACACTGGAAAACAGCCTCTCTTCAGGTTAACACCCTGAAGAGAAAAGGCTGCGTACATTTGCCCCCCCCCAGATCCTGCGTAGGCGGGAGCTCTTGAGGCACTGGGTATGTTCCTTTTACATGTGTAGTATAATTATTTTTGGTATTAGAATTAGTTATATAGTTCACAAAATTTTTTTATAAGGCTTTAACTTACAGACATATCACAATATAACCTTTGTATCCAAAAAAGTTGCGATTATCTGTAAAGGATACTCTTGACCTTGCTAATTCTCAGTTTGTGGATATTATTATGTTCTGTTGGGTCCTGAAACATTGTAATCGAGTTACCCATTTTGTTACTTCACTTCACATTAGGAATTTCTGTTCTCATGTTTGGTGGATTGTTTTATCCCCGGATTTTGTGGCCCTTATAAACGTTGATCGTTATACAATTTATTTTCCACCTTCGGGTTTTATCGTGTTTCAAAAAAAGCAAATATTGATTGGGATATGGAAAAGAAAAAGAAAAGAAAAGGAGAGAGAACAAGGAATTAACTGAGGGAGAGGCATTAACTCAAAGAGATTCTTTGGGAGGGGGGAGAGAGTAGAATAAGATTGTACTAGAGTTCTTTAATACGATACACGATCGGTGTTTGAATTTTGAACAATACCGTAGCATGAATTTTTACGAAAAATCGACAATGTTGTATATATTTCTTGGAATACTTTTTTGCAACGTTTAGTTTTCTATCTGTTTCATTGTGACCCTATATGTCGATAATTTAAAAGAAAAAGAAAGAGAAAGGAGAGAGAATAATTGGAGAAGGGAGTAGAATAAGATTGTGTGGCAAGGCAGGTAAAAGTAAGGTGAAGTGGAGCCCCCCCCCCCCTAACTAAAGTCCTCCTTCGATGGTGTGTCTTGGTATCCCCTTACACCACCCTTCTTTGGCCTTTTTCTCGAAGCGTGAGTATTTATCGTTCATGTATCTCTAACTTTGAATATTTTAAAGAGTCGAAAAATGTTAATATGAAAAATGATTAAAGGTATCCTTAATATGATAATTTTAGTTTTTTGTCAGAAAATACTGATATGATATATGATTTAAATAATATGAATATATCTTTTACTTTGTTTATTAGCTAAATTGTCAATAAAAATACTAATGGAATTTATATATGTTATTGTATTCGCACTTTCTAGTAAAATTTTCTCGATTCTAACAACAATTCATCATAGTTAATCAAAAACACGAAGGTCATAAAGTTTAAAACATGACTCATTCTAAATTTTAAAATACTAGGAGATTTAATTGACAGATGCTCGAATATTAGGATGCTTAAGCTATAATTTCTTTTTTTAATGAACTAGATATACATGTAATATTTAAATTAAATATATGGTTTATATTTTTTTTCATAAGAAGTAAGAAGTATAATATCTTCCATATAAAAAAGAAACTAATAATTATAGAATTGGTGATTAGTTTTGTACTCAAGACTTGCTAATTGAAGGGTTGAAAAACAAACCACTACACCAATATCTAACATCCAATTTACATAATCAAGTTGTGATTCGAACCCTCCAGGGCCGGTATGAATGTCCGAGCAAAATTTGTGCTATCGTGGATGACATAAGAAAGGTCTACTCTGGAGTTATCCAAGTAAATTTCTCTCATGTTTTCAGAAAAGCAAACAAAGCAATTGATTTCATGGCTAACAAGGGTTATAAAAGAGTGGGGTTTGATCCTCGTATTTTGGAGCCCCCCTCGTCTCTCTGCCGTATTGCCCTCTTTGATACTTCAAATCGTTCCTTGCTTCGAGGGAGTCGCTGAAGCTGATTCCCAGTCTTTACCATCATAAAAAAAAAAAAAATCTAATTTACATTTATTTTCCAAAAATTGTAGAGCAAGAACTTGTAAATCGAGACCTCTTGTTTAGGAGTAGAAGGGAAACCGAACCGGGTGAAATTGACTAAACCGGGGCCCCCGTGTCAAGCCGGGCAAAGGATACAGCCAGATATGGGAGGCAGAAAGGACGCACATTTACAGGCCACGTGTCGAAAGAAGAAAAGAGAGAATCAGATTATGAGTGAACTGCTGTTCCCAAACGACCCAACAAAAATATATATGGGTGGGTCCCAACCCGGCCCCGTCCATTTAAACCCTCCGGCAAGCCAAGCCTCCCAATTCGAATCTCCCCCATTGAATAACAATCCTCCCAATATCAGACAACCGTTTTCTTTTCTTTTTTCTTTTTTCTTTTTTTTTTTCCTGACAATATCATGCCCGAGGGTGAGATTATATTAGCATTAAATCACGGGTTACAGCCTAGATCGGATCAGTGGGACAGACTCTCTACTAATTGCGGTTACAACATTTCGGCTTGTGATGCAACGCTAAACTAATGGGCCACCTCAAGACCACATTTTCAACTGCAATTTTATCAATTAAGTATTTTAAAATTTACTTTTTTATCATGTTTATTTTGATGTTTTAGCAATATATATATATTTTCGTTAGATAGCGAGCAAAAGCTCATGATACAAAGCAAGGCATATCTACGAATAGTAGAAAACTAAAGATAAGACCAAACAAAAGACACAAGCGAAGGTCAAAAACGAAAGACTAAAGCGAAAATAACATTTAAAATGAAGACTAGTGTCGGGCATTTACATGAATAAACTTGAATATACATAAATAAACAATAGTGTTCTTTTTTTTTTTTTTGAAAATTCGAAAGCCTGAGGGCGGAAATGATAGTATTATATAACATTATATAATTATATTTTTTTTATATAGCATTATATAGTTAATTATTACCTTTACAATGTACGAGAGTAACTACGATGCATAAGAGTGATTATTACTTTGACGGGATTTTCTTATCCTACCTTTACGAGGTGTCGGCTTTTGTTACTGCAAGCTTTTCACTAATTATTGAAGACAAAGAGGGAACAAGAATATGCATATTAATTGGTGCAATTTCGGAGAAGTTGCCTTAAATTGAATAAAGCTAACCTCCCATTGATTTGAGTCCTCAATATTTGGCTGCATATACAAGCTATAGCTCCTCTCCTCCAAACCTCCAAATTTTAATGGATCACCCTTTTTATTCAAGCTTCTTCTTCCCCTCCAAAAATGTCATCAGCTCCGAATAATTAAGTTTTGTTTGTATCGAATAATTGCAGTAACAAATCGATAGCGACTATACATTTTAGTTTACCTTTTTTTCAATTATATGCGTCACGTAGACCGATATTTGTCACCCGCTTGAAAACTTTGCACGTGATTGCAGTACATATTGGTCTGATACAAGAGTGTAGTACTAAGGCGGTAATAGTATATGGTTGAAGACTCTCATAAGCGATCAGGCTTTATTTGCTAGTTTCATGACTTTCGCTAAAAATAACTGTGATTTAATAATCTAATTATTCATTTAAATATCAGTTAAATTGTTAAAATAGATACATAATTAACTTATATATTTGTAATATTACCCATTTTATTTAGCAACTACCTATAATAATATATTATGTGTATAATAAAAAGAAGTTTGCTTCCACTTAACCTAGATTGCAGGGAAACTTAAATAAGAAGACTAAAGTCACATGAAATGTATACTAATGATTTGCATTGAAAGATAAACTAAATGCACCAACACATGATTATGAAAGCTTGCTCAATCTTCCATTAGATTCACAAAATTTTTCATTTTGGTATTAACATTACTGATAATAATATCTATACAATGAAGTATCAATAGAGTCGTACTCAAGCTACTGAACAATACGCATTTATTAGAGTATAAAATCATTAATTTGTGTCATTTTTTAATAACTCAATGGGCAATGAAACCAAAGTCTCCTTGAAAATCAAATATAGTTGTAGCACAGGGTATAAAATGAACTTATTTACTATCCATATTTAACAAAAGTATTTAGTTTAGTATATAAATTCTATACACAAAGTTTGTGATTTCTCTCGCTAATTGTCGAAGAAAAAAATTCTATGCACGAAGCATGCTTCTATGGGAAATGCTTTTATGTACAAATACATATGGCGAGGCATAATAATCAGGTCCAAACAATGACACTATTTTTTTATGAACTACTACAGTTAACAATACGATTTAACTAATGTACACCGCTCTATGTACACATTGCTGCTAAAAATACACAAATATGAAAGCCCGAGTAGGATATTAGCTTCTAACGAGGTTTCTTAACTGTTGCATTTTGGATTTCTTTTTTTATTTTCTATAAGTTCAATGTTTAATCATAATTTGGTCTCATTCTTTAGTCTCAACAAATACAAACCCTAGAAATTTTCTCAGCTTTGCTAAACTCCAAATTCCTTCCATCCGACACGTTCATCATTATTTTCGTGCTTCAGTTCCGCATCAAAAACTTACATGAAACGACATAGAAAGCGCCATTTGTAGGTGGAATAGAAATGCAATTGAAGAGGGTGAATCGAAATAATAAAAAAGAACATCGATTTTGCAGAAGAATAGGATTAATTAGAAGCAACGGTAGAGTTACTTAGCAAGTACGAAAGTATAATGAATGAAAACTTGGTAATGTAAATACCGTAAAAAGAGTAAATACCTGCTAGACAAGGCTATCCTTCTTCAACGTGGTGTTACTTAGTTTTATTTTTGCATGCCACCATGCACCCTTTCTTTATGCTCAATCTCCCTTCTTCTTCCTTAAGCCACCTTCGTTTATAGTCAAAATCCATTTATTGTTTTTAACAAGTCCCTTTTTTCAAAAGTTTACGCTCATGGGCGAAGGCCCGTTATTGATTTTATACTCTAACATGTCCACTCATGCAATCGTCTTTTGAGTTTGAAGCGTGGATATTGCACATGCCTTCTTCATACATGTGTATGTGCTTAAATTATGTTAACATTGAAAGTAGAGCCTATTGGTGATGAAGCGCGTAAAGAGAATTTAGGGGTAATGGAAAGGGTTCGATCGTCTTCCCTTTTATTTTATTAATGACCGATAAAAACAAGGGGAAAAATAAACTTAATTCCCACAGCCTGTGAAGAGAGGCTCTCAAAATAAGAAATAAAATCTGAAAAAATTCAATGAATAAACCCTAGATTTTCTCTAGTTTCAATAGAAGAGCTAATTGATTTGAAATAAAATACTAAAGGATAATTAAAACACTTAAAGATAAATAAGAACACTGAAATCTGGAAAATAAGAAATCTAATCCTATTTAAACTCTATCTTCAATCTATTGCCGCGTACAGCCCCACGTCCCGTATCTGCCAACGCGTACTCGCCATTGCGTACCCGCCAAGGCCTATATATGGGCTGCAGCAATTGGGGGTTGGAATCGTGAACTCTTGATCAATAAGGTTCTGATACGATATCAAAGAACCAACTCTTTCCAAAAGTTTGAGGCGATGAGTTAAGGCCCGTGATTAATTTATACTCTAACATTTATATATCTTTCCATAGGTTTTATCATAGACACGATCATACATTATCTGATGTTATATATATTTAATCAATCTTTAACATAATATACTAAGAGTTATTATCGTCAGTCATCCTGCTAATTGTCAAGTGTCACCTCTTTAGATTATATATTGACCCAACTGTATTTCACAGCAAGACAAGTAAGATATTATACACTCAATGCAAACTTTAAGACTTGGTAGTGTTTTACATGGGTTTTTTAACAAGAACTAAACTCAAGTCTAAAGAAAATTGAGATTTAGTTGATTTGTGTTACAAGTGCGTGGTTTATTTATGATGATCGCCTAGATTTATAGAGCAAATGTCACATGTTTGATACTTGTTGCAACGAGAATGAGGTCTTCCGGAATATTAGAATGAGACTCGGATTCTGGAATACCAAAGAGGGTACCTACATGCCGTTGCCGGATCCCATTAGAACTCCTAAGTTAAGTGTGCTTGGGCGAAGCAGTACCAGGATGGTTAACCTTCTGGGAAGTCTTCACTCTCAGGTTGGGGGTACTCGGAAACAACCTCTCTTCAGGGGTAATACCCTGAAGGGGAAAGGCTGCGTACATCCGCCCCCCAGACCTTACTTAGGTGGGAGCCCTTGGGGCACTGGGTATGTTGCTATACTCGGATTCTGGGTTAAAGCTTGGTGTCAGGAATTTCTTTACTCTCCTGACGACATTGCAAGGAATATCGAATGCATTCAGAATTGGCCAAATAACCGTGACAGGGGGATCTAAGCCTTTATATTCTGGATTATGTGTTATGGTGTAGGATTTTATTTTGTTTTGTGCGTGTTAGTGCCAAAGGACTTTTGTAAGTTTCATATGGATGTAAGTTGTACTTCATTGTCCTAGTTTTCCAAGTGTAGTGTAATCTATTATGTACTGCCGATCTACGTGGACTAGTTTTCGCCTCGCAATTGCAAGTGTGTCTGTTTTGTAATGCGTTCCGGTGCTATTTATCAAAAAATCGCCAATCTTGTAATTATGAGCAAATTGCTTAAAAACAAACTGGATTGATACATTACCATGTGAACTTATCGGCCACTAATCATTCTGCCTATAATTTTCTCTAACTTAATTTTTCTCAATAATTAGCGAGAAAACTCGCAATACGTTCTTTAACTTAATTATTCGAGCTCACTTTATTTTTATCAATAGACTTTGACATTCGTAAATGTGTGACTACATGACATCGTACGATTGCACGTAGCATTAAATTTAAAGAATACGAATCCAAAAGACGGTGACTTTTTATTTGTAAAGTGCCCCAAAAATTTGAAGCTGTTTGAAGATGAAGCTTCTTACATATATCATATACTTTCTATCCACTTTTCCTATTCAAATTCAAATTCTTATCCCCAGCGGGAGGACAAGCCAGAAAAAAAAAGGGGGGGAGAGAGAGAGAGAGAAGGGCTCCCTCCCGCATTTGTCATTTCAAAATTTTGAATTTAGTAGTTATCGACATATAAGTTTAGTGTGAAAATTTTAGGTAACGAGGGATTGGGTTGCCCTAATTAACCCCGACCCATGAGAAAGCACACAATCCCAATGAGCTGGTAAGTCATGAGTATATCCTCAGCGAGAATCGAACTCTTGACCCCTGGATGATTACCGCATGGGTAGGAGAAGCCGCCAACTGAGACTTCCTCGTGATGGGCTTTGGTGTGAAAATTCATCCAATGTAATCTAGATATTGTTAAGAAATCTATATGTAAGTCTAGTAAAAGTCTTATGACAGAGTTGTAAGAGAAAATATATTAATAAATGAGTCTAATGAATTACTTCATCTACTATTAATTAGTTTTATGATGGAATTCTATTTGGGCTATATGGGGTCTACTTTGAGTTGGCTCAAGTAATATTAATGGCCTATTTGGTTATTAGCACTCGTGTCACATTTTGAGGTAGATATTAAAGGCCCAAGTAATAATATCCAACCCTTGAAGTATAACAACATATCCCAAAATTATTTGTTGGCGTGATAGCAGGCGTCTAGAGGGTTGCGTGATAGCAAATGTCTAGGGGTTTTGGAGCTTGTTTTGTTTTTTTCCCACTCTTGTGACCTTTCTTGAGCTCTGCTTCGGTTGGTGCATATCGGTTTTCTATTAGAAGTTATCTCGCTAATTATAAAGAAATGGACCTCATATATGTTAACTTTACAAGTTCGGTCTAAACCCTTGCCAAATCTCACAGTTACAAATTCCTGTTAAGGATTGATTCTCGTTGTGCTTCTAGAGGAGCCTTACCTTGCGATTAATTATCATGAAAAAGGTATGTGTTATTGCAATATGTGATATTCACGTATAAGTTCAAGCTAGAATATTACTTCATACTAAAATTATTCAATATTATGCAGTTAGATTTATTTATTAAGTTAATAAATATTGAATTTTCTTTTTTTTTTTTTTATCTTGAAAATGTGACATATGATTTTATTTAAATTTATATATGAAAAGTTGTCAATAATTGCCGCAGCTACAGGTTGTGTTGTTGCCACATTTATGATTTAATTCAAGGACAAAGACAAACATGGTTGGCTCTTATTTCCTCAAGCACATTACGCACCGAAATTGCTAAATGTATTCAATTTTAATATTTAATTTTTATTATTAATAATATGATCTAAAATACATAATATATATTAGTATCAAATTATTCATTATATAAACTATTTTTTTGGTAATTAGCTACAGAACTGCTATAAAATGCAGGCAACTCGAACAAACGAGTTCTGAGTCAACTCGTATAAGGACGGGGATCAAGACAAAAAAAATATTACAGATAGGAATACAAGTAGAAACATGCACATCCTAATAGCCTCAAACGCTACTAGAAAGGACTTAGAAACAAGACAAACTAAAGACAAGAAAATAGGACAATCAGACTCCTAATCCATCGAAGCAAAGCACTTAGCATAAGCGGATTATAACCATCAAAACCTAACTCTAGTCTTCTCCCCATCTCCAACGTGCGTTCCGCAGCATGGATCTTACCAACATCTTTAACATTGAAGATATTTTTGAATATATTTTTGGGATGTACATATAATAATATATTGATGTAATGTTGGAAAATCATATATTATAAGATAAATGAGAAAGACAGAAGAGCACTGAAGAGAACATTGAATGGACGCATAAACCCATCCTATCATAACATATTAATTCAAACAAACCAAAGCCCCTACATACATTATCTAGACCTATTTTCTCTCTTTTCATGTATCTAATCCATTGATTTTAATTATACGGCTAATATAATTTAGGAATAAACTCGATATCAAACACGTGATTAAAATCCAAGAAATTCAAAATCGGTCCAAATTTAGAGACGAAACACTGAATTTTTTAGATGAGAATATTAAAATGCCATAAAAACGGTTGTTGGACTATTTATAGCAAACTAACAAGAAAATCATAAAATTACAAAATTTTAAAAAAAAATGTCATTATGACCACAATTGTGTAAATTTAGCCTCTCTACTGTTAATTCTATAAATTTAGTTCTCGTACTATTTACTTTTTGTCTATAAATTATATAACTGACATTAAATTGGTAACAAAATTTTTAATGGCCAGTGACAGGTAAGTTCAAATTGAGTTGACGGTTGAATTTGAATTGGGTTATTTGCTTTTTAAATAACCAAATAGCTCCAAATTATGTGGTTAGCTTAACTGGAACTTTCATCCTATGACTAACTTAACAAATTTGATTTGTACATAGACTAACAAGCAACAATCCCAGTGCCCAAGGGCTCCCCGCTTAAGCAGGATCGGGGGGGTGGATGTAACGCAGTCTTCCCTCTTCAGGACTGTTTCCGAGTACCCCAAACCTGAGGGGTGAGAACTTCCCAGGAGATCACATATCTTGATACTACTCTAGCCCTACATAGACTAAATTGACATAATTAAAAGTATAAGGACTAAACTAATACAAAAAAAAAGTATAGGAACCTCTCATGCAAATTACCCTTTAATTTATGCACTTAATTATTATTTAATTAATATGATATAATTTTAATATTTATAAATATTAAAAAAATAATTATTTGATAATATTTTTATGGTTCAATTATATTTTGATACACAATTGGTACTCAGCAATCAGCATATGCAGCATTTTCCTAAGTTTTTTATTTTAAATAGAAAATATGAAGTTGGTCAACCTTATATAAATGTAATTAAAATCATGACAAATCTTTGAGTTTTTATAGTATAATGTCAAAATCATATTTGTTATATTTTTGCCGACCAATACCCCAATAATTTGCCCAATTTTTTATTTTATCTCTCTTTTAATACTTAATTTTTTTTGTTGCTTAAAAAAGTTAGAAGAAGTATTATATATACTTTTAAGAAAGTAAGAACGTACGACAATGTCTTATCAAATGAGCATTTATATATATCTTTTGTTGCTCTAATTGTCTTAAATGAAGAATGTATTTTCCTCCCGTACATTATATATATAATTAGATAAATATTTTATTTACATGCAGCGTTACTTTTCTAAATCAAATAGTCACTTTAATAAGAGTATAAATATTTATTCTTTGATCGGGATTTTCCATCTTAGAGGAAAAGACCGAATGTTTGAAGTATTTTAGTTAAATTATTGGTTTTGGCCATTCTTTTTTTTTTTGGATGCTAATGTTTGAATATAAAATTATTTTAAAGTTTTTGTACGCTAGAAGAATAATTTAGCATAGTCAATTCCTTTGAATAAAGTATTAGAAACTTATACAATCAAGCATCTTGAATACAAATGATAGAAGCACCATTTTTAAGTACCACAATTGTCAAATCTAATTCATGTGATAAAAGGCAGAATTAAAAAAAATTATATAAATTTTCTCTCTTTTATTAGTTAAAAAATAAAATAATATGATAGGATATTGATGAACGAAGTTAATACTTTGCTCCATGCTAATATCAATAAAATAAGTACAATATGCTGCCTGACTCAAAACTAAAGCTAAGACTGGCATCTTGCAGAGTGTAGTAATCGAGCTATCAAACTCTTAGACAAATTCACCCTCTATTACCAAGCTCCCAATAACGAACTAGGAATATCATGCAAGCTCAAAAAATTACGTTCCATTTGTCATACTTCAAACACGTGCCACTAAGTGCATAAATATCAAATCAGTCTTAATACAAAACAAACACAATTAGCATTTTATAAACAAAAATCTCTCTAAATCATGCTTCTATTTAGAGCTTGATTATATTTAATGCTGCAATATTAATTGTAAGATTTTTTAAATTAATATTCTATCACTTCTCTTTTAACATGGGACCTAAATTATTTGATTAATGATTATATAATATGCTTGTTTATTACCGTTGCTTTAAGCTCTGAACGAATTTTAGTGAGAGCTAAAAGTAACATTTTTAAGCCTTATTGGACATGTGCTTAAGTGCACAAATGAAAGAGACGTTAATTTTTTAAATTGTTTTCTTACCAAAAAAAAAAAAAAAAAAATTTACCTTAAAAAGTTATCATTTTATCTTAACTATCGCAACTTTTTAATTTTTTTCGAAAAAACACCTTCAAAAGTCATAATTTTCAGCAAACCACCTTAAATCATGTTGTTAACTATCCGGTTATTGTTATGTGGCTTTCATGTGGATTTTGCCTTATCTTTTTTTTAATTTTTTGAGTACACATAAAGCATGAGTTGAAAAAGGTGGTACTCGAACGTCGGTGGGAGAAGGGGCGGAATAATATTTTGCTAGCTTAAACATTTTATGTCATGTTTTAATGAGCACTTTAAATTCTATATAAAGGCCATTAGCAAGCAACGAACAACTAACAATGTGATTTAAAGTGATTAATTGAAAATTTGCAAACTTTTAAATTTATTCTTAACAAAAATAAAATAAAATAACAATTTTATTGATAAGATTAGGTAAAATTTTACAAAATACGAAAGGTATTGCAACGGTCAACGGCTCAGAAAAATGACCAAAACTATAGAATAGAGACGTTAATTGTTGACCAAAGTAGTTACAAAAATGAGAGAGAAACCTAAACATATAAATGGCAATACAAGGTTCCAGATTGCAATTATGGAAACCTAAACTTTTGAATTTCAGTAAAACACATGTTGCTTTTCTCTGACTCTTGCCCATTCTTCTTTATGGGTTAATATTAAATATAGAGTTTATGTATATCTCGGTTTTAAAATTAGTTCTACAGTTGTTTATTATTTTCAGTCGATTGTCTTGGGAACAGTGTAAAAGTTGCAAAAGTTTTCATGTCACGAAAAAGTAGAGTTGAAAATAGTAACTCCATCGAGAGAGTTTAAGTTTCAAGGGTCTTTATATGCACAAAGTTGCAGCTTTTATTTAATTCAAATTTTTATTACAATGTCATTCAGACTTCTTGTTATTTCAGCATCTAATATATCTAATTATATGTAATAGAAATTTATTTACGCATATAAATAATTATTTTTATTAATAAAAGTATATGCATAGAATTTTTAAGTTTTGAAAATTCAAAATGTTCATCCAATGATTTTGGTCTAAGTCAAGTTCTAGACTGACCTTTTTTCCACACCCTCTTCGGGCAGTTAAAATAAATACATCTAGTTTCCGCAGAACTGATCAATTTAATAAGTTTAATTTTACTATCTCGAATTCCTTTTTTTCTGAATAATAATATTATATTTGTTCAATTTATGCACTCAATTTAAGTAGAGGTGGCCAACGGGCGGGTCGGGCCTGGGCTTTTTAAAGGAAAAAAAATTAATAATACAAAGTCGTTTTGTACTAAAATTATTGTAATTCATTGAGATACAAATACATTTTTTTTAAACACTAATAATGCTAAATATACATTAAATATATATAATAAAATAAAATACACAATAAGTAATGGTAAATATCTTATCAAAAAAATAATGGTACATAAATAACGTAACAAATATAAGTACAAATATAAAGTTTGACATATGGGGGGTGCGGTCGTCTTTGGAGGTATACGGGGGGTGCGGTCGTCTTTTGACGTCAATATTTAAAAGTAAATAATTGACATACAAAAGTGTTGATATCAGTCGCCTTGGGGGGAATCTAGGCCATCATTTGAGGTATCGGTTGCATGGTCGTCTTTTTCATCGCTCGATGAATTCAGCTTCATTCTCTGTTGTTCTCTTGCCTCTGTTAGCAGCCAATCCTTCAAGCACACGGACAATTCCAAGCTTGACGGCGATAGCTTCGCCCTCTTCGTTACAAGCAACCTACTACCAAGACTGAAAGCACACTCCGATGCTACTGAAGACATCGGACAACTTAGTATATCACGTGCCATGGTATAAAGTACGGGATACTGGGTTTGGTTTGTGTTCTACCATTGTAACAGGTCAAAATTCGGGTTGGCCGGCGGTCCAAAAATATGGACCATCGTTGTCCGCAATTAATAATCTAACTCATCACATGATGTGGGGGCTGCTGTGGGCGTAAATTGCTCCAACAGCTTCCACAAATATGACGTGTGTGAACTACTTTAACTAGATGTGGAAGATCCTACTGCAGTAGTACTAGTATTATTGGACGCTAATTGATGGGAATATTGAGAAAATAAACTATGCCAGTTGTTATCAACATCGGCAATGAAAGTGTCGATATTAAGAGTAGGATTCAAATACGTGAAAAAATGTTGGCAAAACAAGTTGAAACCCGAGCGTTTACAACGAGGGTCTAAAATAGTTGCAAAGCAGTATGTAAGAGGTAGTTCAAATAATATTTGGCAAACTTTTCTTTCATTGCCTGAATCGATGCCAACAAAATGGGGTTGGATTCATTACCCACCATCCAATTGACAATATCAAGCAATCTTGATATTGCTTGAGGCATGGTCGGATAGTAGCAACCCGAAAAAAATGTTGTTGCCTCTTTAAACATGCTAAAAAGGTTACAAATTTGATCTATTGTCTCCCAATTTATACCGGCCAGGCTGTAATCGCTCCATTCTGCATGATTTTCCTGGGCGTATTCCATTAGAACGTCTTTGCATGGTAGAAGGCGCTCTAATATTTCTACCGTAGACGACCACCTAGTTTGGGAGTCTAATTTGAATTGTTTATATTCTATGTTATGCAACCTACATAAATTTCTAAATTTTCTTTTTCTAGTGCTAGATGATTTTACAGATATTATTACCGATCTTAAGGTGATAAGGGATGCTTTTATGAGATCTAAGCCATCCGTTACCATTAAATTCCTTCCCACCTAACATGGGTCTCATTTGCCTAATTAAATGTGTAACGGCTACAGTGTTATTGGTAGCATTGTCGAACGTAATACTGAAGATACGTCGCTCTATGCCCCAGTCACGAACTGCCGACATAATCACATCCGTAATTACCTCGGCATTGTGGGGGCAATCTAAAAGTCCAAAATGAATTATCCGCTTTTGCATGATGAAGGATTCATCGGTCCAGTGTGTCGTTATGCACATATAAGGTTGGCCGGGTTTCGACGTCCATACGTCCGACGTCAACAAAAACATGCTCGTGTTCGTCGCAAAATGTGTGAAGACCCCAGTTTTCATCCCGTGGTACAATGTAAAAGCATCCCGCTTTACGGTGTTCCTAGGAATCCTCATAATGGCGGGATTCACATTTCGTTGGAGGTAGTTGACGAAATTTGGGTCTTCGTCGGTATTTAAAGGCCTTTCACTCATAATTATATATTTAGCTAGCCTATTTCGGTTGCTCTCCTGAGAGAACCTAAAATTAGCAAGTGCACCGGTCATTTATTGTACTAGACATTGTTGGCTCTTTTCTCGGAATTGCTCGGGGTGGCACCTAAGTATATGTCTGTTTAATATGCCCGGCCCACTACCAAGTTGATGGCTAAAATCCTTAGGTGGGTCACATAATTTACAAGTTGCTTTATTAGTTGTCTTATTAAGGGTAAAGTGCTTCCATACCCCATTAGTTGTACGCCTACTAGTAGAGGTTCTAGTTTCAGGCAGGGCTTCGGTGGTGAGGGTGGGTTCCTCATCAGTTTGTGAGTCTCCAACTCCACCACCACCTGACTCATGATAATTTTGTTGTTGTGAAAAGTCATAATCTATGCTATCATCAGTGTATGGGGGTGATGGGTCTGATTGTATAAAAGCTCATTCTTCAGTATTAAGTAAGACAATTCTACTCCTTTTAGGGATTCTGGGTGGCCGAGAAGAGCTAGAACTAGCACGACCAGCTCCAGAGGATGATGAAGAGTTGTGTGCCATATTAGTATAAGTGATTAATATTTATAAAATGCAAGTAGTAATGCAAATTAAATAACTAAAAATGCGAATCAAATAAAATTGCGATACTAAAATTACCGAAATGAGAGAACAACGAAATTCGAACTTCAACCAAATACTTTACGAACTTCGAACTTTAGAGCACAATTTTTGCAATTAGCAAAGTTAGAGAAGATGGGAGATGATGAATGTATAGAGAGAGAAGAGAGGATTGAAGAATTTGTGAGAAAATGAGTTGGAAAGATTTAAGTATTTATAGGGAAAAAAAATATAAATTTTTTTTTTTTTAATAAAAGAGCCGTTGAACGGCCTGTGTAACAAGAGCCCAACGGCTCTTTTTAGAGTCGTTGGGCCCTAGGCCCGGGCCCAACCCTCCTCATGGGCAGGGCCGGGCCGGGCTCGGCTGAATATAAAAAAATCCCCGAGGCCCGGCCCAGGGGACCTCGGGCCGGGCCGGGCTGGTGTTGTTTCCGAGCCGGCCCGGCCCGTTGGCCACCTCTAAATTTAAGGTAAAAGAGAACAAAGTTCGGCAATAGAGAGCAGTAATAGGTTGAGCTATGAGAAAAAAATAAATAAATCTATAGTAAACAAGAAAGAGCTATCGTAAAGGAAGACGGTTATAAACATAAAAGAAAATTATGAGGTCAAGAAACACATAAACTTTTCTTATTATATTATTAAATATACAAATTAAATATTAATTTGAGCATATATACTGACCTCTCTAGTGTAATACCTATAATTGACCCTTTTTTCATTTACCAATATGGTTGCCGTAGAATATAAGTCGCTATATAATAGACAACTCATACAAACAAGACCTCGTACATATAAATATTCGCAATGTCTAAAATTTATTTCAAGTACTTGCTGTTTATGTTGAAAAAGAAAAAAAAAATTCATACATATAAAAGAATTCTCCGTTTTAAAATTTGATTATTGTTGAATTAAGAAGGACAAAAATGAAGATATAAATTTTGATTCAAGAGCGAAGAGCATAGTGAAAATAGCGTTCATATTTTCACCGTCACTATTCTTGATTTAACACTAAAATTTAAAAAAAAAATTATAATCGAATACAGACTCATAAAAAAACAAATTTCTCACCCGAGTAGGGAGCTTTACCAATCACACCAAAGATTACATAATTACGTCGTTCTAAAAGATGGTTGAACAATTCGAAACTCGTATATAAAAGTTTTGAAACTTCGAGATGGACTCCGTAGATTTACATGTTATTTAACGAATAAAAATAAATAGAGTCTAATGAAACTATTAAAGTAGATAATAACAATAAGCATCCCAACAACCCCAAAGTACTAGTGTAACAACCAAATAGTATTTATTAGGAATGTGGCTATGATCTCTCCCTTTGCCAGTGACCTTTTCCACACGACAAGCTTTAGTTAAAATCAAATGGGACCTATATATAATATACCATACTAGTCATTATTTAGTAATTTACTGATAAAAAATTAATTATTCTAAAAATTTAAAAATATTAATGTAAAGACTCGGGATTGGTTTCATTTTTAGTATGTCCTCTAATGCAAATATTTGTTTGAATTTGAATAATATAAAGGTCATATCTTGTGTTTAAAATTTATTGATATTGAGAGAGGAAGCTGTTGAGATTAAAGTACGTAGATTCTTATTTTTGGTTTGAAACGTGAATGTTGCGTAGGTCTGCCGATACCTTGTGCCTGAAATATATTGATATTTAGAGAAGGTGTTGAGATCCAAACTTGTGGCTTTACCGGGGGTCGGTAATGTGTCACGAAAGTAATGATCTTAAAAGTTTAGTCATTGTACTTTTAATTATGTCAACTTAGTCCCTGTACAATTCAAATATGTCAATTTAGTCTTCAGAGAAAAACTTATGTTATGTTTTTAATAAAATTTTTAATGACTTGGTCAGGAGTTGGGTTAAATTGGATAATCGGATAAATTTATAATAAGTTACTTGTATCTAATATAATTTTGTCGTTCAAAATTACGTCACTAACTTAATTTAAATTTGACTAAATAAATAAATTGACACATTTTAAATTTTTTAAAATGATCAAATTAATATAATAAAAAATATAAAAACTAAATTAATATAATAAATAAAGTATAAAAATTTTTAACGTAAATACAATAAAATAAAATAGATACGGTTACAAATTGGAAAATGAAAAAGGAAAGAGAAAGAGAGAGAAGGGAAAAGAAAATTCACAAGTTCCAGAAAATAGAAACGACACAAAGTGGGACCCACATTAGTATGACATGACTGGTCTATATCACTCCGTGATCTCCACGTCACTCCCCGCTATCCCCTCATTTTTTCTGTTTTTCTTTCTATAAAATAAGTTATATAAATTTTTATTCTTTTTAAAAAAATTTAATTCTTGTGTCAATCATACCATTGGAGATTTGGATTTGGTACTAGGAATGCAGAGGGCAAATCCCTCCTAGACTTTGCGGTCACGTATGAGCTAACAATTGCCAACACCTTCTTCAAAAAATGTGACGAGCATCTCATCGCGTATCAAAGCGAAGGGATAAGGACTCAGATTGATTACATACTACTAAGGAAAAGGGTACAAAGGGAATGCAGGGACTGCAAGGTCATTCGAGGGGAGGACCTTTCTAAACAACATAAGGTGGTGTGCGCAGATGTAAAGGTTAAGAAGAGGGTTAGGAAAAACATAAAATCCGTGTAGAGACAGACCCGATGGAGGGATTTGAGGGGAGAAAAGTATAGAGTCCATAAGGAAAGAGCGGAATCAGAGCTCGATTGGGAAGGGGATGGAGATACAAACAGGATGTGGAACGAAATGGCCCAAAGGATTAGGAGACTGGCACGAGAAGTTCTGGGAGAGTCAAAGGGGGAGAGGGGGGGGGGGGGGGCAATTACCAACAGAGAGTCCTGGTGGAGGGGGCGAGGAGGTCCAACAGAGGATTAAGGCGAAACGAGACTTGTTTAAGGAGTGGGAGCATAGTGGAGAAGAGGAAAAGAGACGACAGTACCAACAAGCCAAGAAGGAAGCAAAAAAGGCAGTCCGTGAAGCACAATCAAGAGCATATGAGGAGTTTTACAAGAGGCTAGATACCAAGGAGGGAGCTACGGATTTATACAAGATCGCCAGAGCTAGAGAAAGGAGGACGGGGGACTTGGAGCAAGTGAAATGCATAAAAGGAGAAGATGGATAGGTGCTAGTGGAAGGGTATCTAATTAGAGCTAGGTGGAAAGCATACTTCCAACAATCAGGGAAACACAGAGATAGTCCTAAGTGACCTCCAATCAGCGGGGGAGGAGTAGAACGACTGCTATTGTGAGCGAATTACCCAGAGGAGATCAAGGAAGCCCTAAAACATATGGGTAGGGGAAGAGCACGTGGACCAGATGGAATACCCATTGAGGTATGGAAATACCTCGGACAGAGAGGCATCAGTTGGTTGACAAAATTATTTAACCAAATCCTTATGGGGAAGAAGACGTCGGATGAATGGCGGAAGAGCACACTAGTCCCAGTTTACAAGAACAAGGGCAACATTCAAAGCTGCTCCAACTATCGAGGGATCAAACTAATGTGCCACACCCTTAAGCTGTGGGAGAGAGTCATAGAAAGGAGGCTACGGAAACACACGGAGGTGACCGAAAACCAGTTCGGATTCATACCTGGGAGATCAACAATAGAAGCCATCCACCTTTTAAGGCAAATGATAGAGCAATATAGGGAGAGACAAAAGGATCTCCACATGGTCTTCATTGATTTGGAAAAGGCATATGACAGAGTACCAAGAGAGGTACTATGGCGAGTGTTGGGTAGGAGAAGCATCCCAATGCCTTATATTTGGGCCATTAGGGACATGTATGAAGAGGCACATACTAATGTGCTCACAGGGGAAGGGGACGCAGACACTTTTCCAATTACAGTCGGGGTACACCAGGGCTCTTCCTTGAGTCCTTTCTGTTCATTCTAGTGATGGATGAGCTCACTAGACACATCCAAGGAGAGATACCTTGGTGTATGCTTTTTGCAGTTGACATAGTCTTGGTAGGGGACTCCCGAGCGGACATAAATGAGAAGTTGGAATTGTGGAGAGGTACTTTAGAATCAAAGGGTTTAAGGATTAGCAGATCTAAGACAGAGTATTTGAAATTTAAATTCGATCATTCCACCACAACTAGTACGGAGGAGGTCAAGATAGAATCGGAGATCGTACCGAGTAAGGTGAGTTTCAAATACCTGGGATCTATGATACAACAGAATGGTGAGGTGGATGAGGATGTCAACAACAGGATTAAAGTAGGCTGGCAGAAGTGGAGGATGGCATCCGGGGTGCTTTGTGATAGAAAGTTTTCACTAAAGCTAAAGGAAAAATACTATAGGACGGTAGTTAGACCGGCTATGTTGTATGAGGCAGAGTACCGCCCAATGAAATAAAATCAAACACAGATGATGAAAGTGGCAGAGATGAGGATGTTGCGCTGGATGTGTGGCCACACAAGGAAGGACAAGATCAGGAACGATGTAATAAGAGGTAAATTGGGTGTAGCATCGATCGAAGATAAATTGAGGGAGCACTGCCTAAGATGGTGTTACGCTCGGGATTGAACCTACAACGTAAACTAATATAATTTGGATAGATTGAGAGTATGAGATGAGAAAGAATATAGAATTTAGATGAGAAAGAAGAGTTTTAGAGTTAGATGAGAGAAAGAAGGGAAAGGAGATGAGAAATAGAGAGAATTAGATGAGAGAGAGAAGATTTATCTCAAAATGAGATTGTTGTTTTGTATTTTCATTTCTTGATCAGATTTACACTTTAATCCTCTTATTTGTACACAATACAAGACTTTAAACCTAGACATTTAAGCAACCAACTTAGGAACAATCTAGAAGTATCTAGAACTAATGCTAACTAACAATTAAACTTGTTATTGGCGCCAAAACACAAATATAACAGCAAGTAACAGCAGCAGCATCATACCAGCAGCACAACACCAGCAGCAACAGAAGTAACGCAGCAGCAGATCGGTACCCAGCAGCAGCAGCTTACTAACTAATGTTATTATGTTTATATTAGCTAACAACAGCGCTTATTAGTAGTAATGCAAGCAACACGCAGTAGCAACAACGCAATGCAGCAGCTCAGGTGCAGAACAACAGTTAACAAATATGCAGAGACAGAATTTTAAACCCCATAACCGATTTTCCCGCCAATTGTCAATTTGAATTCTAGCCTCGGGTTCACGGTTTATAACATTCCCTTCCCCTTGAAAACATTCTTGCCCTCAAGAATTAAAGAGAACGATACTCAAAAATCACTCATTGGAAGCATTACCCTTCCGAAACTGAAGTTTTTTGGACTTGTACAACTTCATAATGAGGTCGTGCAATTCCTTCCTCCGAGCTATTGGATCCACTTCATCCTCACTGCCATGGTCCTGATCAGAGCCTTCGTTTTCAGCGTCATCTTCATCACTTTCGAATTGCCCTTCAACATCAACTCCTCTTGCCATCATGAGAAGTTTAGGATCGCACCTATGACCGGGTACATAAGGTTGATGGCATTTAAAACAGCGGTTTCGGGACACCTTCTCAAAGTTTCGGGGGTCTTTATGCTCATCCCATTTCTTGTGGTCTAACCCCTTGTGAGGGCGTTGGAAGTTCTCTTCTCGATGCTTGGGCTGATCAAGAAATGTCTCCCGATGCTTGGGCCGATCGAGAATCGTTAAGTCGGAGGCCTCAATCAATTTTGCCTTCGCAAAGGCTTGTGACAAGGAAGCAGGTTCAAGAGCCTTCACCAAGTTCTTGATTTTCGGCTTTAACCCACTGATGAAGCTCGAGACATAGAAGGACTCGGGAACTCGAGGTGCAATTGTAATCATACTGGCTCGGAGATTTTCTAATTTCGTCATATAGGCCTTCACGGTAGTGACTTGCGTTAATTTGTTGAAGCTTTCCACGACATCCCTCACTTCTTCATCATCATAGCGCTCACATATCTCCAACACAAACTTGTCCCAAGTAAGAACGGGATTGCTCTTTAACAAGCTGTAGAACCACACTTCGTGATCCCCTTGGAGATATACCGCGGCCAATTCCACCTTTTGATCATCGGGAATAGAGTAGAAATGGAAATATCGCTCGCATCTTCTTATCCACGAATGAGGTTGCTTTCCATCAAAATTTTCCAGCTGAACTCTCGGTTGCCGAAAACTATTGTTTCTATTTTCGTAAGTAACTTCATTGCTTCTGTCATGAACCCTTTCAGAGGAATTTTGTCCATATTGTTGCTGCCGAACAGATGTGGACGGTTGAACAAGGTGTCCGGAATTCCAAAAAACAGGTCTCGTGTGTGTTGGCTCATAAAACGGATCAAAGTGTCCTGCATTCTGTTCTGTTCGGTACTGCGGTCCTGGTTGCAGATCTGAAAAATCTGGAGGATGCTCCTTCGGATCTGAATTTGTGCCTAAAGATCGAATATGTTCTTGATCCAATCGTTGCTCACGCATACCAGCACCTCCATCAACTTCAGGGACCTGATTTTGTGGCCAAAAATGCTCGGTTTGAGCCTGATTTTGTGGCCTGTTATGCTCGGCTTGGACCTGCACTTCAGCTGCAGCTTTACCATTTTGAGGTTCCAACTGCACATATGCCCCATTTAATCGGCTTGATGGCATTAGTGGTGCAAAACGTGACGCCGCATTCTGATTTTCAACCTGGTTGTGCAACTCTTTAAGCTTCTCTTCAAAATTTGTTAATTGTTGATGCAATTGGTTTGTAAGTCTAGCATCCGTCGTCTGTTGTTGCACTTCCAACCTTTGCCATTGATGCTTCAAACGGTCATCCAACTCTTGTGCTTGTTGGTTGATCCGATCTTCAATTCTTTCCTCCATCTGTTGAGAATGTTGAGCAATTCTTGCATCATATTTTTGATCGACTTCTTGTAGCAATTCTCTTTGCGATTGTTGCATCTTCATGAACATATCACTCATTTGCAAGCTTAATTGACTGTTTGTAGCCTCAGTCTGCTGCATTTTCTTGATCATATCGCTCATTTGCGAGCTTAACTGACTGATTGTAACCTCACCTTGTCCTGCTTCAACATTCGAGCCAACTACCACCGCATAGGAGACATTAGGATCAACATGTGTAGCCTGATTACCAGCACCAATACCTGATCGTGTTGTTACTCCACCAGCCATACCTTGCTCTTTTCGGTTGCAAAAGCTGGCTGATCGCCTTGACTCACAGAGTACCAGTTCGCAGAATCGCAAATCTTCAACGATCGATTGCTTAATGAAGTTTACTCCTTCGAACGCACGAACGACCACTTGCTATTGGTTCGACAATCGTCACTGATTCCAAACCCTAGCTTGCAGAATTTCGCGCACAACGAATTTGACAAACCCTAATTTCGATCGAACACCGACAATGATGTTTTCTTGATTAATTCGGACTGAGAATCCGAAATAGGTTCGATTTCTATCTATAGTGATGATTTATACACACGAAACACAACAATCTTTAAGAACAATATCGGATTTCAATCACCTGAGTTCGCTTGTCAAAAATTGCCTCTTGTCAGATATCGCCTCCATGTCAGATGTCAGAAATCGCCTCGCTGACAAAATCTGAATTGAACTCGAAATCTGTACTTTGATCAGCACAATCTGATTGTTTGAAATCTGCACAATCTGAGCAACACTAATTTGATTTCTGAAATTTTTTTTTTTTTTTTAATTTTTGATTACGCACTCGATCGGATCGAGGCTCTGATACCAATTGTTACGCTCGGGATTGAACCTCGAACATAAACTAATATAATTTGGATAGATTGAGAGTATAAGATGAGAAAGAAGAGTTTTAGAGTTAGATGAGAGAAAGAAGGGAAAGGAGATGAGAAATAGAGAGAATTAGATGAGAGAGAGAAGATTTATCTCAAAATGAGATTGTTGTTTTGTATTTTCATTCCTTGATCAGATTTACACTTTAATCCTCTTATTTATACACAATTCAAGGCTTTGAACCTAGACATTTAAGCAACCAACTTAGGAACAATCTAGAAATATCTAGAACTAATGCTAACTAACAATTAAACTTGTTATTGGCGCCAAAACACAAATATAACAGCAAGTAACAGCAGCAGCATCATACCAGCAGCACAACACCAGCAGCAACAGAAGTAACGCAGCAGCAGATCGGTACCCAGCAGCAGCAGCTTACTAACTAATGTTATTATGTTTATATTAGCTAACAACAGCACTTATTAGTAGTAATGCAAGTAACACGCAGTAGCAACAACGCAATGCAGCAGCTCAGGTGCAGAACAACAGCTAACAAATATGCAGAGACAGAATTTTAAACCCCATAACCGATTTTCCCGCCAATTGTCAATTTGAATTCTAGCCTCGGGTTCACGGTTTGTAACAGATGGTTTGGACATGTTAGTAGGAGACCGACCACAGCCCCAGTTAGGAGGTGTGAATAGCGTCAAATGACGCTAGGAAGAAGAAGGAGGGGCAGGCCAAAGAGGAGTTGGCTGGAGACGATTCGACACGACCTAACCCACCTAAACCTAAGAGAGGAGATGGCATCAGATAGGGCATGATGGCGGGCTAGCATAAGGATAGCGAATGTGGCAGCATAGGATAGTGCGGCGAATGACTTGTAGTTTAAAACTCCTAGGCAGTCATAACCCCAAGTAGTGCATTTATATACTGTTTAGTTGGTTCTGATTTATCGCTCACACTTAAATACTTTCATGCCTATTTCTGTAATTCATTTGGAAACTAATTATGTTAATTCCATTGATGATAAATTGATTTGCTGTAATTGCAGGTGTACACGCACTTCAGGTTGGGGGTCCTCAGAAACAGCCTCCTTTCCTCTTGGAAGGGGTAAGGCTGCATACATCCACCCCTCCCAGACCCTGCCTACTGCGGAAGCTGCGAGGTACTGGGACTGTTGTTATTGTTGTAGCTACAAAGTGTTTGTTTGCTAGAGTGGGAAAAAAAACTTTGTTATAAGAGATTAGTTAAAATTAAATGAATTAAAACTTTTTTAAGAGGGGCTAGGTAAGAGTAAGGCGGGGGACTGCAAATCCTTTTTCTCTGGTTTAAATCTGAGTGTCGCCTGATTAAACAAAAAGTATGAAACACCCTACTTCTTGGGTTTTGAAAAAATTAAAAATTATTAAGTAATTTCTACTTCGTGTAAGATTAAATTCTAACTTCTCATTAATTCGTACTCCAAATGCTTCATTTCTGGCAACTAAAAAGGGTGTCAAGGCCTAGGACTAAAATCATTATTATTAGAATATGATAGACTACAAAATATAAAATTATTTCTCTAATAATAATAACTTTACTTTAGTAATAATAGTAGTTTATTATATTTGAGTTTAACATTTGCTAGAATATGTTGTGAGATTTGGCGCTTATTAAAGGATTGTTGTGGCCTCTTAGCATCATAAAAAAAAAAAAAAAAAAAAAACCACTTAGTGTATGTTTAATGTCTTTCCATAATTGAATGTTCATAAATAGTGTTAATATATTGGTTCAAAAAAAAATTTGTGTTCATATAAAGTGGGTTGAGCAAGTCAAATATAGGCCACAACTTGATCATACCTATTTAAAAATCAAGATCTTTAAAAAATATTATTTTTTAGAACTCCATTAGAACTCCAAAGTTAAGCGTGCTGGGGCGAGAGTAATATCAGGATGGGTGACCTCCTGGGAAGTCCTCACCCTCAGGTTGGGGGCACTGGGAAACAGCCTCTCTTTCAGTTAACACCCTGAAGGGGGAAGGCTGCGTACATCCGCCCCCCCTCCCCCCCCGACCCTGCGTAGGCGGGAGCCCTTGAGGCACTAGGTATGTTCCTTTTATGTACCTTTATCTTTAAAAAATATTATTTATTTAGTTCAGTATTTAGGGGCAAAGCTGCGTACATTCCCCTTACAGACCCTGCTTAGGTGAGAGCTCTTAGAGCAATGAGAATGTTATTTTTTCTTTTTAGGAATTTAGAGGCAAGCTTTGAAGGCAGAGTTTCTCTTGCCCTCTATATTTTACATCTTTTTTCTAACATCGATAATATATGGGGGAGGGGGAATTCCAATAAATGAGAGTCACAAGTCCCTAGTGGGGTTCAAACCCGAGTGGCATAGTTGGCTGTCAATGTTTTTCTCCACTAAGCTATATCTCAAGGAACCACTCTATTTTACATCTTACTGTAAGTAAAATATTACATTTCAGTGATTTTAGACCAAGAAAAGAATAAAGGTTACTCGATATTATCTTACGGCTTAGTCTTCATTTCAAAACTTAATTAAATTTGGATAATCAATTTTTGGTAGAATCTAACTCCATGGTATTGCTTCTATTAGCGATAAGGGGCAAAAAGTTCGCCATACATTAATGATAGAAAGTAAAAAAATAAAAATAAATACATAAATAAAAATAAAAAATTCCCCCAAAAGAAAAATAGACAAAATAGAGGCAGAATATTCACCTGCCCCTAGACAACAGAGCAACTTTGACTATGAAAATTAATTAATATGATAAAAAATTAATATTAAATAACATAATTTTTACCCTTAATTGTCATTTATACATATAATTTATAGATACATATAGCTAATTATAAGTAGCTTAAAAAAAACTATTGAATATATATTTTTAATATAGTATCGAATAATTGCGAGTTGTTGGCTAGTGAAGGCTCACAAGTTTGCTTATTCTCTAACAAGATGTCATAAGTAGCTAGTAAAATTTGGACTCTTCTAAGATCGAGTCATTGATCATATATTAATATTGTTACTCTTTTAGCACTTTGAACCTACGACCAATTAGTTAATAGTCGACCGCTCTACCACTGAGCCACTAAGGAATAACAGGAGATTCGATCTCATAGAGTTCAATTCCCATTCTAAATCCATGAGTAATATGAGCTCGTAGGTTCCCCTAGATATCCCACGTAGTCAAAACCTCCCCAGGTGAGCAAAGAATTTCCTTGAAACCAATAACATATATTAAAACTAGGATAAAAAACCGTGATCAAATCCATAGATGATTGGCTTCATTTATTTATTTTTTTTGAACACCAGCTCTATTTATTTAGACAGAAAATATATAAAATATTTGGATTATTTAAAGTTGTACGAGGTTGATGATGTAAGAATAAAACGAGAATTAAATACTTTCGAACTTGTAAGAGAAATTCTCGTTCATTTTCTTTAAAAAACCATTCATCTTTCCCTCTATAAAGGAAAATATTTTTCTATTATCTTATAATAACTAACCATATATGATAAATTATAAGAATAAAACGAATGAGATTTTCCGTCAAAATAAATAGAGACGTAATTTTTTGGGTGACAACCGTGTATGACCTTTTCGAGTGATGCACATAGGAAAGTAAAAAAAAAAATTATATATGTATATATAAAACCAATAAGAAAATATATAATTTTCGTGTAAATGTAGGTGAAAATGAAAACGCCCTTCATTTTGTACAGTTTCACAAGAAACTGGAGTGACATGAAGAGCACACTTCATGTGAATTGGTTAAGCAAATTAATTAGCAGTATCTAATATATATATTAAAATTAATTTCAGGTCAAATAATATTTAAAACCTAGCTTGAAACCTTCAAATTTATTTAATTTTAGTTTTATTTTCAACTACTGTTTCCTAAATTTAAATTAAATAAAACCAAATATACCCTTTTCTAGGTTCCAATTTCCATCCATTGCTATCATATAATCATCAAGAGTGATGTCCTTTTTTATAATTAAATTCATATATTTTTTAAAAAATAAGGTTAAAAAATGGGGAAAAATCATCAAAAAGGATGCTTTTATTAATTAATTTTATTTATTTATTGGTCTACATCCAAATATGATACAATTGCCTGCCTGTATCTGATACATAAAAGAAAATTGATATATAATTTTGTGCTCAGAGCTAAAATTCCTTTTATTTTTAAAGAAGTCTTTTTTTATAGTGTTTGTGTTATTTTCTTATACACGTAAATAAAAAATGTTTTCTTTTGTGAATTTGATAAGAATTTTTTTTTCTTCACATATTATTCCATGTCATATATGCCAATTTAATTTCAAGCCCGAAAAACACAAACATGATACTAATTTAAATAATAAAATAAGTCTTATAACTAGACAAAAATTATATTGGCTAATACATATTTTGTGAAAAAAAATTCAAAAAAGAAAATCTCTTCCGTCAATACCTTTTTAACAATTTCATATCATTATAACTTATATAACATTGGACATATCATATTATAAAATAAGTTTATTATAATTCAAGAATAGGTAGAGTTTAAGTATATGAAGAATAAATAACTGTTTTTGTGTTATTTTTTCCTTTTCTATACCATGTGTCTCTCGATCTATTTTTCTAAGATGTCGATTTTTGTATTGTAAGTTCTCTCACTACTTATCAAAAAAAGAAAGAACAAATAATTATACAAAATGTTGCATAGCAAAACGAATATGCTTCCGAAAATAAAAAATAAAAAACCATCAATCATGTGGCCCCAAATTCCGAGTCATTTGAACTAATCTTTGTTGTCTAACTTTAATTTAATGATATTACAGATTGCTATTTCCCATTTCCCAAAAATCAAAAATTAAAAAAATGATATTTAAATTGATTAAAAAATATGGTGGGGGAGAAGTGGGAGGGAAGAGGACGAAAATTAATTGAAGAAAATAATCGGTGAATTAACAAATCATTTATAAAACTTGTAAGTAATATAAGTAATAAAAAATATATTTGGTTATATGTTTAATGTGTATAGAATAAATTTATTCATTTGTAAAAGTAGTTAGTTTAATGATTTACATCACTGACTAAATAAATTATTTAGCATTTTCCCTTTTTTTAATAAATAGCGGCAAAACGCATTATAAAATAGGCGCACTCGAATATACAAGGCATGAACCGGATAAGAACCGAAAAAATACAAAACAAGAAGCCAAAATACAAACCAACAAAAGTTAAAACAAGATAATGGAAATAAAAAACATAAAACTAGCCACAAAGAAATGTGTGATTTTAAAATAAGTAAATTTAAATTACATTTCACTTTAATAATCCTATAATCTTTATATTATATGCACATATAGTTAAGTTTACATTTAAGTACATTTAACATTTTTTTTTTAAATGTCTATTGAAGGAATTATCTGACGTCTTTGACATTCCGTACTTCCGCTGTTCCACTAGAATCGGGACTCTCCTAGATTATGTCGTGGGAGATATTAGCTTCACTCACGCTTTAGCGCGTTGTTCTACTCACCAAATGATTGAGGATAAAATTTTTTTTCCTAAACATATTATCCAGATAAAACTGTCCTTTAGGAACATAGCCGAATAGTCGTGATCTCCGGGTGCCAACAAGGTGGCCCGGGAACGAATCCCACAAAGTTCAAAGTTGTGGCCCTCTTTATGAGGGATTATTGGGGTTTACCCCGGGCTTTACCAACTTATATGCCTCACAATAATTTCATTTCTAATTAAGGATGAATATTTGTAAGATGTCCTCACGAATGGACGAGTAACCTGTCTGCCTTTCAATGGCCTACTTGGCTTGTCTAGTTAGGGGCTTTGAGCTTATTTGGTCAAACCGTGAAAAATAATTTTTTACAAAGGTATTTTATGAGGGTATTTTGTCCTCGAAATTAAATTTTTTACTTTTGCTTCTATCTTAAAAAAAACGTACTATATTTTGTGTGAAGCTGAGGTTGAGTCAATTGAACATATTCTCTTCTTTTGCCCTATTGCGCGTTTGACTTGGTTCTCTTCTGATTTGGGATTTTGCCCCGACCCAGTTGGTTTTCCTGGTTTCAGAACGTGGTGGGATGCCCTGTTTAATGTTTATAAGCTTGACATTGACTCTATTGTGAAGTGTGCTATGATATGTTAGTGGTTGTGGAAGAATAGATGTTCCTCCATTTTTAAAAGATTTTCCATCAACCCTATTTCTATTAGTCACGATGCTATGGAAGATGTGCTTGACTTTAAGAGGGCTTCTTTCCATCAATCTATTGCAATTCCGCGTTCATATTCCAGTTCTTGGAGTCGTCCTCCTCATTCCTGCATTAAGTTGAATGTCAATGCTGCCTGGAAGGAGTCTGGTCTCTCTGCTTGCGGTGTGGTGGCCCGGGATCATGAGGGAAGGATGATTGGTGGCTGGCGCTCCTCGTTTGTTGCTTCCTCTCCCTTAGTGGTTGAGTCCTTAGCCATAAGGAGAGCTTGTTTTTTGGCCCATGCAGCATCGTGGTCCAAGATTACCATCGAGTCGGATTGCTTGATTGCCATTGATTCTGTTCGGGGCTCCTCCCAATCCCCTTGGCAAATCCGCTCGGTGGTGCTTGACATTTGTAGACTTGTTCCTTTGTTTGACTGTATTTTCTTTAGCTGGGTGCCCTGTATATGTAATTGAGTAGCTCATTGTGTGGCTTCGTGTCATATTCATAATGATTGTAATCATCAGTGGTGGATTAATACACCACCCAAACCCTCGGCTGTATTAGCTTTTGATTGTTAATACTAGTTTTGTTGGTCGTTGGCCGCTGCTCTGTTTTTCAAAAAAAAAAAAACACAGTATTAAATTTTGAGAGGAGTCTTTGAATTCATATATATTTTTTTAATAATCGTAATAAATAATTATTTATAAAATCTATTAATTTAATATTAATCAGTGTTGGTTTAATAATTTTATATATTTAATACTTAAATTATTTTAGAAATAAATTTTTTTTTTCAAGCATAAAGGGTACTATGCGGCCGGACAATCACGGTCGTAACATGCGCGAGTAATAATTTAAATTTTAATCTGTTAAAAAGGCCGGAACCATCTAGCGAGATCTTCGTTTCAGCATTTGTAAAAAGTTAATCCAATTTTTATTTTTATTAAATTATAAATATAGAAATATATTTAAAAAATTATTAACATGAAAAAAATTATTATTAGTAGAATAATAATGTAACTTATAAATAATAAGAGTAACAAAATAATCTTAAAAATTTTAATTTTACTCTATTAATAATATTATTATATATTAGTTAACTAAACTAAATTTAATTTAAAACGTAACTTGTTTTAAATTTATTAGAAATATTGTAATGTAAGAAAGTAAGAAATCTCATAGCAATTAATTAGCTGGGGTCCATAAAGGCTATGTGTGGTTCAAATTGTTAGCTGTTAGCTATCAGATAACGAGTAACATACTTGACAAATTAGATGTTGGAGTTGGTGGATTATTGTAAAATGATAAATAGAATTTGACTGTATAGCGTTTGAAAAGCTAAATGATGATTTTGTTACCAAATAATGCTATTAACTGTTTGGCTATAAAAAATGATAGGAAAAATTGCTTGTCAAACATAGCCAAATTCATCTAACTTGCCACAATTAACACCGGAGTAATCCGATACGATATAGTTACCTTATAAAATTTTTATATATTTATTGCACATTCAAAGAATATTCTTTTATTGACGTATATTAAAAGATACATTTTTTGAAATATAATTGCAATAAAAGTGCTTCTAGAATATGAAATATAATAGAAACTTGTTGTAAAATTCACCGTTTTGAACAAACTCCTCAAAAAGTTAGAGAAAAGGAAAGTCAATAAAATTGCTACTCAATTGCATTTTTTCGAAAATTGATAATATCTTCACTGGGGTAAGAGATGTTCCTCGAACTTCAGACCTTTAAGTTGGCGTATTGCCAACCCAGTCACAAGGCTCCAACGAGAAAGGACAACAGTTACTCAATTGCATACATCAATAAAAGAAGAATTGGACTCAAATTTAACTCTTAGTGTACACATTATGCATATATAATCAAACCTAATATTGTTTACATCGTTTATGTTACTATATACGTGAGGTGTTATTCAAGAATCTTAGATTTGGAGTGCTCAAATCAAGTTCTAAAATTAGATTGGTCTTAATATTATGCTAATGTTTACAAAAAAATCTGAATAATTGTAACTAATTTACTTTAAGTTGTTGAGTTTGGAATAATAGTTAAAGTTATTCATTTTCAAAGTATGAGGTTTTAGATTCAAAACTCATTTCTTCGTTTTATGATGTTACTAACACTCATCACGATATTGTTATACATCACGATATTGTTACCAAAGAGGGCACCAACACGCCGTCGCCGGATCCCATTAGAACTCCGAAGTTAAGTGTGCTTGGGCGAAAGTAGTACCAGGATGGGTGACCTCTTGGGAAGTCCTCACCCTCAGGTTGGGTGCACAGGGAAACAGTCTCTCTTCAGGTTAATACCCTGAAGGGGAAGGCTGCGTACATCAGCGCCCTCCAGACCCTGCATAGGCGGGAGCCCTTGACGCACTGGGTATGTTCCTTCCTTTTATCCCTACCTTTTAAAAATATTTAAAAACTTCGTATAAAAAGAATGTTTGTAAATGAAATTGGAATTGATGTAGACGTGTAGTGGTTTGTCTCCTAAACTCATAAATTACATCTTCGGTTCAAACTCATGACCCCCTTTGTTTTTTTTTCCGATAGTTATCGGCATAACTGAAGAACAAACAGGCATCTCGACAAAGCGAGCCCTAGACCACCCCGTATACGGGGTTGGTGCAAAAGAAAAGGACAAAGCAAACAGGGACACCCGAAACAGGACAGGCCCCAAAAAAACCAAAACCAGGAAAAAACTATAAAAAATCATAAACCTGAAAACCTAAACAACAAGGACATCGGACAAAGCCAGAGCACAAACACCCACAAAATCACCAGCCTGATGACGAACGAAGACTTGAGAGAGAGTGGAGAACAGGAGGGGAATAACCCTCTCACCCGCGATGCAATCAAAGGTACTCGGTAGGGATGGAACCGGGCAGGGGTGGTACCGTACAGGAGGGTACCGAGCAAACATCACAGAAGGGGGAATAGATATACAAATTATATTTTCTTGGGTAATGTGATTATCAAATAAAAATATTAGCATAAATTACATATTAGTATTTCAAGATTTGTTGTATTAAGTTTTTAGTCATGAAATTTTGTAAAATAATTTTTTAGTTAAGAAAGTTATATGTAGTTAATAAAATAATCCAAATAATGATGTATAAATGTGCAAAATAGGCTCTTTCTTCATTCTTTCATATTATTATTTAGACTATTTTATTAAATATATAAAATTTTTGGATTAAAAAAATATTTCATAAAATTCGTGAACTAAAAAATTAATATACTAAACCACAAAGTACTAATATGTAGGGTTCATTTACCAGGTACTAAGACATCGGATCTCATTAAAACTCCGAAGTTAATCGTGTTTCGACGAAGGTAGTACCAAGCTCGGTGATCTCATGGGAAGTTCTTGTGTTGCCAACCCTATAAGGTTGGAGGTCCTCGGAAACAGCCTCTCGGCATGATTATACCCTGAAGGGGTAAGGCTGTGTACATCCACCCCTCTCAGACTCCGCTTATGCTGGAGCCTTTTAGGCATTGAGTTTGTTGTTGTTGTATAAAATGCTAATATGTCATTTACCCAAAATATGAACTTTAGAACAATTTTATAAAAGCTTATGTTTGCTATTCACTACAAATTATTTTATTACTCTGATAAGAATATTTTTTATTCTGTGATAAAATTTTTTTTTTCCCCTCAGCAAAACAAACAGTAAATTTTTTTCGGTTTATTTCTTTCACCAAAAAAATGAAGAGTTAAAAAAGAAAAAACCGTGAGGGGAAGCAAAAGCACAAAAAATTACTAGAAAAAGCAAAGGGACAGATCTGGTCAACCGTGTTTGACCGAGTTCTGTGATTCTACTCTCCTCCTACTACTACTACTACACTACTGCTACTTGTAGTACTACGTACGATTCTGTTGCTGACCCAGGGGCACTCCCGTAATTTACCCTAAACCCCTCGCTATGTTTGTCTATCAGCTGATGAGTAATACATTTGATAAACTAAATTAAAAAAAAGGAATAAAATGATAAATAGAGTTTAATTATTTAGTGTTTTAAAAGTTCAAAGCTAAATTATTTTAACTTTTGAAAAACTGCTTTTCAAAAGATGAACAATATAAAAAATGCTAATAATAATTTTTTTACCAAATAATACTACTAGCTGTTTGACGAGTTAAGACGTTAAATGCTTCGAAATTTGCTTGTGAAACATAGTTTTGAGCAGGCTAGTGTTGCTGTAATAATACTTTTTTTATTAATGTCAAGGCTATAACAAAGAGTTTTTAAATTTTATCTTGTTGATATTGCCTTAACATTAACCTAAACTGTAGTGGAAACAACACTAACATTTAAATATAACAAGGACATTGCTAAGTAACAATTTTTTTTTTTTTTTTTGGTAGTTTGTCTTCTAAGGTTTGTTTGGTTATTAAAAAGTAAGTAGAGGAAATCAGAATTTATAAAAACTGGGTATCTGTACTCTTTACAGATATTAAAGAATTGGAAGAACGTGAAAAGTAAAAGTTTATTATTAATTCTTAATTCCTTAAAAATACGGACAATAACATTTTTTTTTTTGTACTAAAGACAGTAACTTTTGTTTTTACCTCTAGGAAGTTATATATTGCCTATCATAACAACCAAAAAAATTTGTACTTACCTTTTAAAAATTAATTCAATTTTTAGGTTAACCAAAAAATGCCTAAAAATTAAAACTGAGTTGATAATGATTTTTCTTTTTTCTAGTTTTACGCTTTCAATTTTTCGCTCAAATTAAATCTTAAAATTGAGAATAATTTTTTCCTTATTTTTATTTTTAGTTTTACTAATAAAGCGGAAACACATTAACCAAGAACAAAAAAAAAAAATTGTTTTCAATATGATTTTGAGTTTCCAAAAAATAAAAAAATTATAAATAAAATACCAAATAAGTCTAAGCATACAAAAGCTACCATTTTATGTTTTATTCATCTTTCGAGCTTATTTTTATTTATAGTTTTTAGTGCTTCAAAAAATAAAAATTGGATGTTAATAACAAAATCTTCTTATTTTTGGTTTCCTACATTAAGTTTTCACTCAAGTTAAGAAGAAATATCTAAAATAAATAATTTTAAATATTAGTTTCTAAAAAATCAAAAAATGTAAATAAAAGTGATACAAAGCAAACCTTTTATTTTTAGAATATATCATATTATTAGGTTTAACACTAATAATTATGATTTGAGTAATTTTCACTTAGGTACCCTAACATATAAATACGTTATCATGAGATTTGAATATTTTATCATCTATATATTATATGTCGGAATGATACAGTGCGTGAATGGAAAATAATGGAAACGGAGCCTCTAGCTTGTTGATTGTACCAAACGATGCTGAATTAAGAGGGATCGGCTAAAACTCGTTGATTCTGAAAATACCCAAGCCAATAACTTAAGAGAAGCTATGCAATTTTTATTGAACTATTTCAAAATAAAAACTACAAAGATCAACTCAAACAAAAACAAGTCATAAAATTATTCATTCATGAAAAAGCTTTCTAAAACTATAATGACCTATTTATAGATATACAAAATCCTACTCATAATAATAATCTAATTCTAAGAACTAATCCTATTTTAAATCAAACTCTGCTACTTCTAATAATAATCTAACTCAAAAATCCTAAATCTAGTTACATAATTCCATAAAACTAAACACTAATAAATAAAATCTTAATTATCTCATAATTAAAACCCCTTTTATCATTTCGATTAGGTTATTCCAATCCCTATTTGCATCACGGAATTTGATGAATTTTTATTAGAATCTGTCCAAATTTATGTAAAAAATATTGCTATAATAGATGATTAAAACAACTTACATAGGTCATGACAATATTTTAATCAAAAATCCAGTGCATTGTAATAAAATATTCAACGTATATTGATGTAAATGATCTAAATGTTGTCATAATCATGTGTTATTTTTTTATTTAAAAATACTGATAAAATATTTAAAACACGAGGATACTTAATAAAATATATAAATAATAAATAGTTAAATAAATTAATAAATTTCGTAATTTACAAAGAATAAATAGCCTTAAAATAAAAGAGTAGGAAATCAGTACTGTAATTAAACAAAATAAATTTAATCTACACCAATCGCCTCTCTCTCTCTATCGTTTGCTTCCCTTTCTTCCCCTTATATAACTCCCTCCCTCTGCTTTTCCTCTTTATCTCTCCTTGTAGAGAGAGAAACTCCTAGAGAGAGAAACTCTAACTCTTACAATTTGTTGAGGAGATGAGAACAAGGCGGGGTCTTTGTTACCCTAAGGCCAATTTCAACATGTCCATGCTCTGTACACACAAAAACGGCGTCGTATCTTACAATAAAAGAGGCGGTGTATTTCACGCCGCCGAAGATCAGTTTTCCGGTCGCCGGAAAAGGAACAAAACTTCGCCGGAAACGGGTACGTATGGTGGAGGCGGCGGCGGCGGCGGAGGGAGTGACTTCTTCGACGCCTTGCCGGATGATCTGGTTCTTCAAATCCTTTGTAAATTAAGCTCCTCTGCTTCTTGTCCTGCCGATTTCATCAATGTTCTCACCACGTATGTTTTCTCGATTCCTCGCTTGAAATTGATCAGGAGATTTTGATTTCAATTGCAGCGAAATTTCAATTTCAAGAGCAAATTATCAAAAAATTGAATGAAATCTGATTTTGCGGTGATTTTCTTTGATTTTTGAACAGATGCAAGAGATTAAACGGATTAGGCCTACACTCTATGGTGCTATCAAAGGCTTCTCCGAGATTGTTCGCCATGAAAGCGAAGAACTGGTCCGAATCAGCTCACCGATTTCTCAAGCTCTGCGCCGATTCCGGCAATGTCGAGGCCTGTTACACTCTCGGCATGGTAGTTATTTTTTCCAGTAACCGTCACCAAAAAAATAAAATAAAATAAAATAATTTACAGTTTTTTTTGTTAATTTTAATTTCGGTGATTTTGCAACAGATTCGGTTCTACTGCTTGCAAAATCGTGGTAGCGGCGCGTCGTTAATGGCGAAAGCGGCAATTAACTCTCACGCGCCGGCGTTGTACTCCTTGGCGGTCATTCAGTTCAACGGCAGCGGCGGTTCCAAGACCGACAAGGACTTACGAGCCGGCGTCGCGTTATGCGCACGCGCTGCCTTCCTTGGTCACGTGGACGCTCTCCGCGAGCTCGGTCACTGCCTCCAAGACGGATACGGCGTCCGTCAGAATGTCTCCGAGGGACGGCGGTTTCTCGTACAAGCCAACGCGCGTGAGCTCGCCGCCGTTATAACGGCGAATCCATCTGCTCTCTCCGCCGCCGCGCGGTCATGGCTTCAGTGGAACCCGAACCGGTACGTGTCGGTTACTACCGGGCCGGCTAGCGGGTGTCCGCTTTTAAGTGACTTCGGGTGCAACGTGCCGGCACCGGAGGCTCACCCGGCGAACCGGTTTTTGGTTGAGTGGTTTACCGGTAGCAGCGGGTTTCCTGGGCCTGGTTTGAGGCTATGCTCGCACGTAGGATGCGGGAGGCCGGAGACGCGGAGGCACGAGTTTCGACGGTGCTCCGTTTGCGGAACAGTAAACTACTGCTCACGCGCGTGTCAAGCGCTTGACTGGAAGCTCCGTCACAAGGCGGAGTGTGCTCCGATGGAACGGTGGATCGACGGCGACGAAGTAGACGCCGGTGCAGTTAACGGCGTTGGAAATGAGAGCTGAGAAAGGTCTTAAGGGGGTAAATTTGGACAGTGACTGACGGTGACGGTAACGGCGCGTGAGTTACGGAGATAATGGAGGAGAAAAAGGAAAAAATGCTAGGTTAATTTTTTCTTTCCTTTTTAATCTTCTGTTAGATTTTTTTTTTTTTATATTTTGGAAAAAAAAAAAAGAGGAAGTTAAAAATGTGACCGTTAAAAAAAAAAAAAAGAGAAACGAAAATATCGGAAAATTATTAGTGCTACTCTCTTTGACCCTTTGAAGTTTTTTTTGTATAGAGGAAGAAAATCTAATTTCGCTATATTGAATCCATTGATTTTCTATTTTTTATAATGTTATTGTTTTGAGTATTAGAGCAAAATTTGAATTTTCTATATAATTTTACGGCTTAAGTTACAACAATAATAATTTTTTTATAATAACATATTTTTTTTTTGCTTTCTACCCCAAAGAATAATTAGCTACTATAATTTTTGGTTAGTCAAAAATGTCCTAAAATCTTTACAATTTCGCACCCCTTTTTCCTTTATTTCTATTTAATTTAATGGTTTTTTAGCTTTTAATTTTTTGAAATTGAAAAATATTTTAAAAAAAAGTTATTTTGTTTTTTTGGTTTTAGTTTTTATGAAGGTAAAATTTTAAAAAGAAACTGGAAATAAGAAGACAAGTTATATTCAAAGTTTAGTTTTACTTTAAAAGAAATCAGAAATTATAACTAAAAAATGATAGTCAAAAGAGTAATACTATTATTAGAGTAAAATTATTATTATCATAATAAAATTACTTATGAGATAATTTTGTGGCCATCATTTTTTTATAAATCATATTATTTTTCAATAATAATTTTTTTCTCATAATTTCAATCGCTCAAAAAATTAGTTTGAGTAGTCAAAAATGTCCTAAACTCTTCACAAATTTCCCACCCCTTGGCCTTTTATTTCCTTATATTATTTGTACTTAATGGTCAGTTGACTATTTGTAGCTTTTAATATTTGACATATTAAAAGCTGAAATTTAAAAATGATTTTTTTATTTAATTTTTTTTTACAGTTTTTAGTAGGTTGAAGTAAAATTAAGCAATTGAAAAACTAATTAAATTTTGGAGTATTCTTTTAACAAAGCAAAAATTATTATTATTATCAAAAATTGATTGACAAAAAATGGTAATCACAAAATTTCTTTAACAAAACAATATTATTCTATTAATAATAATTTTTTAACCCGACCCTCAAATTTGAGTGAAGAAGAGATAAAAATTGATAGGTTTGGCTTTATACTAAGGCAGCTATATCACATGGAAAAACTGAGCGAATTGAGTTTGGCTGAAGAAGAGGGAAAAATTGTTTGGTGAGGATTAGAAATAGAGGTTCGAGGGCACAACGTGTCTCGTATTTTATATGTTTTATAACACATTTTTACGGTATTTTCGGGTCGAGGGTAGTAGGGTGGGATTCAAAAACATTTAAGAATATTAGGTGTCTGGGGATTGGGATGAATTACCAAACTGCAAAATTTTGCTTAAATCTGTCTTTAACTTTGTTGCCAAGAGAAGCTATTCCCCCCTTTTCTTTTTTCTTACATTTTTTTTCTTTCTTTCTTTTTTTAATTACCCACCTCTTTTAATTTAACACTAGCGTTATCTCGTGTGATGCACTGAAGATGTTTACATTTTAAAATTTTTAATATATCGCATTAGCACATGTTCTCATTATTAACCTAATTTTATGTCTTCGAATCTTAATTATATCATTTCTTTTCCTTTATTTCTTTTATTAGAGATTTGAAGCTTTTATAACTTGTTTTTGAGTTTTTCTTCTTTTTTGTAAACCTTAAAAAGGTCCACTCTAAAATGATTAGAAATGACATTTACACATCATTTAGTTTTCTAAATAATGTTGTACACAAAAAAAAAAAAAAAAAACATAATTTCGTATCAGAATTTAAAGATCTTTCGCTAAAACACGCTAACATGAGCTTAATTTCGTCAATATGCAAATAATTTATATTAAAATTTGGTGAAATTTTATAGTCGATCCGTTAAAGTTTGACAAAAGTATAGACATGAATTATATGTAATCTTCTAATTATTTACTTCATTAATATTTTCTAGGTAAACTTGGTTTGATTAAAAATTTATCGAATTCTGACTTGTAGGATATTTAAGTAATAAAATATTTAAATTTTAGATAGTTGATTGCATGTATATAATATATTAAAATAGCAAGGCAACACTGTTCAAACTTATAGATCCTGACTGTTGTATTTTTATTTTTATTTTTAATCTTTGTTTTGTCTTCCGTGTTGCTACGGATTCAATAAGGTCTCGTTTGTATAAGATACCTGTTTATTATGACTTTGTCTCTAATTATCAGAATAACAAAACCGAGGATAAATGACATATCATTAATGTGTTGCATATATGTAAGTGGAATCCAGAGGTGGGGTTGTGAAAGTAAGGACGGAAAAGGGGGGAAGGTGAATTAGGTACAAGCTAAAGAAGATGGAATCCAAAGGAATAGAGCAAGGCCTAATTTTGAGCATTAATTATACTAATAATATCGAGCAATCTATTTTTTTTAAAAGTTTAAGCAAATAAGTGAAGTCTTATAAATGATTTTATAATCTAACGTTATAGCGTCAAAATTGCTGGTCCACTTCATACCTTATGTTTAAATTATGTTGATATTAAAAATGGGAGTGGTTGGGACTCGTGACCTATTGATCAACAAAACTCTAATATCATGTTAAGAAATCAACTATCCCAAAAGCTCAAGCTGTTTGGTGAAGGATTCAGATCGGTTCGATCAGTAAAGCTTTGATACCATGTCTAGTAATAATTTTTTTTTTCAAAAGCTTAAACTAACAGGAGGCGCGTATAATTAATTTTATATTCTGGCAAATAATAATGGGAATTTGCCTTTTTGTGTGTGTGTGTGTGTGTTGGGCTTTGTTGTTTGGTTGGTCAAAATAGGATGAGGCACTTAGAGTTGGGGCAGAGATTTGACCATGAAAAATAAAAGAGAAGTGGAGAGAAACATGGAGTAGTGGGAAGTGAGCAAGAAACAGCCAAAATGCTATTTGCTAGTGGAGTGGAGTATAATGTGTTCATTTACACTTTAGCCAATCCAAATATATATATATATATATATGATGGCGTTTTTACGAGAGAGTGAGAGTATAAGTGAGGCAAATTCAGGGCCGGACAAAACTTCAAGCAACCCAAGCACCTGCTTGGGGCCCTCGAATTTAAAGGGCTCCATATTTTTGAAGTTGTGATTTTTAAAGTATCAATTCTTAATTTTAATAAATTGTATAGTCAAAAATATTATAATTTGTTGTATATAAAAGGCCCATTTTGAGAATTTCTCTTGAGGCCCCGAAAATGCCGGGGCCAGCACTGGGCGAATCCTAGTCCTCTATTGAATGGACTGCCAAGATTTGTTGAGTATAAGATTCAAGATTCTGGTATAATTATAAGAAGAATCTCTCGATTAGACATGAAAAAATTTAACACGACACGAAGATAACGGGTTAGGGTTGGGGTTTTTAAAGCCGGGTTGAATTTGGGTTGACCCGTTTAACCTGTTTAGGTATTTGGGTTGAATTTGTGTTTGATCCATTTAACCTATTTTCGACACGCTTGACCTGTTTATATAGACATGTTAGGCAATTAAGTGGTATACTATTATTATTATGTATGGATTTTTGATAACATATCCCACATAAGATAATTTAAACTAAGATTAGTAATGCTAATTTGTTAGTTTGTTCTAATAATTAAAAATATGTCATGTATTTTATTGCTAGTATGAACCGTTAAGTGTACATGTTTGTAAACTGACAAACTAGCATTCAATGGAAAAATCACTGATATAATTTAAATGGTTACAGGTTACCCTTTTAATAATTGGGTTAGATCAGGGTTGACGGGTCGGGTTCGGATTCACGCCGTTTATAGGACCTCTAGTATAATATGAACACAAATACGATACGTTTGCCACCCCTACTCTCGATTGATTAGAATTTGATTTGCATATATAAAAAGACAAGGATTATTACCACTATTTAGAATATCCTACAGTTGATCGACTAAATCCAATTGACATTATCATAAATCTCCCCACATTTTCAAAACTTTATCTTATGTTTCATCACCTCATGATTCTTGAAATTTTTTTTTTTAACAACGGTAATGAGAAAGCACTAAGCATGCCTTTTAGGAAAGGTTCTGCCGCGTACATCAGCAAAAATAATAGAGCTTAGGTCCAAGCTAGGAACTAAAAAGCACTGAACCACCAAGGAAATACAACGACCAAATCTCGCCGCCCAATCAGCAGTCATATTTGCTTCTTTATTGCAATACTTAAACACAGTGCTTTATTCCGTGTCTTTCATCCTCAAAATCTCCTAAACAATCTTCTGATTTTGCTACAGAGCCATAAACTTCCCACTAAGAGTATTAATCACGATCACATTATCACATTCAATTTGGATGTTACTAAATCTCAAGCTAACTGCCTTGAAAATACCATCTCTGACTGCAACCATCTTGAAATTACACTAACAAGATATACTATCTTACCCTTGTTTTTCAAATAAAAGCCCTTACGTGAAGAAATTTTGGGCATCTAGCATATCTGTATGGGATAAAAGGACATCTAATAACCTATCAAGGCCTTACCTCAGTAGTAGGAGACAAATGAGGGGATAAAATATTGCTTTTTAGGCCAAAAAGTCTGAAATTCGATTCTCCCTTTGAACCTTTCCCTGAAGAATTCCTTAATTGAACTGACTCCTGTAGTTTGTGGGTCGCTACATGAGTTGAATTGTACCGAATAACCTGGTTTCCATTACAAAAAAAAGAGGCATATAGTAGTACAGTTGACAATGTAAAAGGAACTTAATTTAACACCTTTTTGGAGATGAAAAATTCCACAAATTATTATTTTTATAAAGAAAAGAGGCATTATAATGGAAGGGGGGGTGGTCCTAAATTCCCCAAATTACAAAGCCCAATTAAAAGCCAGTAGTTGGAATCCTAGCTAATGTGGTTGAGTGGGCAACTCAAAATTTGTAAAATAATATTTTAGTCTAAAAGTTATATGTATTTAATAAAATAGTTATAACAATGTAGTGCAAGGGCATAAATAGGCCTCCAATCAAACCCTGATGCAGGCAAAAATATTAATCCCACATCGGTTGGTTGCATATAAAAATGCCAATATATATATACCAAGGAGTTACTCCATCCATTGTCAATTGGTTTTGGGATGGAACCTCATTTGGTCTGTATCAAACCCTTTTTCATTTGCAGTTTTACCCCATTGCGGTTCATATGTGGACTGGGGGAATAGTGAGTCGATGATGGGTTTGCCAACAAGTTTTACACGTTTTTATACCGTTTTTTAAATTATTTTATTAAATATATATATTTTTAGAGTAAAATATTATCTTACAATGTTTATAAACTAAAATATTATTACAGCAAACATCATAATAGTAATATGTAATTTACCCTTTTGATTACTGCATCAAATTAGTTTCAAACTTTTAATTGTATCATTTTAATGTAATCGAGCTCTAACACATATATAAACAGTCAAATATTAATTTAATTTAACATCTTTCCATTTTCGTATTTCTGAAATTCTGAAAGAAAACTGCAATTTAATCTTTTGACTTTGCGTATAGTATATAGTATTGTATAGTATCAAATGGACAAGCACTTTCCAGGGGAAACATTGAAAATTACTTTTTTATTTAAAAAGTAATTACATTATAAAAATAATATTAAAATTAGTTATCTTTTTATAAGGTTAATGATCTTATATTATATGTATCATGTACACAATTTAGATAATTATAACATTAGTAGAAAATAGTACCAAGATCTCATTAGACCAAAGAGGGAACCAACGCGCCGTCATCGGATCCCATTAGAACTCTGAAGTTAAGCGTGCTTAGGTGAGAACAGTACCAGGATGGGTGACCTCCTGGGAAGTTCTCACCCTCAGGTTGGGGCCACTCGAAAATAGCCTCTCTTCAGGGGTAATATCCTGAAGGGGGAAGACTGCTTACATCCGCCCCCCCATATCCTGCTTAGGCGGGAGCCCTTGGGGCACCGGGTATGTTGCTTTTTAATACCAAGATCTCATTAGAGGGTACAACATCTAAGCACCAGATCCCATTAAAACTCCAAAGTTAAGCGTGCTTGAGCGAGAATAGTACCAAGATGGATGACCTCCTAAGAAGTCCTCGTGTTGCACCCTCATGTTGTGAGTTCTCGAAAACAACCTCTTTTTAGGGTCGCACCCAAAGGAGGAAGGTTGCATACATCCAAACCCTCCAGACTCTACTTATGCGGGAGCCATTGGGACATTAAAAATGTTACTTTTTGCTTTTTATAACATTAGCAGAAAGTATCTATAATATCTTACATATAATCTATTTATTTAAAAACTAAAATTTAAATTGTCCCGGGTTATTTTCCAATACTAAAAGGATAAAATTTTTGTATATCATTATAGGTCATACAGAATTATACTATATAACAAATAGTGACAAAACATTCAAAACATTTTAAATTCGCCTAGGCTTTTAGAATTTTTAAAAAAAAATTTAAGAGTAATTATTCTAATAGCATAAAAGAGAGAAATATTTATGAATATATGAATATGATTAAAATAATAATATTGCATTTATCGTATATATATGTACTCGATTTATATACTCAAAAATATTACTACAACTATCAATTAAATGTGCCTCTAGTGATGAAACTTTTTAAATTCGCTGATACGAGTGCGCAATGAAAATATACGAAGAAAAATGAAAGAAAGTTGGGATATTGTGAGTTGGCGAGTCATGCTTGCTTACACAAAATTGGAAATCAAACTAAAAGTCTTATTTCTAGCCCTTCTTGGTTTGTTGGTTGAAGCCCCTTTTTTCTTTTTTCTTTTTTTTTATAATTAAGGACTGAAGAATTACCTAAATACATAGAGTTTCTAAAAGAAAAGGCGAAAAAAAAAATTACAAATCTTCAATCTTAAATCTAACCGCGCACCATGAAGCTAGGTAAGTGAACATGGTTTTCGTCAAATCCGAATGAGGGAGAATAGAGAAACGGTCAGGTAAATGATGCTGATAATCTGGAAGTAAAGTCAATAAGTTAGTGATTCTGAGGTTTTTATTAAATACATGATAAGTTTTATTATTGTCAGAGCAACTAAGACATAGTTCTTCACTGATTTTTAGTAAATGTTTTTTTGACAATAACAAAAAAATCATGGATTTAACATCACCCTTTTTGATTTTTCCCATTTTAAATCAAGTGTGTGATTGGTTTTTTATGTGTTTTATTTTCATTTTTTTTTCTATTTAAATGATACATCTTTGTCATATAAAATTATAATAGTTTACTCATTCTTACTACTTTTCTTCAATTTAAATGAACCCTTCACCATATAATACCAAAGAAAAACCAGCTGTTAGATCAAAAAATTGTTACGTGATTAAGAAGAGTAATTTACTAAAGTGGGTCAGTCCTGTAATCTCTTAACTATACCCCACTATAACTTCTACGCGTTATAACAACAAAAACAGTCAAAAAATAATAGCGGCGCCGAATGAAAATAAGGGAGAAATGATGGAGTTCCTTTATATTTTTCATTCACATTATTGAGTTGATCTACCATGAGCAACAACAAATATGAATGGTGTAGACACATCATGGGACCCCATGGCCCCATCTTTACTTGCTTAGACCAACTTCTCATTCCCCCCCCCAAAAAAAATGGAAAATACCTATTTTTTTCACAATATAATTAATTTGCGCTAAAATTTTATTAAGAAAAATAGAAATAAATAATATGGTATAAAATGATAAATTTACTATTCTTGTTACAACAACAATAACAGACCCAATGCCTCATGGGCTCCCGCCTAAGCGGGGTTGGGGGGCGGATGTACGCAGCCTTACCCCTTCAGGGTATAACCATCGCGAGAGGCTGTTTTGTGGACCTCCAATGTTATAGGGTTGGTAACACAAGGACTTCCCAGGAGGTCACCCATCTTGGCACTACTCTCGCCCAAACTCGCTTAACTTTGGAGTTCTAATAGGATTCGGTGCATTAATACCTAGTAAATAAATCCTAAATTTACTATTCTTGTTAGATATTATTATACATCGCTTAATATTATGCACTATATATAGTCTTTGTGATTCTACAAGCCGATTACGGGTCTATTGGCCAATTTTTTCTAGAAAAAAATGTTTTTAAGGATATATGGACAAGAAAGGAAGGTACTTCTAGATAGGAGTAGTAATTTTTTTCCCTCTATTTTTAAGTAGAAATCGAGGAATAACGTTTATTTTTTTGAAGTAGAAGCAAAAAAGTATAATATCTTTCAGACAAAAATACTTCTGTAGAAAGTACTTTTGATAAAATAGTTTCTATAAAAACTTTTAAAAATAATAATAATTTTTTTTTTTTTTTTTTTTTTTACAGTTTGATCAAACATACGAATAAGTAACATGCAAATGAGTAAATGTTGGATCACTAACCAAACACAAAGGGAGAAAAAGGTGGAATAAGTTGTAACCCCACTAGTGTGGCAAGCAATTATTCCTTCTTTATATTTTTCAATTTTACTTTTGACCCAACTACATTTGTATTTGTATAGCTCAAAAAGGCATTGTAAATGTTTATGTACCTGTAAAGTCTCCTTATTATACAATAATAATACTCAAATACAATACCTAAGAGGGTACCAATAGGCAAGTAACGGATCTCATTAGAACTCCGAAGTTAAGCGTGCTTGGGCGAAAGTAGTACCAAGATAGGTGGCTTCGTGGGAAGTCCTCGTATTGCACCCCTCAAGTTGGGGGGTTCTCGAAAACAGTCTCTCTTCAGGGTAGCACCTTAAAAGAGAAATGTTGCATATATTCATCCCCCAAACCCTATTTAGGCGGGAGCTCTTCGGACACAAGGAATGTTTCTTTACCCAAAGAACATAATTACTTTAAATTTCACTTACTGTTTAGTCAAATTGTGAAAAAATTACTTTTTTCAGAAGTATTTTGATAGAAACGCTTTTGTGAAAGTGCTTTCAATAAGAGTATTTTGTTTGAAAGCTTGGGAGTTTTAGCTTCTACTTCCACCTTAAAAGAGAAGTATTATTTCTTATTTTTATTTAAAAGTAAAAAAAAAGGAGCTTATCTTTAAATTTTAATAATGCTTTCTTTTTAATTGAAATGCCCTTAAATTTTGAATATTTTCCTCAAAAAAGCACTTTTGTTTAGAAAAGAAGTTTGATTAAACATGCCCCTAAACTAGATAAGCCTTTCTATAAATTTTTTAAGGTAAATTAAATTTTAGTTAATATGTTTATTACATTTGATCATACCTTAAGACATGTACAAAATTGATAATATCAAATTATTAATACAATGGGTAATGTTATTAACCTAGACAAAATTGTTATTATCAGAGAAATGTTATAGTTTTTAAGACAATTTTGTAGCTCTTACTGTTTGTAAATCACATCATTGTTTTGACAATAGTAACTCTCAGTACAATATAATACGGTATGATTAGAAAACATAGTAATAGAAGACATAGTATAATTTAAGGAGACAAGCAAAGGGAAGAAAGGAGAGCCAATTATTTTGGTGTTGAATCAAGTACATACATATGATGAAATGTATTGTACCGGGAAATGGAGGGTAGTCCCTCTTAGAAAAGGTATGGAGGTGATTGTGATTCCATTCCTCCTCATATGCAAACATTTATTTGTGAACTGTCATGAGGTGTCTCAGTTGGTGGCGTCTCCTACCCATACGGTCATCGTCCAAGGGTCAGAAGTTTGATTCTTGCTGAGGATATACTCATGATTTACCTGCTCTGTTTTCGTGGGTCAAAGTTGGTTGGGGCAACCCAATCCATCGTTACCCAAATTATATATATATATATATATATATATATATATATATATATTTGTGGGCTTAACCCAAGATTGATGTTTTTGTTTTCTTCTTTTACTGATTATTCGTGTTAAGAACTCCACATGCGAGTTTCGAAAAATTCCACGTTGGAGTTATAAGAAAATAGAGATCAATATATAAGCCTAGTGAGTTGCTCCACTTAATTCCACTTAGGCTTATATATGAATCTCATATGCTCCAATTTCGTGGAACAACTCTAAAAGCATGGTGAAATTTAATGATTTGGGTCATTAGTCTGTATATTTAGCCTATTATATCAATTTAGTCATTATACATTGATTTTATCAATGTAATTAATATATAATTAAAATTGTTTCAATAAAATCCAATATTTAAATTAACGCCAATTTCTGGTTGAATTGCAATATTAATTAGCACTTACAAGTGCTTTTCAAGTCAATGCAGTATTTGGAAAGGGTTCAACGTTTACATGGGTTGAAAGGTTTGCTACAATTTCAGTCAAGAATTTTAGTATTGAGTGTTATTGAAACAAATTCAATTGTATATGGAACAAACTGACAATTTAAAGTCCAAGAACAAAATCTAACCAATAAGCGAAGTACATAAACTAATGAAACTACGAGTTTCTGGAGAACTATCAGTTTCTACCTATGTTTGATCTGAGAATTGCAGTTGGTATGCGTCATCTTTAGTGTGTTTAGGGTTTCGTTTTGCTCTGCCTAATTTCATCCTATAATGTTTAGACGCCTTGGGTTTTAACTCATGTTCTTGTGACCATTCTAGTGTCAATTAGTCTTAGAGCATCCTCTAGTTTACAATTTCTTTCATTATCATTTTGAGGTGTCCCTTTATTGTTCTTTGTGACACATATTCTGATGCAGAATGTAGATGGAAAACTAGGGAACGGGAAGGTTTAATACCCTTCCCTTAATTTTTTTTATTACGAAAATAATAAAAATAAAGAGAAAAGTTACTCAAATTCTCACACAGAAAACTCTAGAAAAATATGAAAATAAATTTGAAAAATATGAATGCTAAAAAAACCCTAGATCTCCCCTTCCTTAAATAGATAAGCTATTTGACTAAGAATAAAATACTAAGAGATAAACACATAAACAAATACTAGTCAAAAACTAATTCTAGTAGAAATCAAACTCTAACCGCCGCGCGTCCCTGCTCGCCAATACATCGCACCCCCAACTTCACCAACGTCCATCTGCGCCCCATAGTCACGGGCTGCATCACATTCACTATGCTACGTTGGCTCAGGCTTCGTTTTTACAAGTGCGCTTATTTTATATTGCGACTTATGTCACTTATTAAAATAATAAAAAGAAAACATAGCCTAATAACACAAATAATCGTTGTTTTATTTGTATAAAACAATTTGGAGGGGACCCTTGAGAGGCAGAATGAGGTAGCAATAACAAAAAAGGAGAGAGAAATGATGGGAAGAGGACAACGCCGAAATCATAGTGAGAGGGAGATGGGCCTCAGTTTTTGTATTTATAACTTTGTAGGTACTACTACTACTGCTCGCCTAACCTTATCTCTTTGCCCTAAATTTCCAAATCATTCCTCTTATCATTTTCGTCTCTTCTTCCATCTTTTCCTTGTTTTTCTTTGGATACATACCATTCACAATCTCCAATCTATTCGTTTTTTTCTCCTTTCTGCTGCACGTTTTTCTGTGTGTATCTTCGACCTCGTTCTTGTGGGCATGTCTGCTTTATATCTTGACTTTTGTTGCTAGTTATTAAAAAAAATAAAGAGAACTGAAATCTTTTTTATTTGGACAATTGGGTTCAACTCCACCGTAAAAATTTGCCCAAAAAAAAGTCGCCTAAGCTATGTAGGTTGGTATATGGGGGCTGTGTCTGGTATCACTTTGGAGAGTATTAGATCTAATTCCATAAGCTTACTAAGGGTGAGATATTCTCATTACATAAATTAGGACGTACCAAAAAATGTAGATACTTAAGAAGTGATGGATAGAAAAATAAGAGAAAGCTTTGATTAGCTAGAAAAATAAGAAATTCAAAGCGAAACATACTTCGACGGATCATAGCTAGCTTTTGGCCCAAACCGTAGTTCTAAAGGTTAAAGGTTAATGCCCGTTTAGTCAAACTTTTTTTGTTTAGAAAACCATATTCTTTCTCACGGAAAAACACTTTTGCCAATGATTTGAATATATTTGGCATGAAAAAATGTATTTTTAGAGAAAAGTGAACAAAGTTTTTACACGTTTAAACATAACATGAAAAATAGTTGTTTTCTTTACCTAAAGAAAATTAGAAGCAAAAAAATAAAGAACTTTCAAACGATAATTGGCACGTCAAAAATATTTATGCAAACATATTTCTATAAAAGCATTTCTCAAAAGGGCTTGTCTAACATGTGCACATTTTTATTACTTTTTTAATATGAGTTACATGTAGAAGTGGCCAACGGGCCGGGTCGGGCCGGCTGCCAGCACTGTAGCGGGCCGGGCCACGGGCCCATTTTTTATGGGGGCTAGGCCTGGCCCGGCCCGGGCCCGGGAGCCATTGCCTATTGGAGGCCCTCCTAGTGGAGGGGGAGAGCCGTTGCTCCCCCTCCTCCTAATTAAAAAAAAAAATTTATATTACTTTTACTTTATATTTTTTAATAAACAATTTTATACTTTTAAATATTAAGCTCCAACTGCATTATATTTATACTTATTATATTATTTATTTACTATTATTTACTATTACTTATTATATATTTTATTTTATTACATATATTTAGTATTATTAGTGCTTGAGATAAAATGTATTTGTATCTCATATTATTTATCAATGAATTATAATAATTTTAGTACAAAACGACTTTATATTTTTTAAATTTTGCATTTTTTTTAAAGCTGACCAAAAACAGGCCAACCCGAGCCGGCCCGGCCCGCTACAGTGCCAGGCCGGAGGGGCCTCGACCAAGGCCCTGCCCGGCCCGGCCCGTGGCCACCTCTAGTTATATGTAATATTTTTCGATTAAAATGCAATGCTTTAATTATGAGCTCAATATCTAAGAAAAATTCGTTAAATAATAAAAAAAAACAAAAAGAAAAGCAAAAAACAAATGCAATTAGTGTGAATTACACCCCCAAATGAAATTCAATATACATCCCATATTTACGAGGCATTCAATTGAATATAAAGTCAAATATTAAGCCCAACCCAGTCGCCTCCTTAGGCTTCTCCCGAATCTACCCTTGCCAAATAGCGAAAAAGCCCAAAATCACATAATGGAAAAATATTATTTGTGTGCTTTCACTTAAAAGTAGGCAAATAAATTTTTTTAACTTTAGTTAAAAACAATCTTCATGCTGGGAGCAGAGGATATAACGCATTCAAGAATTCTCCATGTAAGTTTAGTACCAAAATTTAGCATCTCGTCTAATATGTCATCCATCTAATACTAATTTGTTTTAGGATGACATCTCATTTGAGCTTATATATGAATCTCGTATGTACCCGCTCAATGAATTCTACACCTATGATATCAGAAGTCATATCAAGGAGGAGAAAATATAACAGACATAACATCGGTTTCCAGATATCACATAGATAATGTACACATCTAGTCATCTGATTACCATTGAAAACACACAGCTTACGTTCTCACCTCCCATTTTACCAGACATCACCAACTCAATCCGACTGCGACTGCGCTTCATGAGCCGGTGCAGCACCATCTTCACCCTCCTCCTCTTTGGCTGAGCCCGCCGGCTTAAAAGCCTGGGCAATGTCATCGATAGGAACCAAGGGAAGGTAACTGAAGATAACGTGGCCCTTACAGCTCATGTCAACCACGACTTTATTGTACTTTTCTGACCAGTGAGCGGCTGTAGGGACAGCAATGTCTGCTAGCATGTGGAAGGGCGGGATTTGGTCGAGCCTGGTCCAGATTTTCGCGGATTGAATAAACACAAGCTGCTTCGACTCAGAGGCAGCGTAATGTGCAGCAGCGCGAGGGCCATCAGTCTTGACGTGGTTGATAAGGTCTTGGGTCACTTGGGATGCCTTTACGATGATATCATGAGTTTTTGATACCAAATGCTTGGCCAATGGAGGAGCGTGCTCGTCAAATTTTTCACTTGCCACACCTACCTATAATCACAAAGAGACATCTGAGTTACTCAATATCAAAAAACCAGCTTTCCCAAAAGCTTAAACTAACAAATAAAAATTTAGAAATTGCTATATAATCTAACATGCCTCACAAAGGGTTTGAAACGTGAATATTGTACATGTTCATCTTATACCTTATGCTAAAATTATATTGATCGTTGAAACTAGAGCCTATAGAGATTCAATCTTGTAACCTTTCACTTAACAGAACTCCAATACTATATCAATGAACCAACTATCAAAAAGCTTGAGCTTAAGCCTAATGGATGAAGTTTTAGGAATTTGTTTAATACTAGCAGCAATGAGACAAAGCATATATCACAGTGAAGACAATAGGTCCTAAGAAAAAAAAGTACCTAAAACAAGAAGTCTTCAAATCCTCAACCCGCACTTACAAAATGAACAAAAAAAGGCGGTACCCAACCACCAATCAACATTACTTGAAGTCAGAGATCGGTTTTCAAGCTTGCAAAAATTAGCCAGAAGGTGTGCTATTGTAGATTATCCTATTTAGAAATGGGAAATTACACCTCATTTGTAAAGCAGCTTATGTCACACTCGTACCTATACTAACACTTGGGAACTAGCTCAGGAGACAAAAGAGTAGAGATCCTTGTTGGAAATATATTTTAACAACATACACAAATCACAAGATGATGTTCTCAATCCATTTCTACAATGTTCCTTCTTGGGTTAGGAATGCAAATAACTATGATACACTATCCCCACAGGAAGATGCATAACACAACTAAACTATGGAGAAGATGAAGATCATCACTCGGATGAAACAGATAACACCACAGTACCCACCTATCTTACTGACAGGACTATGTTAGTATGATAAAACATACCAGGAAAAAAAAAAGAGAAACACATTGATGATTAAGTACTTCCAGTAAAGAACTCAATGTACCATAACCCTGTATACCCCGTATACGTTCCAGATTTCATGAATAGAAAACCCTAGAGTTTCACTCTTGGATTCAATGGATTTCGAATTTCTTCAATTTTCAATGGGTTTAATATCATGTTTCTGCTCCCACTCCACATCGGTAAGAAAGAAAATCCTACATCAGACTTGTGAGAAAAAAGAAATCAACACATAAGCCTCGTAGGCTACTCTACGCAACGCCAATTGATTTTACTATAGAAACCACATTTGGACTTGTAAACCTCATGTATATCAACTTCATAAGTTGCCTAACCACACAAAAATTTACATTTCCATCCTCAATTTTTCCCCATACCAGCAACCCAAGTTCAGTTTGAAGAACATGCAATCAAAAATTAATCAACAAAAATGAATCAACCCATTGCCCATAGGTTGAAGGGTCAAGCATCAATTCATGAGCCCAAACAATACAAGGGAGGAAAAACGATCAAACAAATTAGCTAATAACCGAACTTACACAAGAATAAAGGCATCTCTCCACACTAATCAGCAGAACAAAAAGAAAGTTGAAATAAAACTTCACCTTTTCGTCAAGGAAACCAAGTAGATCATCAGGAACGCCCTTGAATTTCTCATAGACAGGGGAAACCACAGTGGTAACAGCACCCTCAACTGCACCAACTGTTGATTTCAACGGCCCAGAATTCTGTTTTGCATACTCATAAACACTCGAAAGACACATGATCGTGTTCACCGCAGCCACCTTCACAAACCCTAGATGCTTTAATTCTCTCTTCTTCATCTCCGTACTAGTCGTAGTCTCCATTAGTTCCTTCCAAGAACACAAAATCATCAATATTTCACGGATATTTAGCATCGCAACACATCTAACTATTACTTAGAATTAAGATGATATGCTAATTTTAAAATTTATCACATACGCTTATGAAATTAGTAGTTTCTGTTATAAAAATTTGCAAACACAATCTTGTGAAATTACGAATCATTTAACATCTGGGAGTACTTGTTCAACTAATACTTTTTAACTTCTTAAAGGATCATCAATCTGAATAAATTACTTTGATAAATCTGAAAATAAAAAAGTTATTAAGTTTGTTCAAATTAGTCCATCGTCTTTGTTAAATTTGTTTAAATTAGTCCTTTATTTTTTTCTTTTGTTTAAGATGGTTAATTGCTCGTCATTCTAATTTTTACCTAATTTTAGTAACTATGTCAGGACTACCTGTGTCATAAAATAAAACATGAAATATCATTTTAAATAAATAAAAAAATGAGGAATTAATTTGCATAAAGTATAAAAATAAGAGACAAATTTAAATAAAATTCTAAAAATGAATGACCAATTTAAACAAAAGAGACAGCATGACAGACTAATTTGTATTAAATTTCACCTTAGACCCTTCATATACATGAAATTTAAGTATAAACCCATTCTATAATCAATTAGTATTAAGTAAAATAATTTACTAAACTTATAAATTAGTCTCTAATTTGCTACACCTCTGACTTTCTAACAATTTGAACCAACTTAAAAAGACAAGGAACCGACATCATAAATAAATTGAAAATTCAGAGATTCTTTTGATTTCAAAAGTAATTCATGACACTCAAAACAAGAACCTAATTGAAATTGAACAATCAAAATCGAAGAAGAAAGAAAAAAACAAGATCCAAACCTCGATCTTATCATAAGGATGGAAGCTGGAAGAGAGAGAACTATCGCGATAGGAAATCAGACGAAACGAAGGATCGAAGGCTGAAAGTGAGGGTCCTGTTTCGCTATTTATATAAAGTAAGGGGGGAATCTAGTTCAGTAATCGAACGGTGGAGATTGAATCTCCGTGAAGAAGTGGGGCCCTTTGATCAAATTGGTTGTACTTTTCTAACCATTTGGATGCAAAGGCGATGGGCATATTGAGGATGGAGCCTGGAAGAGGCTAGACGTTTCTGGAAGTGACACGTGGCCGATTATGACACGTAGCTTTGAAAATATCTCTTCTTTAAGGTTCTTTTTTTTTTTTTTTTTTTTTTTTTTTTTTGAGTGCAGGCTTGCTATAATTCAGTTTTGTCTGATTTTGATTTTAGGTTGTCGAGCCAAGGTTCTTTTAAATTTGTTTTTGCTAGTTTTCCCATGCAATACACGAATAATATTTATTAATTACTATATTTTATATCAGTAATTTTTTGCATCATACTAATATCTTATTTGATCAGCTGTCCATAATATTGTTTAATTTACATAATTCTCATAGTAATAACTGGAATAATTTTCAGTAAAAAATAAGACAAACTATATTTTCCATTTGAAGTCTTTAACAGGAACTTTATTTGTTCTTTTTTCTTTTATCGATTTATTTTTTTTACCGGATTAAATACAGAAAGTCTTAAATTAAGAATTTATTATTTTTTTATTTTTTGTTATGGGAGGTTTACTTGATTTTTTCTTATGGACAAAATACGAAAAGTCTTAATCCGAAATTGTTGGAGGTGTAATCGGTACCCTATTCTCGGATTACATAAGAGAAGTATTAAAATAATAATATATTAGCTTAATATTTTCTTTATTATATTTGGTTCTCGGAGGCCTTTTTTTTTTAAGAACTCTTTTTTTTTTTATAGGTTAAATACAGAAAGTCTTAAATTGAAAATATGTTTTCCTTTTTAATTTTTGAAACTTTAACGAATTAAGTTTATTCGTACCTTAGTTTTGTTGTGTAATGTGTAGATCTTATAAACACAAGTCAAAATTTATATATCTCATCGAGTTAAAATAAATCCTTTCTTGCAGTAGGCACGCGAAATGTCGCACTTAGTGGAATAAATATGAAAAATCTTTTTTTTTTTGGGTTGTCGGAGGTCTAACCAACGCCCTGTTCTTGGATTACATAAGAAAAGTTTTAAATAAAAAATTTACTGCTTTATGCACGAATATACGTTTGGCATAGTGCGCTAGGATTTTTATCAAAATAACCCAACTATAACTTTTCAAACTCAAATAATTCGATTTTAAAAGATATTGAATTGGTGGTTCAGTGTGGCGCATGGTATAACACTCTGATTTATTTTGACAGAAAAGTTGGGGGTGGGTAATTTTGTGACTAAGAGATTGGGATGGCAATGGGCTCTACCTAATAGGAGCGGGTATAGATAACTGTTTTGTACGTACATTAAAGAGGTACGGGGTGGGTAATAGATACCCGCGGGTAATGAGGTAGGTAGGGGTATGGGTCAGTCATCGGCGGGCGGGTACGGGTATGCGCTTCGTACCCCTGGCGGGTCATGGGCCGCGTACGGGAATAGAATTTGGGTGGCGGGTGCGGTTGTTTTTGTTGTCTAGTGCATAGATCTTATAAACTAAAGTCAAACGAGGAGGGTACGGGTATAAGTGGGGACCCGCCCTGCCACGCTCCATACCCGCCCGCCCGGCCTCATGCCCACCATACTCGGCTCATTTTGTACATAATTAACCTTAAAATTTAAAAAATAAGGGTTTAAATTCAAAAATCTAAATTATTTATCAATCTTAAAAAAAAAAATTGCTTTTAAAAATAGTATTAAACAAATAATATGAGCGGGTATAGATAATCATTTTGTACGTATATTAGGGCAATGAAGTGGTTACGAGTATAGGATTTGAGTGGCGGGTACGTGTATGGAGAAGGTACCCAGTACCTGCCTCGCCCCATTGCCATCCATTTGATAAATTGAAATATAGTTGTAATACTTTTAGATTAATTGTTGTTAGGTATGCACTTCATACCGGTGACGGGTAATGGGGCGAGTAAGGGTATAGGATTTGGGTGGCGGTTACGGTTAGTTTGTTGTCTAATGTGTAGATCTTATAAACCAAATTGAAACGGGACGGGCCGGGTATAAGTGGGGACCGGCCCGGCCACTCTTCATGCCCGCCCCGCCCCAACCCATACCCACCATAATCGATTTATTTTGTACATAGTTAACCTTAAAATTAAAAAATATGTGTTTAAATTCAAGAATCGAAATTATTTATCAATGTTTTAAAAAATATTTTGTTTTTAAAAACAGTATTAAATAACTAATATGAGCGAGTATAGATAATCATTTTTTACATGTTATAAGAAAGTAATTTGTTTTCAAAAATAATATTAAATAACTAATATGAGCGGGTATAGATAATCGTTTTGTACGCACATTAGGGCAATAAGGCGGGTACGGGTATAGGATTTGGGTGGCGGATACGGGTATGGAGGAGGCACCTCGTACCTGCCCCCGCCCATTGTCATCCCTTTGATACGTTGAGATATAGTTGTGTTATTTTTAGATTAATTATTATTGGATATGCACTTCATACTTGTGGCGAATAATGGGACGGGTACGGGTATAGGATTTGGGTGACGGATAAAGTTATAGATAATCGTTTTGTACGCACATTAGAGTATTAAGGCGGATACATGTATAAGATTTGGGTGGCTGGTACGGGTATAGAGAGGACACGCCATACCCGCCCCGCCCCATTGCCATTCCTTTGAAACGTTGAGATATAGTTGGACTACTTTTAGATTAATTATTATTTAATATACACACAAATAATAATTATTGTTGTTTAATATATAAATAAAGAAAAATTTAAAAAGGATTGAAAAAAGGTAAATAAAGAAAAAAGAAAAATCTAAAAAAAAAGCATTGGGGGTGGGGAGCTTTTAGGTGACTCCCAACTTCTCTATTATTATATAGAGTATAATTTGTATTAAATAAAATATTGTTATTAATAGAGTAAAAAATATTATTATAAAAGTGATAATATAATTTATAGTATATAAAATGTACAAATTTTTATAAGTTGTTGTATCAATGATGCTTTTTGTCCCGATAATAATAATGTCCTTAACCTAATGCTTTACTCATTTTTGTGACAATTTTATAATTTGAACTAAAATAGGTTTAAAATAGTTATAAATCAAACAATATATATATATACAAAGTAAATCAATAATAATTTTAACTACTGGGAGGTTGGGAGGATGGAGGACCGGAGTTGTAACTATTGAAATTTGATTTTAAATGGTTTCTTTGAAAGGAAAAAGCTGCGTACATCTACCCCCGACCTTGCTCTTGCGGGAGCCCTTGGAGGCACCGGGTTTTTTTGTTGTTGTTGTTGACTCTTTATGATCTTCACTACTGGCCGAGATATGTTAGATTTGTAAATATAAATAGTATTGAACAAAACAGCATTCTTAACAACAAATGTCAATTGAAAAGAACATTATTATCTCAAGCATCAAACATCAAGTAGTGAACACGACCACTGAAAAATTAACATGTAATATTGGTTCAAGTTACAGCAAATAGCCAATATCTTAAAAAAAAAAAAATATTGGTCAAATTTTTTTTTGGGTCAATAAAACTATATGGTCATTCGCACTATACTGATGGTGTAAAATCTTATATATTTGTTAAAACATAAGTTTATTCATGTGTTTTCATCCATTAGTTTAAAATCCTTAACTGAGAGGTCACATGATCGTATCCTAACAGCTCGTAAAATCAATATTAAATAATCTCAACACAAGGTATAAGATAGGCATATACATTAACGCTTCAAGTCCAATAAACATTAAGATATTCTTGGTCAAACCAATAAACATTTACATGGGAGGCATATTAGAATATAAATCATTCTTAAACTTTACTTACTAACTTATCCTACAAAGGTAATGGAGTGTTATCCGACAAGCCTATAAATTGTTTGTTTTACATTAGGCAAAAGGGGGTAAGGGATAATTGCTACCAGTGGGATTCAATCTCGAGTAGTGTTTTTGGCCCCTGAGATTCTCACCATTAGACCAAGTCTTGCTCGATAGGGCAAGTTTATAAATAACACTACTCCATGAAGACTCTATGTGAGAAAAAATAAAAATCTTTTAAAGCCCTCTAAACTAAAAGCTTAAACTGGAATTACCATCTCCGACTCTAGATTTTGACAAAGCAAAATCCAGACCCTCTGAAAACCCTCTTTGACATGTTTGACGAATGAGATAAGATACATAACAAACACGGAAAAGTTACATCTTCCACTTTTCTTTTATAACAGTAAAAGGAAAAAGCGTTGGAAGAGCCTCCACGAATAACTCTACCTAACGCATCAGCATAACAAATCATCCGATCCCCCAACATTAAAGTTGTGGATGATCACAAGGCTAACACCACAGCATTGAACAGCTAACAGGCTGTTTAAAACAGAGAATTTTCTAATTTACTTAGAAAATTTTCCAATAAAACTGAAAAACTAAAAATGAAAACTGTATCTATTTCTAAACAAGGCCTAGACCTCCTTGGTTTACCCCTCTCTCCGATTTACACTTCAGACATCATGGGGTGATAACACATTCTCTCCACAGAAACAATGAAAAACTGTCACTTCTACAGCTTTTAAACAACAGCAAATCTCACAATTCATTATCACAAGGGCTCACCTCTCAAAAGGATCCCCATTATTCGTATTCGAAGATGGATGAACAGCTGCAGCTATTTTCTCTACAAGGTTAAACCTTTGAGTGATAAACGGTCTAACGTCTTCTACACCAGCCAAGCTCTCCAAAAATGGAAGTAGAAGCAACAGTTCTTGATCTGAGCGGTCATCGAACCAGCTTTCTATGGGTATTCCGTTGTTAACTTGGAAACCGAATGCCTGGGAGAAAAGGGGAAGATCATTGGACATCCACATTAATGAAAAAAGGACTTGAAGCATGTTAGGACAAACACCAAAACCCTAAATCGAAATAGCAATGACAAACAAAAGGAAACGAGTAAAATCAAGAACACTGGAATTTATATGGTTCTACAAGAACCTACATCCATGGAGGGGGCACAAGAATTCACTATTTGAAAATAATGCATGAGGCAATTTCAGTGGTATATATCAACCAACACAACCTTATGTACATACATAGCCACGCGCCAAATACTTAGTGAGCCATCGGCCAAAATCTGATCGGCTTAAACCCCTACTTAGTAGACAAAGACCTATTAAACCAAGCTCTAGACATGAGCCTGACAAAGCACCCATTATGCATAGGAAAGTGCTTGATGTGTCCAATTTAAGTATCTATTTTGAGCACCCAATACGCACGGTGGAAAATCATCTCATGATCCATTGATTTGGACCATAATGGCTCATAAGAGTCTCAGTTGGCTTCAAGTTCGAGCCAAATCAAGCTAGCTTGTTTAGCTAAATCAAGTTGAGCCCCATGAGCTCGGGCTTGGGGGCTTGGGAGCTTGCGAACCTAGACAAGCTGAACTTGAAAATTATAAGCCTAATATACGCAATAAAGCTGAGTTCAAGTTAGTCAAGCTTGAGATCAAATCAATCTAAACAAGCTAAGCTTGGCCAAAGCTAGTCAAGTCTGAGCTAAAACCAAGCTGAGAAAAAGCTGATAATCTCGAGGCTCAAGAAGCTCCAAGAGATTGAGCCAAGCAAAATATTTAAAAAAAAAAAAAAAAAAAACAACCCTCTCATCTCGGCTCTCAGCTCAACAGATTAACAACCATATTGCTGGCATTGCATTTACAGTCATACGTACAAAAAATTATACTTCTATTGATTTAAAACTGATTCATTTATATATATCTTTTTTTCTAAAGGAAAAAATACTTCTACATATTTTTTTTAACAGAAGATATTTAATGGTCAGATATTAGCAAGCACATCTTGAGTGGTTATGTAACAAATATTTGCATGTGATTTTATTCTGAACACAATCAAAAAATTAACTACAATCTTACTTTTGGGTCAATTTGTCGGATTATGATTGAAACCATATATCACCATGTGAGCAAAATTTTAGGATTCTTGTTAAACTCCTTTGGTCCATAAATTATGGAAAATTAGGGGCAAACAGTGAAGATGGAAAAAAAAAAAAAAAAACCTTTCCCATCTCTTTTTCACACTTCTTGCCTCTATTTTTTGAATTCTTTCACAAGTGTGACTGTGTGAGCTACGATGATAGTAGCTTGTAGTTTAGAAACCTTTTATTTCTACACAGATAGAGGTCTTATTGTTTTTGAATCTCATGAAAGGAGCGCATTCAAGCTCAAGAATTAGACTCGTGCATGAGCAGTGCTGCTTTTCTAATTATAGTGCATCTACGCGGCTAAACTCAACACAGGCTTTTCTAAATCATTTTCTCTAATTAAATTGTTTTCTTTTATCCATTAGTGTCTGTACTCTTGTTGTTAAAACCTAAATGAATAGTGTTTATTTATGTTATTATATCGATCATTTGATTATCTTTTTTTGAACAAGATCATTTGATTATCATTACCATGTTTTTTTCAAACACATTATCGTGGCAAATTGCTAGAAAGCAAAGAAATTAACAAAATAAACAGCATACGCTAGTTTTTCTCTCTAAAACAAGTAATTTCTCACCCATTCAAAATATTGAAATAACAACGAAAAAGGATGGTAGATCTCCAACAGTACCTGAGGAGAGTTGTCAATAATGATGACTCGAGCCAAATCACGACCAAGAACTGACAGATCTTTCAAGTAATTTCCCTCCACATAAACACATGACTCGCGATAAACACGATGACGAAATATCCTCCTCTTGGGGTCCAACACATTGAGCAGCTGCTCAGCATAAATACTTTGGCTGGCCGTGAAAATAATTATCTCAAAGACGCTGGAAACCCTTTCCATAAAATCTCGAAGATAAGGACGACAACGCACATAGATCGTATGATCCTTTTGGTTTAAACTTACAGTGAACGTGAAGTCTGCGTCTTCACATGGTTCAAGAGTGGAGTGTACCAAAGTCTCTGCCAAAAAAGAGCACTCACGATCAGCAAATGTACACCCATGAATCATGGGATCAGATAGAAGCCGTTAGTAACTTAAGAGATACATTTATAAACATATATTTACATTTTAAAAACCATTGAAGTGATATAAAGCAATGATTGTATGATTAATAATTCAAAATTTTCCAAATATGATGTTTTTTTTAATCCAAAAAAGAAATAATATTAAGAGAAAGAGAATATACAATGAATGTCCTCAAAATTACAAACATGTAGTGCTCAAAAAAATTATAAACATGCAACGTTAGAAAATCATGAATTAATAATATAAAACACTCCAATCTCTCTGCAAATCAACTAAGGCTATGTAAGCAACCTTCCAAAGCTATTTGTCAAACATAATATTTAAAAGCAATTTATGTAAGCTCAAGGTAATAGCCATAACCCATTATATAACATCCACTACACCCAGCTACTACAACACCACCTGCAATTACAAATCGTAATTTAATTGCATGGTTTAAGTCATAATTTTATAGAACCAAGTGACAAGCATACTCAAAATACCAACATAAAGGTAACTTACGTACAGACTTGTTATACACTTAAAAAGTTCTTACCATCCAAGTCTAGGACAAGAGTATTTGGAGGGCAACTCCGTGTCTGCTTTGGAAGCAACATGCGTCGAAATGTTGGAACAACTGTTGATAATTCTGGCAAATTCTTTATAAATAAGTAGGGATCAAAATCATCAAACTCCTCATATTCTTCTTCCTCCTCTATGGATGCATCATCTGACATAGAATCTTGACCATGCTCATCCAAGCATTCCAGCTTTGAATTTTTCATGGCAAGATAAATTGCTGAGACTTCAGAAGAAAGGCAGGGTCCTGCATCTGCCATTGCAACATGATGTATAACGCAAATGCATCAGAGAGAAATATCCACAGAGAGCACATTGCATATTCAGATCCCACTTGTATAAAAAGGCGTAAGGCGCACTAAGGCACAGGGATTCCTACTGCCTAGGCGCAACACACAAGGCAAAGACGCTCGCCTTAGTGAAGTGAGAAGAATATTTTTATAATTTACATTCATATTATATTTTTAAAATATATATTATTTACTAATATATATAATACTTAAGAAAATAACATCTAAAAGATAGTGATATTCATCAAAATGCACTATATTATATATCTTCATAAAAGCTTTTTACAAAAATATGAAGGCATCATAAATATCTACAAAAAATACATGGTAGTAATATCATTCTCTTCCACTTCCATCACATCAAAATAAAGATATTTATGTTTCTTCTTTTCTCTCTCTTCTCTTCTTTTAGGGTTTGTTAGTAGTATTGATCCATGTTTTGCCCACACGGTAAACAAAGTAAACAAATAACATGGAATTTTTATTTTTTTTTTTAATTTATGACCGAAGTCAAAAACACAGAAGCGCGCCAAGGCGTGACTGGGCACACCTTCGTCACCTCACGCGCCTCAGTGTGGCTAGGCCAAATCTCCTTACCTCAGCGCCTAGGCGCACTTCTTTATACACTGTTCACATCCTCGTATGACACCTCTGCTTTTTCTAGGTATGTAGGGAAAAGAGAAAGGGATTTGAACCCTCTTTCAGTTTTTTTTTTTTTTTTTTTTAAAAAAACATAGCATATGTGTTGAACACATAACCATTTTCCTCTTATTACGTATAATTGCCAATAAAATAATGCATTTTCTTGATATATATGATTAATTTAAATAATCAATACTTACACCTAAATTACTTATCATGTATGAATACAACTTCAAACACTCATAGACCCAAAAAATAAGAAGACCCACATAACAAAAATGGAAAAAATTGTAAGACAACATATATGACTACTACAGAAGCACTAAAAAAGAGGCAGGTGAAGCATCTGATGACTGACCATTATTTTCAGTATCCCCACCATGTTTTGGCAAGTGGAATGATGGAGAAAATATAGTTTCCGAGTCAGAATGTGCTGTGCAGTCATTATGATCCTGAAAGAAGATAAAAAATCCAGTAAAAGAAGTAACAGACACGGAGAAGCGAATCTAAATCAAGAAGCATGTGCGTGATCTTAAGTAAACAAGCTAGTTGGACAAGAACTTAAGCAAATGTTCACTACTTCTGACATATACATCCCCCAGAAATTAAAAGATGTGGAACACGTTATGGCCAAGTGTATCCTTAGCATGAGAAAACAGTACCCCAACTAACTGCTCATCCGGTGTTAGTTGTCTATGTGCTTTCTGTGTTAGTTAGCTGATAGTTAGAGACCAAAGTAGCAACTCAACAAATCAAGTTCTGCTGAATTTGACCAATTTACCCTTTTCTCCTCCTCTTTGCCTCCTTCCCTTTCTCTCCCTTCTCTGTCCTCTTATGAAATGAACAACACCAGTAGCAGAAGATCTCAAACTCTAAAACTTCCCACCCCGTATGAATCAAAGAAAACAATACATACATGGACAATGAAGCATATTTCTCATATACCATAGCAATTTTGCAATAGTATTAGGTGTTTCTGATGGGCATTAGTAAAGATCATCTCTGAATTTGTTTCTTCAGATAGCAACCAAATAAATCAAGTTCACTTCATATGGCAATTCATGAAAGTGAAAACACGTAGGTAAGAGGCCTAAGCATATTTTCATCTTCATGCAGCAACTCGAATTTCTTTTACTTGTTCTATCCTCAATACAGTGACAGCTAAGTTTCTTGTCAACGGCACAAGATGAACAGAAGGTTAACAAGTATTGCAAAAGGAAACAGAAATTATACGTAAAACAAGCAAGCTAGTGTTGAATAGTGAAGACCGTATATATGTTTACAGAATAAATCAAAATCAGCAACATAGGCCTTTTGAAAGAGAATAAATATACCTCAAGGATCACAGAGGCATCAGAGACCGAACTAAAATCAGAAGTGTCAACTTGCACCAAGCTGTGATTAGTATTCAACTTTGCTGCAGCAGATTTACCATTTTTTCCTGCAAGAATGCCAGCTAAAGTATCAAAAGCAATACACATGACTGTAGTTGTACAAAGTGGGAGGGGAGCAAGAATAGGGAATACAGAATAGGGAATGGGCACTCATAGATATTTCTCAAGTTGGGAGCACAGGGGAAGCGTTTATATTGCTATATATTAGATATACAAGAAATGCCATGAATTGAACCATGAAATCATAACACGTCGCAACAAAGTCAACACTAAGTAATAACCAAGAAAATTGAATGCTCTATTGAATTAGATCAAGAAAATTGACTCCAACATGTCCACATGATCCAATCATTCTTTGAAGCAAATGATATAATTAGCCAATAAATCACCTTATAAGTATCTTCTTATCAAAGTAATCCAAAGATTGATACGTGGTTCTGTTGATTTTGACACACATCTCGAACGCGAATTTGAATTTGAAATGCCAAATCGCGGTTCTGACATGAAATATTAGTATTTTAGGAGCTTCCTACAACTATGAACATGACTTCACTTGAAACCAGGTGCTATGTAATGCATGCAAAAGTTTAACTACAATGACAACAATACTAAATTACAAATAAAATTAGCATAGATATAATTCAATAAGGCCTCACAAATTTTGGGCATGGATAAATATCTGTGTTAGCCCAGGTCCAGTCAAAACATACTACAATATTATATCCCAAGAAAACAGCAACAAATTTGTCAAAACAGAAGCAGTATATCAAGTTTCCACGAGGTCAATCATACAAAAGTCACAAATCTCATCGATATTAAATAAATACTGCATATAAATACATCCACTTCTAGGTAACCCGAAAAGGGGAACATGTTCAGCAACTTTGAGGTTACATGAAAGATGGGACACTTCACAAAACATTGCAAAAATCAGGCAACAAAATACAAGTTTAAATTGACTATCTCACCACAAGCTGGTTTTTTAGCAGATGAGGTAATAAACTCTGCTACTTTCTTTTCAACAACCTGAACATTTTCTGATGACTTCTTCTGGGATCTTGATACTCTGGGACTAACAGGTCCTCGAGAAGAACTTCTAGAAGAAACTCTCTTCTTAGTTTGCATTGCCAAAGAAGATGCCTCTTTCTTACCATCCACTGGCTATTTCAGTTAAAATCAAAATTTGATGACGGACTGCACAGCAAGGGATCCTTTCCTAAGAACGAGCCAACTACCAAAAAAAAAAAAAAAGGAAAAGGAAACTTTAAGGCCAAAGGACTGTCTTCTTGGTGAGTAAGCAGCTTGACTTTAGAATTAGCTGCTCAAGGAACATGGTCTAATATATTCATCATAAAAGAGTAACAGAATCTGCATTAATAATATTGAACCATCTGGACATGCACATTATTGAAAAAAAAAACTATCTACCAATTTTAGGAGATACCTCGCTAATAAGAGTTCAAACTGTTCAGAAATTAAGACAATAACAGCAGCATTTTTGTCACAGTTGAGATTCTTAAGCCAAACATGAGATATCTTGAAAAATCACTTGTAGTTAATCTTCACCAGCAGCAGCCAATCAAGAGACCACTTACCCAGAATCCATTCCATGTTAGAAGGGGATAGATACAGGAAGTTAAAGCAAACATGCTATTAGGGCATGAAAATAAGTCATATTCTATCAGATTTGTCAGTACAGCAACAATTCAGCAACATCTTTCTTGTTGCGGGTAAGCACAGTTGGGCTAGAAGAGGCATTTGGACCTAAGGCCTCAATCTTGCTAGAGTTCTACCATTAGACCAAGGTCTTGTTGGCTCAATTCAGTGGTATCTACAACAACAACAACAACAACAACAGTCCCAGTGCCTTGCGGCTCCCGCAGAACGCAGGGTCTGGGGGGGGTGATGTACGCAGCCTTACCCCTTCCGGCAGGAAAGGAGACTGTTTCCGGGGACCCCCAACCTGAAGTAGCTGAGTGCCTGCAGATAAAATTAGAAACTCAACAAATCAAAGCCTAAGCAGATGGCTGTGCGTGAATAGCCATAGCCAAACTATTAGATCTATCCAATCAGTTGAGCAGGAACTCATTGCATGATTTTACATGCAATGGGCCCCTTCCTCCTAAAACAAGGAGACTTGCTGTTACAGGAAGAAAAATAGGTGGCTAACGGTAATTCCTTCACAAGAAGGAAACTATTTTTGTGCTTCAATAATAAGGATATAAGGACAACAAAACATTAACACATGGAAGATCCTTCACCTTGCCATTTCCAACAGAGAAATATGTTTCTGAAGGAAAAATACTCGGTCTATAGTTACAATATCCTTAGATGATACTGTGACAAGAATTTCATGATGATACTATGACGAGAATTTCATACACTATCTCCATCCTTTTTGTTCTCAAAAGCTCCAAAGGCACCCAAATACTTCACCATGCAAACATTAATGGCAATAAAAATGCTGAAATAGACAACTCCAATTTCCACCTTAGCTAAAAAATCAGTGACAATAAGAGCTTCCTATAACTGCGAGAAAGGTGGAAGATTTTACCACCCAGTCTAACTCATTATTTACCAAGCGTAGCTTGGTCTATTGGTGATGATCACCAAGGGCCAAAGACGTCACTCGGAATCGAACCCCACTAGTAGCAAAATACCCTCACCCCTCCTTACCAACCTAAAAGAAAAGTCTAATTCATTACATCCACTACATAAAAGAAGTCAAGTCCAAACTCAAGATACATAAACTATGCTAAACACCCAAATCATCCGCTTTCATTCACGGAACGAGATATTCAAGCTGCAAGCTAGAGTTCAACACCGTAAAAGCCCATACCCCACATGAGTGCAGATGTCAATGTTCCACCAATCACGCAGCTTCGAGTTTTTTCCGGAACTAGTGAATCTTCCAAATCAATTACACCAAAAGAACAATCATGCATGTCCCTTAATGTTATAATAAAAAATTATTCATGAGCCTTCACCCATTAGCTTAAGTTTTTGGGATAGTTCGTTCTTTGATACGGTACCAGAGTTTGTTGACCAAGAGATCACAAGTTCAAATCTCAAACCCCCCCCCCCCCCCCCCCCCCCCCAATATCAACATAATTTAAGCACAATATATAAGTTGCTTATATGCATTATTCACACTTCAAGCCCAACTGACATTTGCGTGGGAGAGCATGTTAGTATAAAACTATTCCCGAACCTTCACCCATCAACTTAAAGTTTTATGATAGGTTTTTCCTTGACTAAATTGTGCTAAATACCCAAATTTTCTGCTTTCATTCACACAACGAGATAACCAAGCTGCAAGCTAGAGTTCAAAACCATAAAAGCCCCATACCCAGCGTGAATGCAAATGTCAATGTTCCACCAATCACAAAGTTTTGAGTTTTTCTTGAACTAGTCAATCTTCCAAATGAATTACACCAAAAGAACCATTTTCGTTCCTTTATGTTAGAGTATAAAATTATTTATGAACCTTCACCCATCAGCTTAAGCATTGGAGATAGTTGGTTCATCGACATTGTATTGGAGCCTTGTTGACTAAGAGATCATAAGTTCAAATCCCAACAACCCCCACTTTAAATATTAATCGATTTTAAGCAAATGATATAGGCGGGCTTGTAAATTATCGACGCTTCAAGCTCAATGAACATTCACATGATGGGGCTGTTAAGGACCCCACATGTTTGTAAAAGAAAAAAGATCAATATATAAGTCTAGTAGATTACTCCACCAAATGCCAATTAGCTTTACAATAAGGCTCATTTGCACTTATACGTAGATTTCGTATATTCCAACTACATTGGTCGGGTCTAAAGTCCTAGTAAAATTTAACAGGGGCATGTTATAGTATAAAATTATTCAAGAAACTTCACCCATCGGCTTAAGTTTTTGAAATAATTAGCTCCCCGACACTTAATCAACACAAAACGAAAAATCCAGAACAGCAAAAAAACGCTAATTTATGTCGGTTTATTGCAGCAACTAGCAGAAACCCTAGAGTAGCACAAAGTAACAAATTAAACACGAAATAGTCAACAAAAACAAAAATCAAACAAACAGAAGCTCATAAGAAGTACCTGAAACCAAAATCGAACAAAAAATTTCAAAAAATTGAAAAGCTCAAGCTCGATTAAGCTGCTGCTTCAGTTGCTGCAATTAAAACATACAAGCAATTGATCATTGAGAAACAGATAGAAATAGATAGAGACGGAGAGGGGGAGGAAAACCCTAATGAAGCAAGAAGCACACTTGTACGGGGGAGAGAGAGAGAGTTGAAAGTTTTTCCCTCCAAGGACGGCAATGGGGGAGGGGGGAACCAAAATTTGAGAAGTCCCAGATCCCCCCAAGCTCCTTTTTCTTGTCTTTTTTTATTTCTGGATAATAATATACTAGTATAACCTCCTGTGATATAAAAAAAAAAATTTATTTTTTTAAAAAATTTACTATATTATATTGTTAATATTTTTTATTATTTTAAACTTAAATCATTAACTTTTAACTTATTATTGGTATGATAGTATTTTTTTCAAATGTTATGTTCTTATGGTAATTTTATGAAATTAATTTAGGTTTTAAAGAAAAGTTTAATAGTAGACTCATGAGATTACTTAAATTAATAAATAGAGGAATTTGGCTAGATAATAATAAATAGGGTAAATATCAAATGAGAGCATTTGACTATGGTGAGACATGAGAGCTTAAATCTCAGCCATTGAATTCAAAATGAAGGGCTGATATTGCACATATAAAAAGGAGGAGAGAGATATTATATGTGCAATCTCAACCCTTTATTTTGAATTCAATGGCTGAGATTTAAGTTCTCATATCTCACCATAGTCAAATGCTCTTGTTTGATATTCAACGTGTATATATATATATATATATATATATATATTGAACAGAAAAAGAGGCTAGATAATAATATATAAGGGGATGAAATATTGAAAAATACGTATTATTTACTAGTTGTATTTTGTTGAGGATATTGTTAAATTCAAAATAATTTATTGTTATCAGGGTTGCTAATACTTATTTAACTTTGATCTAAAAGTAATGTGATGGTAATAAAAAAATTTTATACATTTAATATTTTATTCTTTATTTATTATAATAGATGTCTAAAGTTTTAAAATTTAGTTTCTAATTTAAGGGTTTGTTGGATAGGTTTTTCATTTATGATTTTATTATTTAAATATTGAATACAAAATTTTTAAGTGTTCAAAAAATAAAAAAACATCAAATTTAAAAAAAAATATTCTAAATTTGAATAAAATTGAAAATAGAAAACAAAATGAAAAAATTAGTCTGAAAACTTAGTTTCAAATTTTTAACGAGTATAAAACTGAAAAAAAATAAATGATGTCGCACGCAACCTAAATGATTTAGATATTATTTAGCAAAATTTATGATTTTTTAAAAAGATAGTGTAATAGGTAGGAATGATAAGTTTGCCTCAATCCCAAAAAACTGGTCCAATCCAAATTGGAAAAAAAAAATATATATATATATATATATTTGATTCCATCAAAATTCAATCCAAATCCATCAGGAACAATGGATATCCGAAATCTATAATCCATTTAAATTATAGAACAAATTATAATATTAAAATATAATATTAGTATACATAATAATAAAATCCGACAATAGTAACTTAAAAGCAAATATTTGGATAAATCGTTGCATAGTTTTCCTTTTCCTTCTCTTTTAATATGCATAATATAGTAATAACACAATATTAGGCAATATTTCGAGAACCTTTTCACCAACTAATTTATATATACATATGGCGAGAGCGTGAGGGGGGTGAATCCTGACCCTTTATGATGGAGAATATAAATAAAATTATTACCTCAATAGTGTGAAAATGAAGAGTTACCGATAAAATAGAGCTAAGCGAGGCACGGATCACGCTTTCTTTAAGACGGTTTCCACGCTCCTACGGATAAGCCCGATGCAGTAGGTAAACAGCGCGCCGTCCCCAGGATACAATGCTCAGCTATCGCCAACGCTCTTAGACCCTGTACTGATCTAAGAGGCCAAAACTATACTACCAAACACTTTTAACTCAAATAAAAGAAGAAAATTATAGATAAATAGAAGAAGATGAATACTTGTTATTGTGTGTATCTAAAATATCACATTTTAATCCCTATTTATAGGGTAAAACAAGGTTAATACAACAATAACAATATTAAAAAAAATCATGCCGTTGAGGATATTGAATCAGCCATGCGTTACAAAGAGTCCAAAGTTACTTTGCCTTTAATTTTATTTTTTTTTATTTTTTTTTCCTTTTATTTATTATTTATTATTTTATTATTATTATTAATAAAAAGGAAGAACATAGAAATTTTTATTAAAAACCAACAATTCCCCACCTTTTAATAAAAATTTGAGTTAAGCAGAACTTTCATACATTATAAGGGTAGCCTTGCCTTGAAACCCTTACTAGTGTTTCAACAATTCTCGTACTAGAGTCAAAGTGGACTTAGCCTTGAAACTTTAACTTCTTGAAGGCTCGTAAAACGTATCACACATACGAAAGCTCAAAGTGTACATCAGTTTTGAAAGTTCGCACATTATGGCTCTGTGCATTCCTGGATTTCATGAGCGCTCTAGAGAGCTTGCCCGAGTTCTCATAAGAGGCGGCCTTTACCTCTACACTCATATAGGTGAGTCCTTCAAGGATGTGCTCATGGTCACACATCCCACCCGTATGGGCTACGAACTACATTAAAAGCTGAATTAGCTCAACCTCAATTACGGCCACAAGTAAGCATGCTCGACACCATAGGGATGGGCTATCAATTAATTTCAAAATAAGGCATGCTACCCCAGTTGCTCTATGATTCGTTTGTCCCTTTTCAGGATATCCTCATGAGCAACTTATTCTTCTTTGGGCTCCAGCCCCATCCCCCTCGATGTCATCCAGATCTTATCTCTAGCTAGAGCTTTTGTTAACGGGTCAACAATATTATCGTGTGACCTCACATGAACAATATTCACGGCGCCATTAGTAAGATATTCTCTTACTATACTATGTTTTCTTCTCACATACCTGAATTTTCCATTATAGTATTTATTATGCACACGTCCAATCGCCGCAGTGCTATCACAATGCAACAATATGGATGGCACTGGTTTCTCCTACATAGGGATATCATATAATAAGTTTCTTAACCAGTTTTCCTCATCGCATGCTATAGATAGAGCAATAAGCTCTGCCTCCATTGTGGATTTTGCTATAATTGTTTGCTTCTTTGATTTCCAACATATTGCACCACCACTTAAGGTAAATACATACCCACTAGTAGACACGGCGTCTCTAGTGTGAGAATTCCAATCTGCATCACAAAAACCTTCAACAACAGATGGAAATCTATTATAACATAAAGCATAATTCACAGTCCTTTTTAGATATCTCATTAGACGATTAATAGCAGTCCAATGAAGGAAAGATAGTTTATGTGTGAACCTACTCAAAACACCAACTGCATAAGCAATATCAGGACGTGATGTATCAGTAGTATATCTGAGACTACCAATAATTTTAGCATATTCACTTTGATTAATGACATCCTCATTCTTTTCAGTGGGAACCAAGTTTACATTTGGATCTAGCGGCGTGCTAGCAGGCTTACAATCATAGTATTTAAATTTTCTCGGGATCTTTTCTATATAATGAGATTGATCAAGTAAAATGTCATTGCTAAACCTATTAATTTCATACCAAGGATAACGTTAGCCACGCCCATATCTTTTATGTCAAAATTCCTTTTGAGCATAGTCTTTGTAGAATTTATGACATCTAGATTAGTGCCAAAAATTAGTAAGTCATCTACATACAAGCTAATCATCACACAAGAGATGCCAACAGACTTATAATATATACATTTGTCACTCTCATTTATTTTAAACCCATTATCTACAAGACAAGCATTGAACTTTTTATGCCATTGTTTAGGGGCTTGTTTAAGCCCATATAGAGACTTAGTTAATTTACACACTTTATATTCACTACCCGGTTCTACAAATCCTTCAGGTTGGTCCATGTAAATTTCTTCAATTAAGTCTCCATGTAAGAATGCCATTTTTACATCCATTTGATGTATTTCTAAATTGTGTACAGCGGCTATGGCAACTAGCATCCGAATAGAAGAGACTTTAGCTACGGGTAAGTATGTATCAAAGAACTCAATATCCTCCTTCTGTGTAAAGCCTTTTGCTACCAGCCTAGCTTTAAACTTATCTATAGAACCATCAGGCCTACATTTTCTTCTAAGAACCCACTTACATCCTATAGTTCTGCAACCTTCGGGTAGATCCACTAACTTCCATGTTTTATTAGCACGTAAAGAGTCCATTTCATCATTAATCGCTTCTCTCCAAAATTCACAATCAGGTGAGGTGAGAGCTTCCTGTATGGACTTAGGTTCATCTTCGACTAAACATATTACATCTTCAATAACAAGAGGATGTTCTTGTATACTATAAATTAAATAATCGAGGCCAAAATCCTTTTGAATCCTTTATCTCTTACTTCTTCTAGGTTCTACGGTTGAAGAATCTATTGGGAGCGTATTGTCAGGTTCAACCTTCGAGAAATTTTCAATATGCCCATCAATTTTTGTTTTAAAAGGAAACTTATCTTCATGAAATATAGCATCCATTGTCTCTATAACTATATTATCCTCTAGGTTCAAGAATCTGTATGCTTTACTATGAAAGGCATATCCTATAAAGACACACCTAATAGCTCTTTCTCCTAATTTGAGAATTTTGGGGTTTGTTTTTCTAGCAAAGGCTAAACAACCCCAAACCTTTAAGTAATTCAAGTTAGGTCGTCTCCCCCTCCATAATTCATAAGGTATTTGGAGTATTTTTTTTCCGAGGTACTCTGTTAAAAACATAATTGGCAATGAGTATAGCCTCCCCCCATAAAATTTTAGGTGCACCAGCGCTAACCATCATAGCATTAGTATAGCCAATTAGTGTCCTATTTTTACGTTCTGCCACCCCATTTGAGGGAGGAGAGTAACCGGGAGTAACTTCATGCACTATCCCTTCCGAACGAATAAAGTCTATTAACCCTAAAGTCTCATATTCCCTACCTCTATCAGTTCTAAAACTTTTAATCTTTTTATTAAAGCAATTCTCTACTTCTCTCACAAAAATTTTCAATTTTTCGAATGCTTCACTTTTATTTTTAATTAAGTAGACATAGGTGTACCTAGAAAAATCATCGATAAATGTTATAAGATATCTTTTACCACCACGGGTTAAAATTCCTTCAAATTCACATATATCAGAATGAATGAGTTCTAATAATTCGGTACTCCTATAAACCGACTTGTGAGGGCTTTTACTAATCTTGGTCAGACTACAATTTTCACATTTTTCAAACTTATTACTGAGTTTAGGAATTAAACCAATAAAGCACATAGAGTTCATATACTTACTATTAACATGACAAAGACGTGCATGCCAAACGTTCGCACAAGAAACAATATAAACGGAAACTGAGTTATCTTTATTCATTTCAATGTTTAACTTGAACATACCATCACATGCAAACCCTTTCCCAACAAAGACATTATTTTTGGTGATCACATATTGGTCAGATTCAATAATTTGCTTAAAACCCACTTTATTTAGCAAATATTCAGACATTAGATTTGTGCGGATTTCAGGGGTATGTAACATATCCTTAAGGGTCAAAACACGACCAGAAGTAAATTTAATTTCAATTTCACCAATGCCTAAAACTTTAGTCATGTGAGAATCACCAAGTAACACTTTTTTCTCAACTTCTATAGGGGAATAGGTCTTAAACAAATTTCGGTCATGACAAATATGTCTAGAGGCACCCGTGTCAGTCCACCATCCATCGTAATTCTCTAACAAATTGATTTCTGTTAACATAGCCACAAGTGGCTCCTCGGTCACATTAGCTTGAGGTATGGGTCCATTTTTCCTATAACGACAATCTCTGGCAAAATGACCCATTTTTCCACAATTGAAACAAGCAACATTAGTACGTTTATGTTGCCCTTAACCATTAGGTAGGTTGCCTTGTTTTTTATATTTCTGACCGAATTTAGAACCATTTTTACAATGTCCATTATATTTCATTCCATTCCCCTTAGGTTTGAGATAGGCATTGAACTTGTTATTTTGACCATTAGGAGTGTTTTCATGGGTAGAAATAAAATTTACCTTATTGTGGTCTCCATTAGTTACCCCATTGTTGTCTTGTTTTCTCGCTTCTTCTTCACATTGTAGTCGTACCATGAGGCTCTCGGTTGTTAGCTCCTTTTGCTTGTGACGAAGCCTGTTTTGGAATTCCTTCCAAGACCCGGGAAGTTTGTCTATTATAGCAGCTACTTGCATTTGCTCATCTATTTTTACGCCCTCAGTTTTGATGTCATTAACAGGATTGAGGAGTTCTCGTATTTGTATTTGGACCGACTTATCCTCTACCATTTGAAAATGGAAAAATTTGCTACAAGCATACTTTTTCACCCCGGCTTGTTCGGTATCATATTTTTCATGTAGCGCCGTCCAAATTTCATTTGCACTTTTATAGTTAAGAGAGTAATAATCATAAAGATCATCGGAAAGGCAATTGAGAATATAATTTTTGCAATCTTTTTCATCATTTTGTCATTTTCCAACAAAGATAGCATGTTTCTTTCTTTCCTCATCACTCATTTTAGTGACATCTTTCTCATTAGGGCCCTCGTTATTGAGAATCCATACTACCTTCATGAGTTTCAAATAAAATAAGACATTTTTTACCCAACGTTTGAAATGTTCACCGGAAAAACAGAACGGCTTGTTAAGATCATTGGAAATAGGTGTAGTAGAGGTAGTATTGGCTATAGTGGAATCCATGAAACCGTCTTAAAACTGATGGAGAATATAAATAAAATTATTACCTCAATAGCGTGGAAATGAAGAGTTACCGATGAAGTAGAGCTGAGCGAGGCATGGATCACGCTTTCTTTAAGACGGTTTCCACGCTGCATCGAGGTAAATAGCGCCCCGTCCCCAGGATACAACGCTCAGCTATCGCCAACGCTCTTAGACCCTGCACTGATCTAAGAGGCCAAAACTATACTACCAAATACTCTTAATTCAAATAAAAGAAGGAAATTATAAATAAGTAGAAGAAGATGAATACTTGTTAATGTGTGTATCTAAAATATCACATTTTAATCCCTATTTATAGGGTAAAACAAGGTTAATACAACAATAACAATATTAAAAAAAATCATGCCGTTGAGGATATTGAATCAGCCATGCGTTACAAAGAGTCCAACGTCACTTTGCCTTTAATTTAATTTAATTTTTTTTTCCTTTTATTTATTATTTTATTATTATTATTAATAAAAAGGAAGAACATAGAAATTTTTATTAAAAACCAACACTTTATTTTAATGGACGGCCAAGATTTGTTGAGCATTAAAAAAATAATTTACGGTCCATACCCTTTCATGGGGCAAAAAGAAAGAAGGGTTAAATGAGGAAAATTATTATTTTTCTTTAATACTCAAAAAATCTTGGCCGTAAATTATTATTTTTTTAATGTTCAACAAATCCTGGTCATCTATTACAATAGAAGGCCAGGATTTGTCCCTCTCACACTCTCATAAAAACGTCATTCTATATATACATATATGTTACATCTTCATGTTGTCAAATAGTTGAACAATGGCATTTTGTGTTGTCAAAGAGTTGGACAAAGAAAATAGACAGCGAGTGCCTGATCAAGTTGATTGGGTCATATGGGAAAAAGGTTCAAGTCTATAGATCTGTTAGGACGCTCGGTTTTTGCAAAAATTATCATGGTGTCAGAAAAGCTCTAAAACATTGGAACATTAAAATAAAAAAAAAAAATTTGAAATTGGTTTGTCATGTTAAAAACTCAAATTTTAGTAATTTGAAAATTTTTTCCTACACTAAATATAATTTCGGGTCAGATTTTGGTTAGGTTTTGTGTCATAAAAATCCAAATCGACTCAAAACCCACTTATCAACATCAAAACCAAAATTCATTTAAAATTCATTTTTTACATCTAAATCCACAATAGGTGGATTGAATTGAATGGACATCCAATGAGTTCGGGTTCAATTGCCATCTCCAATGATAGGTTATTAATGGTTAACAACAACAACAACAAACCCAGTGCTTGCAAGGGTTCCCGCAAAAGCAGGGTCCGGGGGGTAGATGTATGCAACCTTCCCCCTTCAGGAGGCTACCCTGAAGAGAGGCCGTTTCCGATGACCCCCAATCTGAGAGGCTGGTCCGCAACATAGAGCATGCGACTCGAAGAAGTTCGATTTGAATTTTAAAAATTGCACTCATTCTACTTCTTAAATACAAAACTATTATTGTTTTTAGACCAGGATTTTCATTTTGTTGCTTTTCATCATAATTTTTGTCATGCATTGACTCATCGCATAAATACTCTAACATTTTACTTTGCACGGATGAATAACTTCGGATTTTTAAATTCTCACACTTATATGAATGGAGATTTTGCCTACTATTATTTAGATATTTAGTAATTTTTATTACGTACATTTATTTTATATGATAAGATACATTATTATTGTAAACCTTTTTAACATGAATATCATATAGGATAATTTTGTTGTAATATTAATTGAAATTTCTTGATGTACTAAAAATTATCATATCATATCAGGAAATTTATGTACTAAAAATTTCGTATTTATTATGCATTTATTTTTCTCATAATTCTATAATATTAACCATCTAATTAATACAATAATTTATTTTTTTCTTTAAATTAAAATAATTTGAACAAAAAAATTCATAATATCTGATTGGGCCATAGACCATAGATTCCAATAGAAAGGCTCAAGCTCCATTGGGCGTAAGGGCCCATTGCAGTCTCGTTACCCCGGGATACGAAATGATTAAAAGGCCCTCAGTTGAAAATCGAAATGGGCCTAAGGGCCCATTGCAATCTCGTTACCCGGGATACGAAAAGACTAAAAGGCCCTCAGTTGAAAATCGAAATGGCATTACTTTCCTCCTGTCCCAGCTCAACTCACTTAACCACGACTGTTATCGTCAGTAACCACGGTTAAGTTTCGCGGCTCCATATAAACACACACTCCGTGAGTGATTCACTTCATTCCCCGCCAGTTCCATCATTTTGATATCCTCTTCAAATTCAAAATTTCAAATCACAAAGCAAGTCGCCTTGTTTCTTCTGATAACAGCGAGCTCTAGATCTGCAAAAATGGTGATCTCTTTGTCTCTCAATCAAATTCGTTAAATTCTTACATGCTAAATCTTCATGATTTGATGGCGACTGTTCGCTACTGAATCTCAATTTAGATTTATCTTTATATTCATGGCTTTTCATTAGGTTGTTGCGCAGAAGACGAAGGAAGCGGAGATCACTGAGCAGGACTCGCTTCTTCTGGTAGTATCTCTGTTCTTCAATTTGATTGTAGCAAATGAATTAGAGCTAACGAACTATCTTAAAAGTTATGACCGTCACGCATTGAGTATGAACTGTTAATCTGCAGTGTTTAAGCTTCCAGTGCAATTAAACTGATTTTTAAAGTAAAACTTATTCAGACGAGTCTGATTTTGTCTGGAATTTGTGGCAGTATCTCTGTTCTTCAATTCGAATTAGCTTAAAGTTTTGATGGTTATGCTGAGTTTGTAATTGTTAATCTGTGGAGTTTAAGATTCTATTGCATTTAAAGTGATTATTAAAGTAGAATCTCTTCAGATGATTCTGATTTAGTCTGAAATTCGTGGTAGTATCACTGTTTTTGAATTCAATTGTAGCTAATGAACTATCTTAAAGTTTTGACGGTTACGCTTTAAGTATGTAATTGTTAACACGTGGAGAATTTCTTCAGATGAGTTTTATTTTGTCTGGAATTTGTGTTAGTATCTCTGTTCTTCAATATGATTGCAGGTAATGAACTATCTTAAAGATTTGACAGTTACGCTTCGAGTTTTAGATTGTTAATCTGCGGAATTTAAGCTTCTATTGCAATTAAACTGATTTATGAAGTAGAATTTCTACAGATGAATCTGGTTTTGTCTGGAATTTATGGTAGTATTTAAAAAAAAAAATTTTCGATCGTAGCCAATAAACTGATTTGACGGTTACGCATTGTGTATGTAATTGTTAATCTACAGAGTTTAAGCTTCTATTGCATTTAAACTGATTTCTGAAGTAGAATTTCTTCAGATGAATATGATTTTGTCTGGAATTATATTGACACAACAACAACAACAGTCCCAGTGCCTCGCGGCTCCCGCAGTAAGTAGGATTTGGGAGGGGTGGATGTACGCAGCCTTACCCCTTCCGAGAGGAAAGAAGGCTGTTTCCAAGGACCCCCAACCTGAAGTGCGTGTACGCCTGCAATTACAGCAAATCAATTTATCATCAATGGAATTAACATAATTAGTTTCCAAATGAATTACAGAAATAGGCATGCAAGTATTTAAGTGTGCATGTATGCCACAAGCAAGCGATAAATCAGAATTAACTAAACAGTATATAAATGCACTACTTGGGGTTATGACTGCCTAGGAGTCTTAAACTACAAGTCACTCGCCGTACTATCCTATGTTGCCACATCCGCTATCCTTATGCTAGCCCGCCATCGTGCCCTATTTGATGCCATCTCCTCTCTTAGGTTTAGGTGGGTTAGGTTGTGTCGAATCGTCTCCAGCCAACTCCTCTTTGGCCTGCCCCTTCTTCTTCTTCCTAGCGTCATTTGAAGCTGTTCACACCTCCTAACTGGGGCTGTGGTCGGTCTCCTAACTGTCTGGAATTATATAATTATATATATATATATATATATATATATATATATATATATATATATATATATATATGTTTTGATCGGAGTCAGGACTTGACTAGAAATTCATTTGAGTTTTTGAGGTCAGAGTTTTTGATTTCACTCGTGGTTATTTTGTCACAGTGAAATTATCAACACTGCATGTTTTTATGCAATTTTGGTTATCGCTGGACAACAATACCTGCTCACATAATTGGTTGACTCTGTTATGAAATAGTGTTTAGAATCAGATACTTAGAGTCATGAATGGGTTTCAGGGCGTGTAGTGAACCACTATCCTTAAGACCTATTGCATCTCTTGTAAAATAGTATCAGGGATGTAACGAAATCTTATAACAAGAGAAAATGAATGTAGAGAGAGAGGATTCATGTGAACTTTAAAACAAGAGAATGATATGAAATTGTTGGATGTTTTTAATCTTGATAATGGAAGAAGTATTTATAGTTTTTCAAGTGTTTCCTAGAAGAGACGCATCTCTGTATACGAAGAAACGCATCTCTTCATGAAAAGATAAAAAAACTACTTTTTACTTATTTTGAAAATACACCAACAGACTTACAGAGATGAAGCTTGTACTCTTTGTTTGGCCTTTCAATTCTCCGTTTCCATTTGCTCAACGCTTAGGATCACATATCTCATTCTCAGCAAAATTACTCTGGACACAAGCAAATTTGAATTTCTTGCTATTAATGTAAAACAACGATGGACAGACTAGGAATTTGCTCCGGATCGCCATATTCAACATCAGTTACATCAGAGGTCTTTTTCCAGAGAAGTACTTCAATGATAAATCCGTTCCTGCATTAGGTACATTTTCCTATCCATTTTCGTTGCTGCATTCTAAGTGATTGAAACCTGGTTCTCTAACGAGTCTTCCTTGATATTTGCATAAAATCGACAGAGATGAAGATCAAGAAGCTCATGCCTATGGATGCCGAGTCTCGTAGACTGATAGATTGGATGGAAAAAGGCAATTGCATTCCAACTTATTCTACACTTGCTTCTAAAGTTCAAGAAATAACATATGTTAATCAGTCTCTTGGCTTATGTTTCATTATTTTAGGTGTATACGATGCGCTGCAGAAGAAGTATTTGAAAACGCTACTATTCTGCGTATGCGAAGCAATTGAAGGTCCAATGATTGAAGAATATGCTTGTAAGATCGTGTCCTGTATCTATGACTATATCTTACCAACAACCTAGATGATAGCATCTTTTAAGCATTTAAAAATAGTGACTGAATAAGCGGTTTTACACCTCTTTGCACTTCAGTCTCTTTCAGTTACTCAAATTCTGATAGCCAAGAAGTCTCGATGAATATCAACCGCATTGGAAGCAAGAAACAGGGAGGAACATTCAAGTGCAACTCTACAACGGAAATTACTCCTAATCAAATGAAGTAATTTATGCTTAAATCCGTCTGTTTCGGATTACTTGTTCTCTTCTAAGTTCCATGAATGCTTTGAGCTTCATTCGTTTGCACCGCTGTAATTAAAAATTTAAATTGGGCATAATGTGCAGGAGTTCTGCTTGCAAAATGATCCGGACACTAGTTCAACTAATGCGCACACTAGATAAAATGCCGGAAGAGGTAAATCAGTTTAACACTCTCATTATGACATGCAACTTCTTTGTATCTTTTGTTGGTACAACATTGCATTAGGTGATACTGATACTCCTACTTTATGCTTCAGCGTACTATTTTGATGAAGCTCCTCTACTATGATGACGTTACGGTATGTCATTTTGAACTACTAGAGAGTCTTCAGCATGCTTATGCTTTACCATAGGTTTCGTCTAAATTTTCTTCTGAATACCTGTTGTGGCGTTATGAAGGCAGTGAAGGCACAAGCCATTTCATTGCTTTATTCTTGAGTGTAATTTATGTTCATTCGGTGATATGTAAGATGCCTTCAATGTTGAAATTGGATGGAACAGTGTTCAATGTTTACCGCAATAGATTCTCATCATGAATTATTGTCATATTATATATCATCTGGATTGAGGACATTCCATGGACTATACCAAGTAACCTGGGTTCTGCCTTTTATGTCAAGTTTCCTTTTTCTGTGAGTTTATTTATATGACGTGCTCCCACTTAAAATTGTTTATAATGAAACCAGTAAGAAATTCTAGTCCATGATTGAAATGATCGCGGAATCTTTTTTTTTCTTTTTCTTCTTTTTGATATTTGCAAATGCTCTGATGCTTGTCCATATTCAAATCTCAACGAGTGATCTGATGAGCAAATCATTGACCGTTATTTTGTGTTTGATGGAATTACAGCCACCAGATTATGAACCTCCATTCTTCAGAGGCTGCAGTGAAGAAGAATCCCATAACCCATGGACGAAAAATCCCCTGAAAATGGAGGTTGGGAATGTGAACAGCAAGCATTTTGTTTTGGCACTCAAAGTAAGAGAGAACTTTCCGACCATTCAACTCTGCTTTTGGCACACAAAGTATCAAAGAGGGCACCAACACGTCGTCACCGGATCCCATTAGAACTCCGAAGTTAAGCGTGCTTGGGCGAGAGTAGTACCAGGATGGGTGACCTCCTGGGAAGTCCTCACCCTCAGGTTGGGGGCACTGGGAAACAACCTCTTTTCAGGTTAACACCCTGAAGGGGGAAGGTTGCATACATCCGCCACCCCAGACCCTGTATAGGCGGGAGCCCTTGAGGCACTGGGTATGGTCCTTTCCTTTTATTTACCCTATTTGTGATGAACATAATCATTTTACAGGTTAAAAGTGTGCTTGACCCTTGTGAAGATGACAATGAAGACAGCCAGGATGGTAACGTGAGTTTGGGAGCTGATTCTGTTCAGGGAGATGACAGTGCAGAGTCTGGCAGCGAGGCATGTTTTTTACTAGGCTTAGATGATAACCCACTACCAAACAACTATCACATACATACTAAAATATTGTGTCTTTTCCTCTCACTCAGGTTAGTTCATCACAAGAGGATCAATACATAGTTGCTCCACTGGGTAATTACTTAAAACTTCTGCGCAAATTTTTAATGCTTGTAGCGCCCTGTTAAACGTTTTCTTTGCAATTATAAATATATTTTTCTTAAAAAATTTTATCTTTATGGTTTCATTTCATAAATCTGTATGAGTTGCATACCTGGCCAAGTTGAGGTTAAAGCGAAGCATATGATGTGAGATTACGACGAAAAATGTTTTTCCCTTTGTGAACAAGAATATTTTTCCATTTCGTTGAGGGGAAATCAATTTTCCCTCTATTGAGGATAACATTTCCCATGTTTGTGGTTATTGTTATGAATTTATTCAAATGAACAATATAATTGAGATGGAAAATGTTTTCCTTCGAAACAAACAAAATTTTAAATAAAAGTAAAATTGATGACTCGTTTTCATTTTTATTTTCATAGAGAAGCAACAACAACGTCAAGAAGATGCTGCTGCTTCAGAAGGTAGATCTACGACACTTTTACCCATTATTTGTACACGTTTTCTCACATTCTCAATTCGAATCTGCTTAATTAATAATAATGTTTATTGGTCTCGTTTTTGCTATACAGATGATACGCAAGATGCAGCTGAAGATGAACATCAATTAAGCCGGGTTAAAGATTGGATCAGTTCTTGCCACTTGGAATGCATAGAGATCACTGATGTCTTTGCGAATTTCCCAGATATCTCAGTGGTATGACTCTCATTGATTCTATAACATGGTCAATCTCAGTATATTTGTTTTAGCATTGTGCAAAATAGCGATTCAATGCTGCTAGTTGCTCCTCAACTCATAGATCTTTTGTTCAAATTTTGTGGTTTCAGGTGTTGATTGAAGGTACATATTGCTCTGGACCAAAGAATTTAAAACTATAGCTAAATTCAAGTTACAATGGTTCATATACATTCATTTTGAAAAACTGATACAGAGATCATGGGCAAGCTTGTTGATGAAGGTTTTCTATCTAAATCTGGGAGGGACACCTATGCTGTTAAAAAGCAAAAGGTTCTTTGGATTTCTCTATTTTTTTCTTATCATATTACCGATTTGATAGTAACTTTTTATCGGTGAAAAAATTGCAGACAAGTGACTATGAGTTTGAGGTGAAAGAAGAAATGGATGATCCAGTGATGTCGTATAGTGACAAAGCTCCTCAAGCTACTAGAGAAGGCTACCTGTACATGAAGGTCCGTAATTTATATAGATATAAGTACTCTGAACCAAGCATTATCTAATCGTACTCAACATTACCGCTAGTTGCATAGCAGCAAACTCTCTAAATTATCCTAAAATCTGTAAATTGCGAAACAAACCCATATATATTCCATTGAAGATCCGTTGCAAATAGAATAAATGCCAACTTCCGATGAGCCTTGCCAGTCCAAATATACCATAAGAACAAGCTTTTGCCTAAGTTTCAGAAGGAACTCAAACAAAAGTGGGTTTTAAGGTAAGTAGAATAAAGGATCCTCAAGGCTATTTTCATTAACGCGATGCAGTCTACCAGCTGTTCAGAAAATGATGTTTATTACTATGCCAAGTCCTTGACTTCCAGGTTTTCTGAATGCAGGCCTTATATCATGCTCTTCCCATGGACTATGTAACAATTGGAAAGCTCCACAGCAAACTTGAAGGAGAAGCAAACCAGACAACTGTGAGGAAACTAGTTGACAAAATGATCCGAGATGGATTTGTCGAACCTACTAGCAATCGTAAACTAGGTTCGTTTGCATTGCTAAAATGAACTGAAATCATGCTTGTCAAACTATGTATCAACAAGAATGACATTTTTTTTCTGTGTACCTTTGTCTGTTGAGCATACAGGCAAGCGCGTGATTCATTCAGATTTCACTGAGAAGAAGCTAAGTGAAGTGAAGAAGGCATTGGATATGGATGCTATGGTTTTCATTATAGCCTTGTCTTTTCCTTTTCTTCTGGAATTTTTGATGGTCTTATAAGAAAACACAATCTTAAAAGTTACGAGGTTCATTATGATGAACAGGATGTGGATATCAATGCATCACAAAACGGACCGAATCATGGGGAGGTGTCGAAAAATGGTAAGGATTTTAATCATTTCTATGTCTGTAATCCCACTTGGTCCTAGCGCCCCATGAAATATCATGTCTAATATGGCCATTGAATACAATGAATTTCCGTTGGTCTAGTATTACGGATGTAAACGAATCAAACGTTCGATGAACTACTCGCAATCCAAAACGCTTACAGTTCACTCATGTTCGTTCTAAGGACTCGTAGCTTATCAAGTCAAGTTCAAGCAGGCGCAGTAAGCTTATTGAGCCAATTTCGAATAATGTCGGCTTGTTAATGTTCACGAAAAATTGGATAAGGGATTGATAAGAGCTCGTTAACAATCAGTATTAACTAAAAATATTTTGATAGTAACTCAAATAAGTTTGTTCAATAGCGAGCTCGACTACATAGCAAGCTCGGCTCGGTTATGAGCTTGATTATGCTAGCAAGTAGAGCCGACTAGAGTATCAAACATACAAATATCTCAAACCTAGCTTGAACAAAGATTTCAAAGCTCGATAAGAGCTCGGCTCAAACTTGAGCTCTAGTTCGAACAGAGTGCTCAATTCATTTACATCCCTAGCTAGTATATAGACTGCAACTTTGTCGCATATAAGTTCCAAATGGTTATAGTTGATAAATGGTTGTCTATGATTTTTAGACAACAAGGCAGATATGTCGACATGCGGCGCGCTACACTCAATAGGATCAGATCTAACAAGGATGAAGGTTACTTCTAATACTGAGATTCACCAGAATGGTTCAGTCAGGACTGATCAGACTCTCTCAAGGACAAGGGACATTCCCAACACACCCACAAGCAATGCTGGGGTTAGTGTGTTTCTCTCTTTTTCTCAAAAGGGGTGGGAGGCAAGTAAGTTGAGATTGGAATACGCGGGCTTTAAATCTAGGATCTATATTTATCCATTTTTTCGGCATTATTATTTCCGTGACCCTACTCTGGTGGGAGCCCATGTGACATTAGGTTTGTTGTTGTTGTATTATTGTTAAATTTTTTGGGTATTAGATCTAATCCACGGAGTCAGCATATGTCTGAGATTCACATATAAATTCAAGTGGGTTTTTTACTAGACAATAAATATTAGGTGGAATAGCTCACTAGGCTTATATATTGATCTTTCCCTCTCACAACTTTAATATGGGGTTTTTACTAGACATATATGTAGAGTTCTTAACTATTATTTCACCTTCCTAGTGATTTGTGAATATGTTACAATCATCCTTGTTTTGGCAATATTATCAATAATTTTTGAATCAACCACCGCTATAGGAAGATTAGTCGAGATCCCAAGTAACGAAAGTAGCTACTTGGGGGGTCCCCAATTTATTGAGTCCCTTTGAAAATTAGTTACTTATGATGCATTATAAACGTATATGTACATAGATTATACAAAGAACCCACATATTAGCGGGTAGATGCAGATTAATCGCGGTATGCTTAAACTGACTTGAACACCTCAATTACTAAAAAGGAGTCCACTAACCAAACTTGCTTTAAGCCCCTAAAATCTTGGGATAGACCTTAAATACACGTCGTAATAAACGATTTCTTCTGGGTGCGGTTCAGATGCAGCCTGTAGCTTCAAGGGAGAGCATGGTGCCAGGGAATGCTAAATGCAGAAACAACGGGAATAACACCAAGGGAAATATGGCTGCTAATGATGTGATTTGTACCAGATCATCCCAAGACAAGCGATCTAGGAAGCTCAGCATGGTATTTGTATTATATACTTCATTGCCGTGGTGTAACAACAGTTATTAATTCATATGCTACCTTCATTTTCTCTTTTCTTTTTTGATTTTGATAGGTAAGCAAGTTGGGTGTGTAGGAATTAAGAGCGTAAATGAGCCAAGCTAACTCGTGCTTGTCATAAAGATTGAAAGGCTAGGCTCATCTTGAGCTCGAGCTGAGTCGGCCCTTAGCTTATCAAGCCTAGTCCAAACCTAGGGAGGTTTGAGCTAGGCTCTCGAGCAGCAACAACCCCCCAGTGCTTCAAGGGCTCCCACATATACAAGGGTTTTTTTTTTTTTTTTTTTTTTTTGGGGGGGGGAGCCTTGTGGGGATCGAAGCCACCTCGCATCATTAGCAGTCGGAGAACTCCTCCACTAGGCTATGTCAATAAGGAACGGTATACCCAAATCTATATATTCAGTACAGATGAATAATCCTTAAATTATAAAAAATAATTATTTAGAATTATTTATATGACCTGATTATTTACAGCTACATGTATTATGTCTACAGTAATGTCCCTTTTTATTTATTTTCTCGATATATTATTGTTATTGCTTTTTATTTAGTTAAGTTCTTTTTATTTTTTGGGGGAAACAGGTGCGAGAGCCAATCCTTCAATACTTGAAGCGCCAGAAATCCCAACCTCTCTGAAAAGCTCCAAGGAGTCAGGTACCAATTTGGTTTTACATATTTTGCTGTCAGTTATAGAAAGTATGGCTAGAATCAAAGTGATTAAGAGAAGAATATAGGCATTTCAATATTAAAGAGAACTTTAAATAATTTCAAATAATGCAGATTTGGTTGTTGAATTTAGTACACTACTATTCAGTTCGCTAAATCTTCTTAGCGTGGAAACTAAGACTTACTACATGGTGGTGAAGTTTACAGTATGTTAATAAAGTTTTGTTTCATTGACTGCAAATAGATGTTAATTGCTTAGAGCATTTATGTCGGGTCTTCCTGGTATTGTTTAAGAAATTAAAAACCAGGTTTTGAAAACAATTCTTTCGATTTTTTCTTTTTAATTTACGGTTTTCACTTAAATTTGAAAAGAACTTTCTAGTACCAAAAAACCAAAAACAACATACCGAAATGATACCGAACAAGTCCTAAAGTTTTGGAATAGTTGGTTTAGCATAAACTATGCGACAGAGCCACAAGGAAGCCAAAACCATATGCAATCATTTAATTAGCAAATATATACTATGTACAAGCTTTGATAAATTTCCAGTAGGCAATAAACAAAAGGAACCTAGAACATATCAAGAGAATAGGCTCGTTACTAAGAAATAGCATGAATAAACCAACAACAAACCCTATCAATAAACAAACGTGTCAGGATCCTCTCAATTTCAAGGTTGACGATGAAGAAAGCAGCATCATCCAACGTAATCTCACAACTAACGCATGAATCGTACTCGTGGGGATTTCCCGCTATATACTTCAACTCTCTGTTCAGCCCTAAATGTTTTAGATTAGGATACTTAGACGTTGATCTGAAACTTGGATGCTTCAAATTAGACTAAAATCAAAGAACAATCTTAGGGCTTGTTTGGTGTTGTTTTTTGTCTGTAGTTCTTGGCTTTTAGAAATCGAAAACTATATTTTCAAAATGAATTTTGCTGATTTTTGGTTTCTACTTCCAAATCTCCAGAAAAACCATTCTCTAATCGGTTTTTAGTTTCTTACAAACTAAAAACCGCAAATAAAAATGATACCAAACATGCCCTTAGATAAGAACCAAGTCTGACTTTTAGACACATACCTGTATCCAAGCACTACATATCCAATAGTTAACGTAGAAGGCCATAAGAAGGCATATCTTCGATCCGTAGCACATCATCCATCATAAGTTCCTTTTCTAGCTGAGCTCGGGTCGATTTTAGAACTTCCTATACCGTCAGATGAATCAAATATAGCAGCAATTAGGTTAAGTTATATTCCACATATAGGACTTAAAAGTGAAATGAGGCTAAGGTTCTCACGTTGAACTCCATGTAAGTTGCATTTTTCTGCAGCCATAGCTTGTCCATCACCACAAAGGCTACACAATAGAGCACGTCAAAGACCCATTCATTTTCTGCAAGGTGTCACAGTTATTAGCAGTTGGGAGCGAGTAGTTATAGAAGTTTCTAAAGATAGGAGCATGGAGCATTTATGTTAAAATATAGTGTTATTTACACCAAAGGTCCCTATACTTTGCTCATTGTGTCAATTTAGTCCTTCTACTTTTAGTTGTTTCAATTTAGCCCCCTCTACTATTTACATTGTGTCAATTTAGTACTAGAGTAAAATTTATGTTAAGTTATTGATTAAATTCTGAATGATTCAGCTATAGGTTGGATTAAATTAAGTCAATTGGTGAATTTGTAGTGGATTATTTGCATCTAACATGACTGTACCGTTAAAAATTACATCATTAACTTAACTTGAATTCAATAATTGGTCTAAATTGACACAATTTAAATAGTAGAGGGACTAAATTGACATAATTAAAAGTACAAGGACTAAATTGACACAATGGACAAAGTACAGGGACCTTTGGCGCAAATAACTCTAAAATATATTAGCTATATGAAACAAGTCACTGATATTTTACTGATTAAACCATCGGAGCATGACGCTCTAAAACAAAGTAAATACTAAGCACTAACCAAGCAAATTTATTTCAACAGTTTCATTATCCGACAAATAATGGACGACAAAGAAAACGAAGTCTTATATTTGAGGCTACGTTCTATTTTAATAAGTCTTTTTGTGAATAGCTAGTTAAAAAAAAAGCCTTGAGCGAAAATCCTTTTCTAATCAAAGAGAAGGTGACTTTCTCTTAAAGAAAAGGGACAATATTTTCCTTTACAAGAGGGAATACATGTTCAATTTTGATCCTACACCGTCAATCTCAAATCAATTTCAAATAGATCAAACATGAATCATTTATAAGTTTACATAATTGAATTCTGAATCAAACCAAACAAAATCATAAAGAAATAAAAATTGATAGTTACAAACCTTTTTAGGTAAAATATTTTTCCTACAGAAATTGTTTTCCATCCGACAAAAACAGAAAGTATTTTCCCCATTAAAACAATTCAATCCTAGGTTGAATCTCGTTTAAGTCGTGTTTCTCTTAAGTTTGATAAGCGTTTGAAATACGAATCTAACTTCGAAACATCAACTCGTGTTTTTAAACATGAAACTTAAAAATGTTTTAAAAGTACAGGTAGGCATAACCTCGTACCTGATAGCATCTGCAAGAAAACCGCCCTCACAAAGGTTCTACTTTTTACTGCCATTTAGAAGCACAACAAACACAAACACATCATAAATCATTTATTCAAACCAATGAATTTTCCAGATTTCAAATTACGAGCTTGTTCGTCCAAACTGTGAAAAAATTATTATTTTTATAAAAGTTCTACCAATAGTAATATTACTCTCAAAAACTTTTAATTTTTGCTTTCTTTTTTGCTTCAAAAGAAAAGCACTATTTACTTGTTTTTGTTTAAAAGTAAAAAAACAGTTTCTACTTCTATTTAAAAACACTTTTCTTTGCAAGCCTAACACCCGTAAAATTAGAAAAGAAGCTTTAGCCAAATAGGTCGTAGAGGTCCATTATTTTTCTTACCGGAATCTAGGTCGAGCATTTGTATTATCATAAAGGTGATGTTTACGCCAGCAACAGCAAAAGGGTATTCCCATGCGGCTCGTTTTCCGGTTTGCTTTTTTACTAGCTGCTGGAAAGACGTCTGCAACGAAGATGATGAAACATTAAACTAAGTTAAAAGAGCTTTTATCATGACAATTCAAATGCGAATAAATGCAAATGACACATGATAAAGATGGTAACATTCAAAGGAATTGCAAATTATTGGCTTAACTTGTAAAGGAGCCAAGATCACTAGCAAATCCAGAAAAATTTTCAGTTCGAGGTATTGGTGATAAAAGATGTGAAATGGCATATTTGACATTATATAGCCTCCATTTAGCGTTTAGGGTAGCACCCTAAAGGGGTAAGACTACGTACATCACTCCTTCCCAGACCCTGCTTTGTCGGGAGCTTTTGTGACACTGGGATTGTTGTCGTTGTGATATTGAGATGACTAGAGTTAAAAAATATGGGCATATATCAAAGATATGACAAATAGAAATAGAGTATTGAAATATGACAGTGTAAGAAAATACTGTAAAACTTAGATAAGCGAAGAAACCATTTACAAAACAAATTGTACAAAACATCAAGAAATATTTTCCATCCTAGAGAATAATCTTGCTTTTTTTTTTATTTATTAAACCACATAGTAAAAATCAGTATCATCCTTTAAAAACTTTTCAAGTTCAAACTTAGCTCGGCGAGTTTTAAACTGAGCTCATTTCGACACGTTTAAGTTGGTAAATTAGCTAAAGATTCGCACATAAGTCACTGAGCCAGAGCTTGCTTAGATCAAATAAGGCATTATTTAACATCCACAAATTAGAGAAAATAAAAGTTTTAGGAACTAGAGTCTTACAGAAAATGTCTTGGCAAAGAATAACAAGTTCTCCAAAGAAATATACCCTGCTCCTCTGTTTCATCAGCAACATCGGGATGATCAAAAAGGATTGAAGCGACAGCTATAGAATCACGAAGAACACATAAATCCCAAACCTGAAATCAGTAGAGGGATCTCGTCCTTGCCAACCCATTTGTTTCCATTGATCCGAGATCAAACCTTGAAGCTCTTGATCCGGGTATGTAGCTGACCACAAAGCTTTAAGCGCTTCCTGTCATTGAAGTGTAAACAAACCGAACATTTGATGAATTTAAGTGAAAAATTAGGTAAAGTGTAGATGTTGAAAAGAAGCTCATCATTCATCAGTGATCTCCATACAAGGTGCATCATCATGTACCTGGTGATCTTCTCTAGAAGGATCAAAATAGACCTTCGTTCGATGCTTTAACCTTCTAAGCCTTTCCTCCTGTAAAAAATTAATGAAAAAAAACACTTAAAAGCGTATTCAGTGTGAGAAAAATTACATACATAAGAATATCAACAAATTTTGAAAAAGGAACAAAAAACCACCAATTCGTTTAGAAAAATACTAACAACAAATCGTATATGCAACGACTGTGATAGTATATAACGCCTTTTATTCGATTCCACGACTACTTCCAAGTCTGAGCAGCAGATCGAGGGTTTGTTTTCCTTTCTGGTTCACAATTTAGGAGCTTTTGGTTTAAAAAGAAAAGTCCTTTAAATAGAAACAAAGTTATCTTTTTACTTTTAAGTAGAAATAGAAAAATAGTACATATACTTTAATGTAGAAGTAAAAATTAAAAATTTTTCAAACAAAAATACTCTTATTGATAGCACCTTTACAAAAGTGCTAATGAAAAAACAATTTTTTCACAGTTTGATCAAACAAGCCTTAAACGAGAACTACAGAAGACCTAACAATCGGCCTAAAATTGTCAAATCTGTACCGTGGATCACACACTTTATTCTGTGCAGCCGACCCCTCCTGAGAAAAAAGGCTTAGATTGTTGTTGTATCCCGAAATTCGGTCGTAATGCGGTAATAGTAAAAGAATTTTACCTGAAAGGGAGTCAAGTTGAAGCATATCCTTCCATGAGTACCCTTTCTCTTAAAGCAATAACAAGTAAGCCCTTTTCCTATTCGTAACGGCGTACCACAAGTTGCATCCTCTGAACCTGAAAAGGATAAATCTTTGAATGTATTAGAGCTGGCAAAATCTGACACGATATAATAACCCAACACGAAGTTATTGAGGTAAACTCAAAAGTAACACAACTTGACTCGGTTTTCACAAAAACCTAACATGAATTATCATTCTTAAGCAAATTTAATTAATTAACATGTTTGCTATGTGTCGTTATGGTATGAGGCAAACATATGAATTTAACATGATTACTTATTAATAGAATCCTTTTTTAGAGTTGGGGGCCCTCGGACACATCATCCCTTCAGGGTAACACCTGTAGAAGTAAGACTGCATACATTTTACTCTCACTAGACCCCGCCTTGGCGAGAGCCTTTCAGGCACTGGGTTTGTTGTTTTTGAACTTATTAACGGAAACCAAACAACTACACAACTTCATTTCTTCATCTTGTTAACTAGAACACTGAAATTCATCAAATAATCATCTTTACTACATGTTTCCCTGGAATTCCCCTTATTAATAGAGGGGTGTCTATTTAATAGATTAATCATCGCTGAATACTTTGTCAATGAATCAACTATCCTAAAAGCTTAAGTTGTCAGGTAAAAGGCCCATTAACAGTTTATATATTATAGTATGTGTCCTCACGCAATGTTTCTTACAATTGACACATGGAAAACACACAAGTCCATCTAACTTGGTGAAATTCGATTACTATTACGAGTATAGGTTGCTAGGATTCAAATTCAAGATTTTCACTCAAAGAGTATTTGATATCGTGTAAAGGAACCTATTGTTCTGAAAACTTATATTGTTAAGCAAAGGACAACAAATTATTTTAGGGAGTTATTGCCTGAACAATGATACAACAACAACAACAATCCCAGTGCCATAGGGACTACCGCACGAGGCAGGGTCTGGGGGGGTGGATGTACACAGCCTTCCCCCTTCCGGGTGGAAGAGAGGCTGTTTCCGATGACCCCCATCTTGAAGATCGAGTCGTCATGAGAACATGGTATCCTGGAAATCATGGAAGCCACAAATTGCCCTGATCTTGCTCTAACAATAACAATTTTTCCCTAACAACACCGTTACCCTTATTTTATACTATATCAAATACTACGTCCTTTGATTTGACCAAATCCAACACATAGCACACTTTGTTTAAAGCACAATTTGAAAATTTCCCATTTTTGACACCTACTCCTCATGAGTGGGTGAAATTTCACTAGGTCTTAAGCATCGAGCCACGAAATTGACATAAATGAAATTCACATATAAGCACAATTAAGGTTTCATTTCAAAATTAACTGACATCAGATGGAACAATTAACTAGCTTATATACACTGGTCTCTTTTCTCTCACAATTTCAATGCGAATGTTAAATTTTCATCTGACCCACTTAACTAACATACATGAGATCTACATATAAACTCAAGTGGGGTTTTATCAGGCTTATATGTTGGTCTTTTCGTTCCTACAACTTTTATGTGGAATTCACATCTGACTCACATGTAGAATTCTTTAACACTTACATGTGAAGTTGTATAATATTACAACTGAGGGCACACAAACCTCAATTATGCAGTAAAATAGAGCAAGAAAAAGAAACAAAAGCAATGAACAAATGAATGAATTGCCATTTCTAGTACTAAAAATCAGCAATTTGATCAAAATGCAAGCCACAATCAATCATTTTTTATGCAACACTTTGGAATCCGATACAAACATTATCGAGGGTCACGCCCGATTTAGTCTCGAGCCTTCTTGACTGCCACTTTGCCCGTGCCAAATCAGCAACTCCACATCATCAACCTAAACCCTAATTAATTAGTATAAATCAGGGGTTCGAGTAGGTTAGTGAGTATGTTAGATGATTAAAGTTGATGTTTAGCGCTCTCTCCCCCCTAATCTTCTTCCATGTAATTCTCTCCTTTTCTTTTATGTAATTCTCCTATTTCTTCTACAACAACAACCCAGTGCCTGAAGGGCTCCCGCAAAAGCGGGGTCTGAGGATAGATGTACGCAACCTTTCCCCTTCTAGGGGTTGCCCAGAAGGGAGGCCGTTTCCGAAGATCCCCAGCCTTCTCCTCTTTCTTCTATCAATATAATACTATCTTCACGTTTTTATACGCGCATATCCTGATCCAATTATGTATCATAACAGAATCAGAATTGCAAAAATGTAGAGAGAGAGAGAGCGAAAAATGAAAAATGAAGAGAGAGAGAGAGAGAGGGACCTGAAGGAGAGAGAGAAGGAGAAGACACGGCGGCAACGCAATTTTGGGGAGGTCTCTCCACCACCCTCATCTCTCTCTCTCTCTCTCATCTCTCTCTCTCTCTGCTCTCGCTCTTAATATTGCCCACTCTCCCACTTAAATAAAAGGCTAAAAGGGAAAAGAAACATATCCAGTATTTCAAAAGCTTTCGCCTATACAGGATCTGAGGATGATAAATTTATGCAGCCTTCTTCCTTCAGGGTATTAACCTAAAGAGAGGCTGTTTTCCAATGCCTCCAACCTGAGGGTGAGGACTTCCCAGAAGGTCACACATCCTGGTACTACTTAAATAAAAGGCTAAATTACATATTAGTATCACAATTTAATATATTAATTTTTTTAGTTTATAAAATAATTTTTAATCTAAAAATTTATATATATTTAATAAATTAGTTCAAATTATAGTTTATAAAACTGTAAAATAGGTCTTTTGTGCAACTTTACTTATTAGAAGTGTCACAACATTATAATTTGGTTATAGGGTGAGCAAAGTATTTAAAGTTACCAACAAATAATAGTATATTTTATATTTTTTACATAATTATTTGAACTATTTTATATTAAATACATGCTAATTATTAGACTGATAAATTATTTTATAAAGTTTGTAAATTAAAAAATTAACATTCAAACTTGACTTATAAAAAGCTTACTTATTAGCCGCTTTATAAACACTTACCAAAAAAAAAATAATTTATAGATCGAAGTTTATTTATGCATATTTTATTATGATAATATGTTATTATATATAAGGAACTATATGAATATTTAGAATTTTTTTATGTCAAAATTTAATGAATTTTTATTAAAAATTAACTACTTTTTAGCAACAAATGTTGATATTATATTTTATGCGGAAATAAAACAATATACTCGGATCTGAATCGAATCAAATACCACGACAATAACGAAAAACAAACGGACTAAAAGAGAAACGAAACAATAGACACAAGGATTTACGTGGAAACCCCTTTACAATCGAAAGGGGAGAAAACCACGGGCGAAGATCGGAGCTTTTATTATTGAACAAAAGAAGAAGACGAATTACAAAGATTCTTTCTCTCACACACTCTCGTTTTGATTGGTGCGGCGCCGCCAAGGGAAATAACCTCACTTTGCTTTTGGATGAAGAATATGACGTACCCACGTCCGTATTTATAGAAGCGCGTAAACCCTGTTTCCCGATCGATCGGTTCCTCACCCATCGATCGGCCGCCTCTCTATAAGCGTCCCTTGTTTACGTAACATTCCCGATCGATCGGGGTCTTCACGTCCTTTCTTCTTAACTCGCCAAGTAATTTTGAGACATAAACCTAACCTATTTAGATTACGATACTGAGGCATGTCAGTGCAATCCGTATTGCGAATCCAATTTGACTAACAATATATCAGAAATTATAAAGTTTTAGGATTTTATTATTTTTGAATATTAGTTTTAATATTTTTTTTTTAATAAAATACCTTATATTAAAATTTAATAAATTTTTATTTAAAAATATTAACATAAAATATGATCACGATAATAAATAAATATTTTTATTAGAATTTCATGATTTTTTTACCAAAATGTACTGACATAACAAATAGTTTTGACAATATTATAAAGATAGTTTACATCAAATTTTGATTATTTTTATTATAATTAGTTAATTTCTTGTTGAGTGTTCATTTACCAGATACCAATGCAACCGAATCCCATTAGAATTTCGAAGTTAAGCGTGCTTGGATGAGAGTAGTACTAGGATGGATGACCTCCCGAAAAATCCTCGTGTTGCAAACCCTATAAGATTGGGAATTTTCGGAAATAACCTCTAAGTAGGGTCACACCCTGAAGGGGTAAGGCTGCGTACATCCACCCCTCCCAATCTCCGCTTATGCGATAGTTCTTGAGGCACTGGGTCTGTTGTCTTTAGTTAATTTCTTTTAAAACTATTGAAATGACTTATATATCCTTGCAACCATGTGTGAGTATTTTCTGTTCAAAATTATATGCATCTTTGTAAAAATTTATCAAATTTTAACATAAGATATCCAAATTTAAATATTATAATACTTTACTATATATATATTAAAATACCTAATAAAAGAACAAAACACAGCATATCTAAGTGATAATTAAACAAAAGAGTAAAGGATGTTTTTGTTGGGAGGGTGGGTGCGAGCAGGTGAGGGTAGGGCACCACTCTGCAAGGGGTGGGAGAGGGATTTGTGGGTCTTTCCTTACTTACCAAAATGGCCCCCATTTATATTATGAGAATTAAAAAAACAAAATTATTATTATCAGAATAATAATATAATTTATAAATAGTGAGAGTTATAAAATTATCTTTAAAATCTATGATCTTATTCTAATAATAGCAATTTGACCTTGAAAATAACATTATCCTAAAATATCATATCAAATATACTCCGAATAGTGTTATTTTCGAGATAAATCGAGATAGAGTTATATAGGTGTATATTAATAGGTAAATAAATTGGAATATAAGTGATCGGAGTTTAAAGTCAAAGAACAACACCATAACTACTTATTGTTTACTAGTAGTTGTAGCATTATCCCGAGTCAAATTGTTATTACTTATATGCTATTCAAGTTACTCATAAACCATTATTGATTTATCGAATTAGTACCAAATGAACTATATTTAACAAGATGTTCGTTGCACCTTGCAAATTCTACAGAGATATTCTTTATCTTGTGATCAGTTGCTTGGTCTAGTTTGGGCTTATGCATGGATTGGTGGAGCTTTTCAACTGTCGTCCTTAGCTCTATGCGGGATCATTTTGATTAGTGACTTGCGTATAAAATAGGTAAAAATTTTCAATAGAAATCATAAATTATCCTTTTTCTTGTGGTAATATAGGTCAAATATCGAACAAGAGAAATAGAATCATCTTTGATAATAGCGACATTCCCAGTGCCTCAAGGGCTCCCGTCTAAGCAGGGTCGGGGAGAGAGGTGGATGTATGCAGTCTTTCCCCCTTCAAGGTAGCACCCTAAAGGGAGGCTGTTTCCGAGAACCTCCAACTTGAGGGGTGCAACACGATGACTTCCCAGAAGGCCACCCATATTGATACTACTCTCGCCCAAGCATGCTTAACTTCGAAATTCTAATGGAATCTGGTACTTGCGTGTTGGTACCCTCTTAGGTATTTTTGATAATGATATCCCATTAAAAATGAGACTTAGATTCTAGATAGGAGGTGGTATCTCGAATTTCCATACTCCCTTGGCAAAGAACATCATCATTATCGATAAAACTGTTACGGACTTTAGTATGATTCAAGAATTGATGAGAAATGTCAGGATCAATTACTGTTTTATGGAAGCAAATAGTGTTACGGATTGGTTAGTAAAACTTGGTCATTAGATCCCCTTCACTGTGATGTGGTCTTCCCCGCCGAGTGCAGGCCTTCGTGCTTTGATTCTCTCGGATGCGCTGGACGCATTCCTCGTACCGTCGTGAAAATGAAGTTCTAAATTGAAAAATATTTGTATGATGGATGAATGTCAAAATCTGATCAATAAGCCACTTATTCATAAGTAATTTCACTCATCAACCAAAGCACATACAACTCATTTACAATCAAAATGCAGTTAAATTGATAAATAAAAGATGCTCACTTTATTTTCATTTTCTAAAACGGTACACGCAATTTAATTATACAATAAATATGACAAAATATCATTTAGTCCAATAATCTAAATGATCGTTTGACACATATATCATATATTCAAACAGATACATAAACTAGTGTGTGAAACATTATATCCTTATACGGCATTACTGAAATTAATACTTGCGACGACAAAGGGTAAGGCCATCTCCAATGGAAAGGAGGGTGGACTCGACTCGTTTGTCGTTCGCAAGGAAGGGGTTGACCTTTTTGAGGGCCTCGTAACCGTGCTTTTTCAAGTAGTTTAAAATCGGATCATTCTTCTTCATATCATCGTCCGAAAGTGCTACAGTCCCGAACCATAGGGTGTTGTCATAGGCAATAAGTCCCCCAACTTTAACAAGCTTCAATAGGAGCTCGTGGTAGTTTATGTAGTTGTCCTTGTCCGCGTCCACAAATGCAAAATCAAATGTCCCTTCTTTCCCCTGCGCATTGGTTAAAAAACTTATTAATCGACCACTCGTATTTGAAATCATTTTGGATTTGTTTGTGTTTGTTTTGTGGGTTCAATATAGTTTATTTAGCCAAGTTGGAATAGGGAGTGCTCCACTCATTAACAGTCTTGATTAGGTTAATAATAAATCAATAATAACTCAAATAGCTTGATTATGGTGACGAGCAAACACGACTACAGGCTCGTCGCATTAAGAAGACAAACCCTAATCAAAATATGTAATAGGTATACACTATGGAAAATAGACTAATCAAAAACTATCACACCCTAAAATTAACAAACACTCGGAACCTTGTGAATAGGTCAATATTATTATTTGTAAATAGCTAATCGTTCTTAGCTAAGCTAGTTTCTCATCTCTTTTCCCGATTTATGTGATTCTTTTCCTTTATGCTTTTTGATTGTTATATATAGCTCTTGCGAATTTTATCCAAGAGTCTCATATTCTATTTCTAATAATGCAGAGCATCATTTTAATTATTTAAAAACAAAAGATGTGGGTGTTAATATAACCACGCCTTTTGGCTTGGCCCTTAAAGTTGATATACATGAGATCCATACATAAATTCAAGTAGGGTTATACTGTAAAATCAATTGACACTAGGTGGAGTAACCCACTAGACTTATACGGTGGTCTCTTTTGTTTCATAACTACCATATTATAATTCAACTAAACTCACATATGGAGTCCTCGTACCTGGGCAATGAGGTCATTTAAGTGGGGCAAGGCAGTGCCATGCAAAAAGTTGATCTTGTGCTCCACTCCTGCCTTCTTTATTGAGGGCAACCCTACTTCATACGCTTCTCTGTCCGGATCTATTGCTGCTACCTGTACTTTTTTTAAAAATAACTCTAAATGTGAGTTCATATCAAAATCTCGAGGGTTTCAATAGAAAATATGTTTTGTCTCAGTTAGATTGTTTTTTACATAGCTTCATAACAAGAATCATAATCACAGAAAATATTTTCCTCTGTTGAGGGAAAATCAACTTCTCTTCGACAAAAGAGGAAACCATATTCCTTCCCGAAAGAGAAAACGTTTTTCATTATGACCTCGTGTCATATACCTCACATCAACCTTAACTTGTTAAACTTTATCTAGCCTTGGGCACGGGGTTTCATTATCAAACCAAGTAACATTAGGTATATTGATCTTCTCTCTTACTACTCTAACAGTGAGATTCTCACTAGACTCACATGTAAAGTTGTTAACAAAACTTGATCATGTATAAACCTCACACAAATTTACGAAATGAAACTACCTTTCTTGACCTTATAAACAATAATTTTATGCAAGGAAAAAAGTTTTTCACTGAGCCTAAATAATAAAAAGAAGAGAAATAAGGAGAGAGAAATGAAAATGACCTTGCCATCTTCAGGAAGAGCAAGAGCAGTAGCAAGAAGTGAGTATCCAGTAAAGACTCCGACCTCCAAAGTGTTCTTGGCCCCCATCAGATTCAAAATTAGCGATATGAATTGTGCTTCATCCACTGGCACATTCATCACGCTCCTGATATTCCCAATAAATTATATATATAAAAAACTCATTTCATAAAATACGCCCTGATATTTGAGTAAGTCGAGCCCGAGCTCGTCAAGCTTGACATTTGACTCGGTTACATTTAGCTCAACTTGAACATAAAATTCAAGCCGAGCTTGAACTACATCGGTGATCAACTTTGATCATAACAATTGTCATTTTCCTGCTCATTTAAGCTCAATTTTGTCCCATTTAGGATCAAAATTGGTTCAATTGGACATAGTTAAGCTAATAAATTATATTAAGATAGGTTTCTTGAGACTCGTTTGGGCTCACAAGTCTGTGTGCTTCGGCTTCATTAGGCTCAGACTCATCTCGATAAGCAAAACAAGCAAACTCGTTCTCGGCTCGAGTTCAAAATCAGCGAAGATTTTCAAGCTTTAAAACAAGCGAGATCGGCTCATTTACATCCCTAACTTGAAAGATATTATTAAAGATGGGGATAAATTGGAAAAATGTGAGAGAGAAGAGAGAGGAAATAAATAAAAGAAAAAGAAAATATTACATGACTCTGTATTTTTGAGCGCTTGCATCTCTGAGCTCCTTAAGCTGGGGATGCTCATTTGGATACGCACTTGTTTCCAATATGTACTGTATTCAAACCCATAATACAATTAGCATCAAGTATGAATAACGGTCAATTAATCAATTTAATATGTTTTGTTCAGTCGACTATCAAAAAATTAACTATTTCAAAAGTTTAAACTATTCAGTACAAGTATGGGACCGATTTATATTCCAAGAGGTTCTCTAACACAAATGTTTATTACGCTTGAAGTGTGTATAATGCACAGGTTTGTTTTATACCTAGTGCTGCAATTATAGCAATTTTGAAAGTGGATGCTTTGGGATACAAACTCGTTACCTCTAGGCCAACAAGGCTTTAATATCCCGTGTTAAGGAATCAATTATCAAAAAAAGTTTAAGCTATCAGGTAAAGGCTCATAAATAATCTTATACTCTGGCACAGATAACCTTATCGAACATGAGTATGAAGAATAGAATTAGTTTATGTAGTACTTTCACATGTATCTGTGGACTATTAAGTGAAATCTCAAAAGATTTAAATTTTTAAGGAGTTCTCTCACATGAATACTCGTTGAACTTAAACCGTAAATAATATATATATTTACCTTGTGCCTTATACTCGATCCACATTAAATTAAGGTAGAAACTATTGGGTAATTATCAGATATGTTAAGATATTAAAAGAGAGATCCCACTATTTTAACGAGTGTTTTTGTGATACTATCCAGTCGACTTAGATAATTGAACAAACATTTCATGTATGATGGGATTATGAGATAGTCGGGAGCCTATTAGTAAGTCTATAAATATCATCCTTTCAATCTCCAAACAGACACAAACATGAACAACAGCAACCCGGCGTCTCAAAGAGGCTCCCACTAAGGCAGATTTTGGGTTGGATAACATGTCCGCAACCTTGGCCCCACATGGTGTTACACTGCTATTTCCGACCAAACAGACACTCCGTATTATCACCTCAACTAAAGTCAACATCTTAGGCTGAGAATTCTAAAAGCCCTCTCATAGCTAGCAATCTACCAAAACCTACAAAACAAGCCCAAATCCTATTCTCCAGTTCTGGCATACTTGAACTCTACATCTGTACCTATTTACTTCGAACAATTTAAGCTCTCAAATAACCAAAGAGAGCACCAGCACGCCGTCACCGGATCCCATTAGAACTCCGAAGTTAAGCGTGCTTGGACGAGAGTAGTACTAGGATAGGTGACCACCCGGGAAGTCCTCACCCTCAGGTTGGGAGCACTGGGAAACAACCCCTCTTCAGATTGACATTCTGAAGGGGGAAGGCTGCGTACATCCGCCCCCCAGGCTCTGCATAGGCAGGAGCCCTTGAAGCACTGGATATGTTCCATGTTCCTAATTTAAGCTATGAGATAAAAACCGACGAATAATAAAACTCAAACAAGAGAGAAAAGAAGAATAACATCAGCAAGGGCAACGCTTTTGAGGATGCAATTCCCCTTGATGAAGTTCTCCAATGCTGAATTTTGCTGCTCCAACTCTGCGTTGCTAGTCATTTTTCCCTACTTTATTTATTTTTTTTTATTTCTAATTTTATTTTTGTTTGCTTTGGTTTACTGCTGACTCTAAGGGGTCTTTTTAAAGGTGAAATTTTTTTGTGAAATTACCAAAATAGCCCTTGACCGTATGCCCTTTACCTACCCTGAGTCAAGCAGCCTTTCTGGACGAAATGTTTTTTTTTTTTCAGCAGCTGCCAATCGTGGACTTTTTTTCAGCAGCAATCACGATAAAATTATTATTGTCAGAATAAAATTATAATTTTTAAAATAATTTTATAGGTCTAAGCCTCATTATTTATAAGATAATCGCCCATCACAAGGATATCTCAGTTGGTGGCTTATCCTACCTATGCAGTCATCGTCCAAGAGTTTGATTCTCGCTTAGGATATACCTGTAACTTACCTGCTCATGAAGATTATGGGCCTTCTCATGAATCGAGGTTTATTGGGGCAACCTAGGTTTCTCGTTGCCCAGAAAATTTATAAGACAATCATGGCCCTTATTTTTTATTTTTTTTTCTACATAATTAAAATTATACTCCTCTTATTTGACTTTTATTTTAGGGTAAGGTTAATACTAGAGCAAAATTGTTATTAACAAAGCAAATCATTACTTCTAAGATAATCGTCTGGCTCTCTTTATCGCAAGTCATATCATTATTTTGACTATAATAATTTTTGTCTTGATTATAGCTACTTCCTTATTTTACTACCTACTTTAGAATCACTTTATAAAATAAAGCAGTTTAAGTTTTAACTGGGGTTACTCTTGAGTTAGGTGAAATATATGTTTTTATGTGTAAGGCGTACAATACTGTCATAATAAGGGTCACAAATTACTGGGAAAGGGGGGAAATTAGCCCCGGACGATAGACTTCGCGTTTGAGGTGTTAAATAACCAATTATCCCAATAAGCTTAAGATCACGGAGCCAGTAATGGTTTTATTAACATGTCCCATCATATAAATATTCATCAAGCTTGAAGTGTGGATAATGTGCAGGCAATTCCATATCTCTTGATTGAAATATATTAATACTTAGAGTGGAAGTTGTCGGGATTCAAACCCATAACCTTTTATTCAACAAAGCTCTAAAACCATGTTAAAGAACCAACAGTCTCAAAAGTTTTAAGTTTATGAGTAAAAGTTCAATAATAATTTTATACTTTAATATGGGGCGTGAATAATCTAACAACTATAAAAACTCCAACATCTGTAAGTGAGATGATTACCTGCACATCAATGATCAATCCCTAAAACTTCTTCCGTGGAAATTGAATTTTCTTCTGATACTCTTAAACAAGTATTTCGGACTATATCATTTCACCATACGAAACAAGTATTTCGAACTATATCATTTCGCCATACGAAGAGGGATGCTAACCACTAGGCGGATGCTCTCGCTAAGAATGGAGTTCTTAGAAATATCCTTTTAGTTGTATGGTACGAGCAGTTTACGGAGTGTTAGTTGTAATCATTGTACATCTAGTTTGATAACGATGAAATAAAATTTTCTAATTATCAAAAAAATAAATAAATGTCCCCAAACCTTCTTCCAACTTGACTTACACTTGGGTGCATAATTTATGGTGGCAACCTATTGAAACTGTATGTCTTATTTTATCTTATGGAAATAGAATCTAGATCACGTCGTTCATAGCTGAAGAACCCTGCTATTAGGTTACTGTCCTAGGGGCAAAAAAAAAAAAAAAGGGTTATTTATGCCAAATGTCCCTATACTTTGTCCATTGTATTAATTTAATCCTTTTACTTTTAATTGTGTCAATCCAATCTCTGTATAATTTAAAATGTGTCAATTTCTTCCTTTGGTCAAGTTTATGTTAAGTTGATGACGTAATTTTGAATAGCAAAATTATGTTAGACACAAGTAACTTATAATAAATTTATCCATTTACTCAATTTAATCTAATTCGTGTCCAAATCATTAAAAATTTAATTAAAAACTTAACATAAATTTTCTCTAATTACCAAATTGACACATTTTGAATTATACGAAAACTAAATTAATACAATTAAAAATACAAGGATTAAATTAACATAATAAATAAAATATAGAAACATTTAGCGTAAATAACAAAAAAAAAAAAAGGGTCATTCTGACGTGTAATTTTCCGTCCATGTTATTGGAGGAGCCTGATTCAAATGCGGTGACTAAAATTTACCGTGCCAGTGAATGTACTGTTGACTCATAAGTATTTATTGGTACTTTCTAGAACTTGCATAATAAGAGGGTGGGATCTGTTAACAGTATTTGTTAAATTTCATCGAATCTTCGACCTAATTTACAAGGTTGGTATATATGAGATCTAAATATAATTTTAAGAAGGTTTCATCTTAAAATTAATTAGTCTTACATGGAGTAACCTCTTAGATTTATATATTTATCTCTTCTTTTTTACAACTTTAATATAAAATTTTTTATTAGACTCACTTACAGAGATCTTTAACATGTTGGCATATATCTCCTTCATGCACAGTGTAAAGTATGCTAAACAACTATGTTAGATTATGTCTCAAATTACTTATTTTTTTAATTTTATAAGGTTGCCGTAGGGTCACCGATCGATCGACAGGGAATCCGATCGATCGAGTGATTTAAGGAAAGATTCGGGTTTTGTAGGAAATTAGAGCGCCAATCGATCGGCCCATTCCGATCAATCGGGGTTCCAATCGATCGGGTGTCTCCCAATCAATCGGGCCCTCCCTGACATAGCTCTATTTAAAGGACGTAGGGTTTACATCATTCCGTATCCAATCAAAGTGTGAGGCGCCGCCATTGAGAGAAAAGAGGTGATTTCATAATTCCTCCAAGATTTTGAGTGCTACGAGAGTTCAGAGGGAGTGATTGTAATTCTTCCATATATCTCATTCTGGGAAGTGTCGTTGTAATTCTTCCGTTCAGTTAATAAATAATCTCCATCTCCGCTCGTGGTTTTCTCCCCTCTCGATTGTAGAGGGGTTTCCACGTAAATATTGTGTGTTCTTGTTTTGTTCTTTCTTTCTCCATATTTGTTTACTTCTCGTTTTGCGTGAGTCATATTATTTGAATCGAATTAAGTTATCAAGGTTTACGCTTCCGCATTAAGATTTTCCTAACAAATTGATATCATAGTATATCAGATTTGTTTAAGTTTTCTTAGCAAACTGGTATCAGAGCCCTGTTTATTTCGATTTGATAATATGACGTCCGTAATTAGATCCGAAGTTGAGAAGTTTGGTGGTCAAGGGAGCTTCAGTTTATGGCAGGTTCGTGTTAAGGGCCTTTTGACTCAGAATGGCTAGAAGAAAGCTTTAGATGGGAAAGAGAAGAAACCAGAGAATCTTACAGAAGCACAATGGGAGGAGTTAGATGAGAAGGCGCTCACAGCAATTCAGATGTGTCTTACCGATGACGTTTTGACAGAAGTTGTGGAAGTGAAGACCGCTAAGGAGTTGTGGGAGAAATTGCAGGATATGTTCTGTTTTAAGTCTGTCTCCAACAAACTCGCAGTTAAGCACCGGTTATTCACATTTCGTATGTCAGAAAGTACGTCACTTAAGAATCACGTCAGTGAATTTAATTCAATTATTCAAGATTTGAAATAATTGGATGATGTTCCTAAGGATGAAGATCAGGCAATGTTGTTGTTATGTTCTCTCTCTGCTTCATATAAGGGTTTTGTTGAAAGTATGATTTATGGTAGTAGACACACCATATCTGTTGATGAAGTTAAGAGAAACTTACTGAGTAAAGAACGAGTAGATAGGGAATTATCTGATTCTGTTTATAACTCAGGTAGTGGTTTATATGTGAGGGGGAGAACCGAGTATGATCATAGTGGAAGCAAGTCTAAGTCTAGGTATCAAGACCTAACCTGTAACTACTGTCATAAGAAAGGGCACGTTAAGAAAGACTGTTACAAGCTTAAGAGAAAATCAGAAGCAGATAACAGGTCTGACCAGAGATCCATAGCAGCTAGTGTTGTGAATGGTGAGAATGAAGATTTTCTATTGTTTGTGTCTGAACCTCAGTCCAATTTGAAAGATAGTTGGATTTTGAATTCCGGTTGCTCCTATCATGTCTGTCCCAACCTGGATTGGTTTTCCACGTACGAGTCTGTTCAAGGTGGAGTTGCTTTGATGGGTAATGATAATCCATGCAAAGTTCTGGGTATAGGAACAATTCGTTTTAGGATGTTTGATGGCACTATCAGGGTTTTGGGCGATGCTTGTCATGTTCCTGATTTGAAGAAGAATCTCATCTTTTTAGGTACTCTTGAGTCTAAAGGGTACAGGTACATAGCTGAAGGTGGAGTTTTGAAGGTCATTAAGGGTGCATTGACAGTTATGAAGGGCAGGAGGTCAGGTACGTTGTATGAGCTTGTCGGTTCCACAGTTGTTAGATCTGTTGCAGCATCTTCATCATCCTTGTTGTTGACAAAGCCAGAAATCACAAATTTAGGACGTTTGAGATTGGATCATTCAGGTGATCGGGGTCTGTCTGAGCACAGTGTGAGAGGCTCTTTGTGTGGTCAGTCTACAGGACTGGTGGTATGTGAACAAGGGCTTTACGGGAAGCAGAAAGGTTTTCGCTTCAAGCAATTCCTGACGAGTAGACGTGTCATGTTTGGTGAGTCTTCGTTACTATCTCCACAGAAGATGTCATCAGTTATTTGTGATTCAGGTCAGGTGAGTAAGCCAGAGGGAGTTCAGTTCAGTAACACAGTTCAGCAACAGGTGGCTGTTTCAGATAATGTGTCAAGAGCCAATTCAGAGAAGAAGAAGATTGGCATTGCTAATAACCTCTTAGATATATTCACTCAGTTTCTACCTAACAGGAAGTTCAAGCTTAGCTCGGTTAGGTTTCGTACTTCGTTGTGATAACCCCGTGTGTGGGGGTTTAGTGGAGAAGGTGGAGGAAATTCTTTTATGTATGTAATTTGAGCAAAGGTGGATATTTGTTAGGTTATGTCTCAAATTACTTATTTTTTAATTTTATGGGGTTGCCGTAGGGTCACCAATTGATCGGGAGGGAATCCGATCGATCGGGTGATTTAAGGAAAGATTCGAGTTTTTTAGGAAATTAGAGCGCCGATCGATCGGGCCCTCCCTGACATGGCTCTATTTAAAGGACGTAGGGTTTACGTCGTTCCGTATCCAATCAAAGTGTGAGGCGCCGCCATTGAAAGAAAAGAGGTGATTTCATAATTCCTTCAAGATTTTGAGTGCTACGAGAGTTCAGAGGGAGTGATTGTAATTCTTCCATATATCTCGTTTTGGGAAGTGTCGTTGTAATTCTTCCGTTCAGTTAATAAATAATCTCCATCTCCGCCCGTGGTTTTCTCCTCTCTCGATTGTAGAGGTGTTTCCACGTAAATATTGTGTGTTCTTGTTTTGTTCTTTCTTTCTCCATATTTGTTTACTTCTCCTTTTACGTGAGTCATATTATTTGAATCGAATCAAGTTATCAGGGTTTACACTTCTGCATTAAGATTTTTCTAACAAATTGATATCATAGTATATCAGATTTGTTTAAGTTTTCTTCACAAACTCCAAACAACAATATTGAAGGCCCAAATATCAAAACCTTAGCCCAATTCCGGTAACATTGTAGATAATATCACATTCAAATCCACTTATAAACCCGATTAACAACAAAACGAACCCACACCAAACCATATAAATGGCATATTTATCATAGTATGGTTTAGTATCATTTTCTGGTATTTGACTATTGGAGTAATGTTATTATCAAATAACTTAGTAAAATTAACTATTATTTATTACAAATAACATAATTGTCCTAAAATTATATTTATCGTGTTAATAATAACAATTTCCAGTCTGTAGTCATAGTGGGCTGAGTTTTCCCCGGTCATGTTGTTCAAATCAGGGAAAATTAGTAGAAAATTGCCGCTCAGCATGTTTGCAGAGACAATTATTATTATTAATTTTTTTTTTTTGCCAAACAATTATTATTAATTAGAAAACTCAAGAAAAAAAAAAAAATTTAATGGTGGTTGATCTTGACCGCTATTGTTTTTCACTCTTATTGGAGGCCCCAACCACATCATGTCATGAAAATTCAATAAAATCCTAAACAAACATGCCCACGAAACTAGAAAAGTCTCAAATATAAGAATATTTGTGGTCGACATATTTAATGCAACAACAACAACAACAAGCTCAGTGCCTGCAAGGGCTCCCTCAAAAGCAGGGTTGGGAGGGTAGGTATACGCAGCCTTCCCCCTTCAGGGGGCAACCCTGAAGAGAGACTGTTTCCGAGGACCCCCAACCTAAGAAGCCTGAGAGCTGGTCCGCAGTAGAGAGCATAAGATCTGACAGCAGGGCAGCATCAAAGCATGAGTAAAGCAAAGCACACGTCAAGCAAAACAACAAATTCAAAACAAGCCAGAACACGCACAAATCTAAAACATGAAAGAAATCAAGAAATCGAAGAGAGGAAATCAAAGGATAGGTGCGTCGGAGCTCATGAGAGCAAATACACATCCTAAGTGCGCTAGAAGGAAGTCAAGGCCTAGCACTAGTAAGCTAGACTACCCTACTCTAACTAGAGCATCTATAACCCCTATACGAGCCCTCCATTGGGCCCTATTTAAAGCCATCTCTTCTCGAAGGTTGAGGTGAGTGAGGTCTCGTAGGATCGTCTCCAACCATCTCTTCTTTGGCCTGCCTCTTCCTCTCCTGTCTAGTGTAGTATGGGGCTGTTCGCATGTCCTTACCGGAGCGTTGTCCGGTCTCCTTCTGACATGTCCGAACCACCTCAGACGTTGGTCCCTCAGTTTATCTTCAATGGGGGCTATGCTTAATTTGCCTGTTATGACGTCGTTTCTGATCCTATCCTTCCTTGTGTGTCCACACATCCACCTCAGCATTCGCATCTCTGCCACCTTCATCTTCTGTGTGTGCTGTTGTTTCATCGCCCTGCACTTCACCCCATATGTCATGGTTGCCACCTTCATCTTATATGTATGGTGTTGTTTCATCTTCTATGTGTGTTGTTGCTCCCTCAATATGGTCAACTTATTTAATGCATATATATTAAATATTTAATTAAATTATTTTCTTAAAATATTATAACATTTATTACTAAATAACATTATCACAAAATTAATGTTTAATATTATACACTCCAAGAAACCAAATTGTAAAGGCCTTCTAAAGCGTTTGTGAAATTTCTTATTTTGTTCTATAGTGGTTGTTTATCCGTCGATTGTGAATAATACTGATAAGTTTTATAACTAAAGTTTTCATAATTTCTTATATATTGGAATTTATGTTGGTAAAAAAAATTATATAAATACTGTTACGCTCGGGCTTGAACCACGAACGTAAACTAAGTAAAATACGGATAGATTGAGAATATAAGATGAGAAAGAAGGAAAATTAGATGAGAAAGAGAATTTAGAGTTTAGATGAGAGAAAGTAGGGAAGGGGATAAGAAAATAGAGAGAGAGTTCTCAAAATGAGAAATTGATTTCAGATTTCATTCATAATCCCCAACATTACAGTTTTCACTTATTTATAATAAGCTAACAAGTAAATGCAATGTATCTAACCTTCTTTAGAACAATCTAGAATGTATTCTTAACTAAGTAGAATTTGTATGTAATAATATTGGCGCCAAAATCAGGAAATAACAGCAACAGCAGTGCATGAGCAGCATGACAGCAACCAACCTGCAGCGGCTAACTGAATTTGATGCTTAACTGGTTTTCCCGCCCAATTGCCAATTTAAATTCTAGCCTCGGAATTTCGGTTTGTAACAAATACTTCCATTTAAAATATTTATTTTAGTTTAAAAAATATTAGGATAGGCTCTACAAAGGGAGCAAAATGATACAAAAAGAAGGTGCACAAAAATACCACGATTAGAGCATAGTTTGTCGTTATCAATAAACTAGATCCTAAGCACCTGTTTCTTGTGACATTTTTATGACTTTTTTTCTCGCAATATACAACATTTTTGAGAAAAATATAGCTCAGAAACCTATTTCAACCACAAGCATCTTGTCTACAGAATTTTTTTTTTTGGACAAATACAGAAAATTTTTCTTCATCAAATATTTTTAATTACAATACTTTTGTTAACAATTTTGTCGTTTTATATAAAAACAAATAATTTCATCATATTAATTTATATGAAGTTCATTAAGATTAAAGTAAAACAAATAATGCAAGATTTTGACAGAAAACGTCTTCCCTCCCATGAAAGAAAATATTTTTCCCTTTCGTTAATATGGAAGTCAACTTCCCTTCTTAGCAGAACAGTTTTTGTATTTGTAATTGTCGCTATAAAATTATGGAGAAAAAAAAAAAAAAACAGAAATAAACTTAACTTTTTGTCAAAACAAACAGAGCCTAAAGAGTTAGCGTTTTCTAATGTCTCTAAATAAAAGTCATTACCTAATATAACACCGTTATGAAGTTCAGGTATGTGAAACTACAATTATACAATCCTGCAACCGCAACTACGAAACACGAAGAAAAATAGCAGACGAGATAGATGTCAGAGCTACTCGCACATACAAACGTGGATAACTCGGCAGCTGACTGGACTGCTAATGTAGGAGCGTGCTTAAAGAGAGCCTCTTGTTAAGAAAACAAGTAAATATAACCAGTGCCTTTCCAATTTTTCAAACGAACACTCTTTGAGAGTTATTTACTCCATTGGTCCGTGGAGATTTTAAATTTGTTCAAATTAATCCCTCATCTTTGCCTTTGTTCAAAATAATCGCTAATATTTGTAAATTCGTTTAAAGTTAGTCTTTCATTGTTTTTCTTGTCCAAAACAGCCTCTTATACTTTAGTTTATAAGAAAAAAATTAGTTCCTCGTCTTTTTAATTTTATCTAGTTTTGATTATCAGGCGAGGGACTAATTTTATCGCAAAATAAAACATTAGTTACCATTTTGAATAAAAGAAAATATGAGGAAGTAATTTAAACAAAATTACAAACATTAATTAGAAACCATTCAAACAAAAGAAAAGGTTCACTAGTTTAAATAAACTTAGAAATATCAGGGGCTAATGAAGCAAACAACTCCACTCTATGAAGTATAAACTGTACAACCCAAAAATTACGATAGGCACCAACACCTGTTAAAGACTCCACATATGGGATTAGTGTCTGTCCCATATAGGTAACATAAAAACCTTGTGAGTAGCTCCTCCTAGTACCAATTAGTTTTAGAGTGGAAGCACAGTAGAGTTCATATGTAAATTTCATACATATGAACTCCAAGGGTTGAATCTAAGACGTCGTGAAATTTAATAGAATCTACCTTCGCCACTGGCCCCACCAATCGGGGATTTTAAGCCTCCGGTTTCTATGCTCAGCGAGCTTCGCAGCAGGCACCTTATGGCGGACCTGACGCCACAGCATATCCACGGCGTCTTCCTTCACCGGAGGGTACTGAAACTCGAAGTGGCGGGCGATCTTCTTGAGCCGCCCCCACATCTCCATCCACCTCTCTTTCGGAACTTTTCTTAGTTTTTCAACCATGTAACGTGGTTTCAGAGCATCGTTGTCTGAGAAGAAGATTGCAAACTGTGAATAATCGAGCTCATCCTCGTAGGGGAGCTCGATTTGGTTGCTGACTATCACGGGGACGCAGTGACTCACGATAGCGTCGAATAGACGGCATGAGGACGGGGTGTCTCCTGCAGGGTGAAGACAGAACTTGGACGATCTCATCCCATGAGTAGACTGAAAAACCACGGAAATACAAGCCCAAATTAAAGAGTAGCTCTTGTTTGGTCAAGATATGAATTAAGAAAGGGTACCAACACGCAAGCACCGGATCTCATTAGAACTTCAAAGTTAAAGCGTGCTTGGGCGAGTATAGTACCAAGATGAGTGACCTTCTGGGAAGTCTTCATGTTGCACCCCTCAGGTTGGGGGTTCTCGAAAATAGCCTCTCTTCAGGGTAGCACCCTGAAGGGAGAAGGCTGCATACATCTACCCCCTCAGGCCTTACTTCGGCGGGAGCCCTTGGAGTATTGGAAAAGTTACGTTTTTTTGTAAAAACACTTTTGTAAACGTGCTTTCAGTACTTGATGGGCTGGCCTAGGTCCTCCATTGCCACCATAGACTTCCATTTCTGAATTAAAACATAAATTCGAGACACAAAACAACATTTATGAAAACATAATTCAAGTTGTTAAAGTATATTACATACCAGTTTAATGTTTTCCTCAGTTGCAAAGCTCCTCTCGTAGTGGACATCGTCATAACCAGCCAATATCTTTAACAGTTTAGCACGAACCTTACCCTCCTGCAACAAGGTTCATTGCCAATGGTTTTAGACATATATACATTTACTAAGATTGAGAATAAGGCTACAACGAATGTGGGTAAGTCATGTACTTGCAAGCGTCCAAGGTAATCGTAGTATTCGACAAATATTTGGGTTGTATCATCTGGGGATGAAGGGTTGTCAACTACAGACGTGTTAAAATCAAGATTGATCAAAGCGTGTAATCAAATTGACTTTTAGATTAAACTAAGAAAATCAATATAACCATTAAAGGCTTGTTTGAAATCGTTTTTTGTTTTGAGTTTTTGGTTTTTAAAAAACCAAAAACCAAGTTTTGAAAATATTTTATTTTTCTGGTTTTAGTTTTATGTTTTCATTCTTCACTCAAACCAGAAAAAAAAAAAAAATCAAAATATGGTTTTTTTAGTTTCTAAAAAAATCAAAATTTACAAATAGAAAACAATATTAAATAAGCCATAAGAAAACAAGTAAATTGGTTTTGAATCAAACGGTGGCAAGCGTTTAGGGGTCGACGAGTCTTTGCCATATAAAGCACCATCAAAGTTGAGGACGAATTCCACCCCAACACAAGACTTGAGTTTGTAGGGCTCTAGTTGGGGAATAAGTCATCTTAACAACCCTAGGAGTTACTTAACCGAGCCCATAGATATAAGACAATCAATCCAATTATAAAAATTTAGTTTTGGGTTGAGTACAAATACAACCTCACATCGAGCATGAATACCACCACATTTAAATAACTCCTAGACTACGTGATCAAGGATCATGCAAGAATAAATTATGAAACTCGGAGTCATAGTTAACTTCCATACATCTTTCCTGACAGTTCTCCCACGGAAAAAGAGAAGTGTGGATCGAGATTCAAAGGGGTTTGAACCATTATCATTTGTGTAAGAATCCACCACGTGCACGTATGGGGCAACCACATCTTTCCTCAAATTGGACATGCTCTTAGGATAGCGGCCAAAATCCGCAACAATTAAAATTGATGCATTCACCTGCTCTCTGAGAAACCTGAAAGCATTGGGATGGTGCATTGGAATAATATGATCTCTTCCTCCTGATCTTTGCCAGTACATTGATTTCCTCAAGAAATCAAGTAGATCTACCTGAAACCCAGATCCCAAAAAGATGCAATATGAACAGGCTTGAAGTGGATTGTTAAGAAAAGATTTATCAAAAAGAATAAGAACAACAAGGAAGTAATTCACAACGCAAGACTTAAAGTGGTTCATCAAGTTATGCATACTTTCAGAGAGTCCCCCGGGATTTAATTATTTGAGAGAGAGCACTAAAGCACAGAGGCTATAGTGTTACAATGCACAAAAACCAACACGGACTAAGCCTCCCCAAAAGTTCATTTTCGAATCTGCAACAGTCTCCATTGGCTTGAGTCATAAAACAGGGTCATCCACAAGGAAAACCAGACATCACACACAAGCGCAACATAGAACAGATGCAATAGCTTTAATACTAGTACCAGACTATCTTTCAGAAACCACTTTTACCCAGCAAGGAAGTATGGCAAAGTTAAAAGTGTGGAAACGCAATGTAGTAATCCAGTTACCACATTTTCAGGACCCATACAAACAGAAAGACACTGATTTGGTACACAGTAAGCGACATCTCTCTCATTGCAAAGTAATCAAAACAAAATAAAAACTTAACCGCAGGATAAAGCATCTGAGGGACTTGGGAGATATCAGAATGTCTAACGGTAGGATGGTGCTCTGAATGCAGACTTAGGAATGATCACTGACGACACCTTAGAAATGGTTGTACAGAATTGAAGTGAAAATTGGTACCTCAAAGGTCAGGATGATGGGAAACCAAGGCTAGCACGTACAATGGGTGAGTAAAGGAGAGACGAAAATGCTAAGATAAATAGGTGAAACACACAAGAATGAAGATATTTGCATTTGAGAATAGAAAAAAAAATGAATGTCGCATCTATGACGATAACATGAGAGAGTTTCGCATGGCTTAGGCATGTGAAGCAAAGACTTGCAGACGTACCTATAAAAAGGAGCAGTCTAATGGGAGCTAGCCATGCCACAAGAGGGAGGAAACCAAGTTACATTAGAAAAGATCTTGTTCACTTAGCACTTAATGAAAATATGGCTGATGCATTGACCAGCTTTTATCTAGGTGGAAAACCAAGGTCTTGTTGTTTTTGCCGAAACTATAATAAGGTCAATGATAGGCTTCATAGCCACTGGCTCAAACCTTCCCTGTGGCTCTTGACTACGACCAACATTACAGGGCATCTTTGGGTTCCTAAAATCCAAAATTGATCCACCCACCATCGCTTTTACTAGAAGGGTTACGCTTATTTTGGCTTTGGCCAAGCAGGCCCCCTTAAAGAATTTAGGGTTTGTATGTTTGGGCACCCTATATAAAGACTTGCGAGGGCACCAATTACACCATCCTCTCCTTTCAGATTATGGTAGTTCGCTTCTACTCTACCCGTGGCCATTCCCTCAATTTAAAACTTTTCCACGTAAATATGTGTATTATCGGTATATCTTTATGTCTTTTCTTTTCAATCTCTTTCAGACTTGTTCTTTAACATTTGAATCGAACTCTTTTCCTAGGTATTTTTGGCTAACAAAAAGATTAAGAAGATAATCAAATGCAAGATCAATTACGATAAGAGGTCCTCAGACCTCTTGTCCAAGGGGCTCGACTTGAGAGTTTTACCACCAAACTAGGATCTCGCCAAGCAACCAATATAATACACTATATTCTCACTCACATGGGAAAACTTTGTCTTTCTCCAGCACATCGAGGAGATCAAAAAGTCAATTGGACAATATATCTACAGGCTTCTCTCATTTCGGGCATCATCGTAGACTACATTAGTTCCAGATTACATCATCACATAAACTATGCCAATCTGATAAAATAGCCCATTTTCAACTAAGTAGTGATGTAAATCATAGAAACCCTTAAATTTACCAACATGAAGAATGTTAGATTTCATATTGTGACAACATTTTCCTAAGAAGAACTAAGAAAATCAAAATTTCCAAAGAAAAACAAAAATTCGCTATTCTGAGTTGGATGCCATCAAACTGCATATGGAATAAACTAAAGGAAAATGTAACACGTATACAAATTTAAATATACAATCATAAGTCTAAAAAACATTGGTTAGAATAGGCATAAGGTTAAAGCATTATCTTCCAACGATGCACTGATGCTTTGGTATTGGTATACACATTGAATACTTAAATTGAGCATGATTTGTGTATTTACTGTCAAGGAACCAACTATCCCAAGAGTTTTAAGTTAATGAGTAAAGGTCCAATAATAGTTTTATACTCTAACAATGCCCTCCCATGCAAATACACAATTGGTTTGAAAGGTGGATAATGCACATATCCACCGCATATAGTGTGTTTAAATTATATTAATATAATATTAAAAATAAGGGTTATTGTGATTCGAACTTGTAACCTCATGATCAACAAATCTCTAATACCATGCCGTGGAACCAAGTAGCACTGGACGTAATTCCAAGAAACAGCTTAGGGCCCCGGATGTTAGGGGCCTTAAATTTTACAGATTATGGTTTTTGAAGTAACAATTGTAAATATTAATATGATTAGTATTAAAAATAAAAGGCCCCAGTTGAAAATTTTGTTTGTCACTCCAAGAATGTCGAGACCGGCGCTGAAACCAAGGGTAGCAAAAGCTTATGCTTCTGTTCTGTTCAAAAAAAAGCTTACGCTAATCGGTAAAAACCTAAAAATGGATTTATACTCCAAAAATTAACATAGCATTGCTCTAGGATAAAACGGGCAGGAAGGTAAAAAGGAAACCCGACCCGTTTACCTGAAGTTGCCGGTCAAGCCGAGTATCCGGATCCGTCATATTATGCCCATGTGTATTGTAACTCAACGACGAGAAAAACGGCACGAAGAACACATCCGCCATCTCCGGATCGTAAACCCTAACCGCCTCTCTCTCCTCCCCGCCACCGCCGCTGTACAGCAGCGACGCCATCAACCAATACTCCACGCTGTGTTGCCTGTTCAGCCCAATCCGCTTCGGCCACGGCGGCAGCGTCTCCTCCGTCACCGGCGCTTCCTCGGCGGCGCTTCCTTTCCGTCGCCGCCGTAACATACCGACGTTGAACCGTTGCGGAAGATCGTACATGTAAACCCTAAGCGGAGAAATCGTCCGGCAAGGAAGCGCCGGTAAAGAAGATTGAAGAAAGGGGGAAAAGTGTGATCGGAAATCAACTGTGCCGATCATGAAGAGGTATGTGATTGTGAGGATAAAGAAGAAGATTATGGTGAGGATTGCCTTTGCATACATTGAATTCCAACACATTATACTGTTTGGATTCGATATCTATCTATCTATGCGATTTGTGTGTATCAATGGAGATCATCTGCCATCAATGTTGAAGATAATGATTGGAAAGAGTGGAGGGAAGAGAGAAATGGTGTGGAAGGAAAATGAGTGTTTCAGTGTGCTTAAAATTTAAGAGACATTCATGCTTTTCTAAAAAATTAAGCAACTTTTATTAATGTAATAAAAAATTAAAATTTTTTTTATTAATTTAAAAATATAAGAATTTTTATTATTTCTAAAAATATCGGATGTTAAAATATATATAATCTTTTTTTTAATACTTATAAATCAATTTGAAAGGTATATTATGTTAAGAAGAGACATTCTCTATTGAATATTTATTTTTGTTATAATTTATGTTATCATCCGATATATAAAAGATATAGATTATTTTGATATATTCTTTTTAAGTACATCAAAATGATGTACGCGATAGGTACGAATTCGAGACATTCTCATAATTTAGTATCGTCGTTTAATGTCATGTTGCAAATCATTTATTTGTGATGGTAATTGGAAAAAAAAATGGATGGTTCAGTTTAATTTTACAATCTTATTGAAAATTACTAATATAGTATATTTGGATCTCTACCCACATAATCAAACCGACGCTCATATAATCAAATATTGATATTTTATTAAGGATTGAGTTCATCTCACTACACATTTTGATAAATTATTACACAATTGTACAATTCATAAAAACAATCATACAAATAATAAGTAAAGCAATGTTATTTATTAATAATTAAAATTACATAATTGGGTTTTCAATATATTGTTTTAAAGAAGGTGATGTGCTCTTCCTTCTTTGTATTCCCGCTTACGATTTGATCCACCTCTATATTATATGGTCTTGTGTCTTTTGCATATTGAGTGATGTGGATTGATTGGATTATTACTTACAAAGAAGAGGAAAGAGGATGAGTTGTCTTTAACGGGCGCTTAGAGACATCTTCAAACTAATGCGTGGTAATGAATTATGGGTATCTGATATTGGTATTTGCCTATGGTGGACAAGAAGGATGTTCAATGACAGATGTCCCGATAGTCTTAGTGGTGTGCGTTGTGGGTGATAAGATCCTCTTGCGTATGGAGAGGGAGAGTAAGGTTTTGCCATGGTGGACCGACGAGGCAATCAGGCTTGACCAATCTTCAGTACTCACCTCTTAGCAACAAAAAGATCAAGAAGTCAGTGGGAAAAGTCTGATTCTCACTTATGGAGGTCAAGAAGGCCACATCTCTATCAAAGGGAGTATAGGAGGTTGGCCATGGTGAAAAACATGGCAGTTGATAGGTGATGGCGATGCTTTAACTTCGATCTCGATCTCACCTGATTTTAGCGGGTAGAGAGTTTATATAAGTATGCAGTTGGCCTAGATGATTTCAATGGCATGTATTATTTTAACACTTTACAACAAGAATTCACAACGATGTGATAAAAATTGCCTTTATATTGCTATAATTAAGTTTTACGCTTACAATTTCTAATAAAAATTTATTGTGATTTGATAGAAGATACCTAATTTATAAAATTCTTAAACTTTAAAATATTTAAATGATAAAATTTTAAAATATCAGGATATCTTACTGTATAGAAATGCCAGAAAGCTTAGATGATAAATTTAGGTTAAATTACAGAAAATTCCCCTAACTTGTGCTTCAATAACAAAGAACCCCCATCACTAATAAAATCACTCACTAAACCCCTTAACTTTTAAAAAATTTTCACTTTGTCCCAAAATAAATTTTTTTTGACCATTTTACCCTTAAACAAAAAAAAAAATTATATTTTATCTTATAATATTTATTTCTAAAAATACTTTTTATCTTCTGAACTTATATAAAAATATAAAATATTTAATTTTTGTCTAATAATATAAAACCCTTTTCTAAAAATAAAACTAAACATTAAGGGCAAAATAGTCAAAATTAAGTTGCATGGGGGTTAAGCTATAAATTTTTAAAAGTGAGGGGGTTCTGTGAGTACTTTTATTTGTAAGAAAAATTTTTTATTTTTAAAACAAAAAACAGGAAAATTTTCTGTAATTTACCATCAATTTATAAACGTGAGGATCCTTAAATTCTTTATTTTATTATAGCACCATACTAACGGGCCTGAGCCCAGTCACGTTGGCAAGTCCTCGAAGGCCCAACGACAGTCATCTATAGAGCAACGGCGGTTAGGGTTTCACCACTTTCGTATAAGCTCGGCGAGAGAGAGAGAGAGAAGCAGAAGAAGAAGCAGAGCAGCAGCCAAAAATGGTGATTCTTTATCTCATTGATGATTTCATTTCAGTTGATTCAAAAGCAGATGATTTCGATGTCAGATTCATTTGCTAATTCTTCGTTTCATTCGTTCTTCTTTGTTGATATTTCAGGTGAAGTACTCGAGAGAGCCAGAAAACCCTACCAAATGTAAGCTTACAGTTCCCCTTAACCATTGAGATCCAGTTTTGAGAAATCTTTGCCTATGTTTATTTAAAATCTACATCATTAGTGTTGGATCTATGTATGTTTTGGCTCTGATTTTGCTGCGTTTGTAATGTAATTTTTGTGTTTTGATATTGCAGCTTGCAAGGCTAGGGGTTCCGACCTCAGAGTTCACTTCAAGGTATCTTGAATATGTTTCCCTCTTCAATCCTTCTGTCAGGCGAAATTTTGATTGCAATTGTTGTGATTCAGCGTCTATAATTGTGCTGCTTGCTAATTTTAGGAAATCTGTACCTATTGTAATAATACTAAGATAATTTGTATGAATCGAAATTGAAATAGATCGAAAACTAAGTAAAACACTGAAATTAATGAGAAAGTAAAAGAAACAATAGATCACATTGTTTTTCATTGTCTGCCTATCTAGTATAATAGGTGCCTATGTACAGAGATTTCCTTCTCCTCTTGGGCTGGGCCCATTTCTATTTCTATTGGGCTGCCCTATTGCTCTCAGCCCAGGCACCTATCTGAGTACGTATTAGTTTTTTTGTCGTCAGAAGGAATTTATCTCGAGTATTGTTGTTGCTTGCTTAAGTTAATGAGAAATGAAAATATTTTTAGGAGAAGGCATCTTGTCCGGTACAGGTGAACGGAATCTCCCTCTGAGGTATAAAAGAAGCGATTTTCCTTCTCGCTACTATTCACAATCCACAGTGAGCTCTATACCATTTTCATCTGGACATCAGATGTGCTAGACCCGAAGTCCATGCAATGTTATCTACTATCTACTGGAATTTATTTACAGAACTAGAATAAAGAAAAATTGAAGAGAAGGAGCTTTTAGTTTAATATATTCTGAGAAATAAGAAATATTTCTCGAAATGAAAATGACTTCCCCCAAGCAAAATGGGACCGTAATTAGCTAATTTTTGTATAATATTACATGGTTAATATTACACCAAAGAGGGCACCAACACGCCGTCACCGGATCCCATTAGAACTCCGAAGTTAAGCGTGCTTGGGCGAGAGTAGTACCAGGATGGGTGACCTCTTGGGAAGTCCTCACCCTTAGGTTGGGGGCACTAGGAAACAGCCTGTCTTCAGGTTAACACCCTGAAGGGGGAAGGCTGCGTACATCCGCCCCCCTCAGACCCTGCGTAGGCGGGAGCCCTTGAGGCACTGGGTATGTTCCTTTTTTGTATAATATTACATGGTTAATACTTCTGCTCCAATTACTCATGTGCTCGATCTAGGAATTAAATGAATTCGGTTAGCTTTTTGGTTTACTATTTTTCTTGAGTGTTATTGAACCTGATGAAAAAAGCAGGGGCCTATTGCCTTATTGTGAATGGGTCTCTCGTAAACTTCAGGGAGATCAGCTGCATTGTTATTGGGTGAATTTCTTGACGTATCCTGATGGATGGTTCAGTAAACAATGCTAGATTCTAGTTGTTACTGTATTAAACCCGTATCAAATTTAAATTTTTTGACTGTTTAGGGCTAACTTAACTGTGTTCTTCTATGAAGTTTCTCTATTCTGTGGCTTTGCATTATAACAAGATTATTCTCAACAAGATTGATTTCCTTTGAACACAATGAGACGTATTATGAATTTTGTTACATAATTTCCGCAACGTAGTGTAACTGATGAAAAAAAGGGTCCTGTCGCATCTTAGTAACAGGACTCTGTAAATTCAGGGAAAGAATTATGCATCGTTATTGGGTGACCTCTGTTTGGTGTCACTGGCTGAAGGTTCAGTATATGATGACACATTTCATATCGTAGAACTACAGTATTTTGCCTTGATGGTCAGCGTGTTGTGTTTTGAGAAGATTTATGAGATCGTATTGCAGTCTGCCATCTAGAGTATACATTTGGTTGGGCGCTTGGGTACTGTCTGTCTATCTCCTGTTAATCTTTAATGGTGTCACGGATTCATTTTCCAGCATTATCGTGCATAGCAATGATTAACTGTTTCAAATTAAAAACAAAGAGTCGACTGTTTCAAATTATCGATGATGTGAGTATTACTTAATTTCTTTCTTATGTCGGGTCTATTGGCTGTCTTTTAAGATTTTTACTATGCTTGGCGACATCAAAATATTGTTACCCTATTTTGTGAATGCTATTTCTCATTTGACTAGCACTATGTTACAGAATACTAGGGAGACAGCGTTCGCTATCAGGAAGTTGGCCTTGGCAAAAGCTAAGAGGTATTTGGAGGATGTTCTAGCTCACAAGCAGGCCATTCCCTTCCGCAGGTTCTGTAGGGGTGTTGGAAGAACTGCTCAAGCAAAGAACAGACACTCTAATGGCCAGGGTCGTTGGCCGGTCAAGTCTGCAAAGTTCATCCTTGATTTGCTTAAGAATGCTGAGAGCAATGCCGAGGCATGTTTCTTTTACTGCTCTTATGGCCTATGTGGCTGAGGTTCCTTGCTTGGGGGGGGGGGGGGGAACAGCTTTTTCCTGATTTGAGGAGTCTATGGCATAGAAAGAAAAGTGGTGGTAAATAAAACGGAGATCGTTTCTATAGTTAAGTAGAAATAGGAAAATAATGATTATCTTTTAAAGTAGAAGCAGAAGCAAAAAAAAAAGAATTTCACAATTAATATTCTTATTCATAGCATTTTTACCAAGTGTTTTTGTAAAAAAATGCTTCTCAATTTTCTTTCATAGCTTGGCAAAACAGGTCTGTTATGGTAGTGACTCTCTACATTGAGCGCAAACTAATATGATTTACTTCATTCTCCAGATGAAAGGCTTAGATGTGGATTCGCTCTATATCTCTCACATCCAAGTTAATCAGGCTCAGAAGCAAAGGCGTCGCACGTATCGTGCTCATGGAAGAATCAACCGTATGTTCATCTCTTATCCTTGTGGACTTGTGTATGCCTCTTTTCATCTAGCTATTTAACATACTTTTCTTTCTTTTACAGCTTACATGTCGCACCCCTGCCACATCGAGTTGATTTTGTCGGAGAAGGAAGAACCCGTGATGAAAGAGGTAATCTAGATTTCTTACTCGTCAGTGTTTCTGTTGTCTTGGCCTTTTTTTGATCAACTCTTATCTTGGCTTTGAATACCCATTTAAAGGTTCTTGCAACACTCGCCATGCTTTAGTACCCTTGGCATGACCTCTTAGGTTCAAGTCCGCTTACTAAAAGGAGTTTTTGCAGCATATTGCCTTGCCTGCGAAGGGCGTATTTGGCCAATCTTTTTTTTTCAGAGAAGAGAAAGTACATTTTCCAAATTTTGTGTGTGATTGGCCCCAAAAAAAAGTGTGTTCAAATAAAAGCGAAAACCGTTTTCTGCGTTTAGGTAGAAGCCAAAAAACAATGCTTTTCCTTTAAAGTAGAAGTAAATGCTAAAAATTTTGACAAAATACTCCTATTCGATGGGCCTTTTACAAAAGTGCTTTTATAAAAATGTCTCTAAAAGAATAGTTTTTCACTGCTTGGCTAAATAGGCATCAGGGTGTTCAATGGTGTAGACCTTGACAGAATCGGACCGGCATGAATTCTAATAATGATCCAAATGTCAAGTACTGTACCAAATGTTGCCGTTCCGTTCCCACCTTGGACCAAAATATCCCATAAATCAAGAACTGAGGACTAAACCAAATAACGATGGGAACCAAACCAGTCAATCGAGACCAATTAACCCAGTCCAGTGTGGTACAAACCGATATTTGAACCCCCTGTATTTGTAATTGCTCATAGAGATTCGAATGTTCGTTTTGTGCAGCCAGAGACTCAGCTTGCAACGAGCAAATCGAAGAAGTCGAAAGCTTTACGCAGTGCTGCTACTTATTAGGCTAAAAGATTTGAGTGATGAGAATTTTTGTAACTCCTTTCTTTTGCTTCTACTGTAGACAAGTTCGGTGCAATTTGACCTTTAGTATCGTAGTGTTTTGGACAGCTTACTCGACCATCAAGTGGGATGTAATGTCTTCAATATTTTCTGTGTTCTCGTCTGAGTTTTGTTAAGTACAATCGTCCACAAAGTATTTCCGGTAATATTTTGAGGGCAATGTTATTGTAATTAGGCTTTGCTTCTCTGTTTCATTATTTTTTGTTACAAATGTACAGTACACTCACTATTTATAGAAAAATAAAAAGACAAACTAAAGCAAAGCCTAATTACATAAAAAATATCATTAACTAACTAAAATATCTTCTAGCTTTAACGAAAAATAAATATCATCTAATATCTTGGTAGGCCAATGAGGGTTCATTTACCAAGAACTAGTGTACCCGGATCTCATTAGAACTTTAAAGTTAAGCATGCTTGAACGAAAGTAATATCAGGATGGGTGAAAGTCCTCGTGTTGCCAATCCTATAAGGTTGGAGGTCCTCGGAAATAGCTTTATGGCAGGATTATATCCTGAAGGGATAAGATTGCGTACATCCACCCATCCTAAATCCCACTTAGGCGGTAGCCCTTAAGGCACTGGGTTTATTGTTGTTATATCTTGGTAGATCAATGAACATTCTCTCTTGTTCTACCGGTAGATTATTATTCTTCTAACTTTTAGTTCCTAGGGAAATCTGAAGTTAAGTGTGCTTGGATAAGAATAATATTAAAATGGGTGATTTCTTAGGAAGTCCTTCTGTTGCACCCCTAGTCGGGGGTTCTCGAAAACAGCCTACTTTTAGAATAACACCCTAAAGGGGGCACGCTGCGTATATCCACCCCCAAACACTACTTAGGCGGAAGCCCTTGAGGCTTTTAAGTTCCTAGGGGGCTCTTTTTGGTTGCGGTTGTTGTCGCTAGGGTCATGTCTCCATTCCATGTTACATGGCATTGTTTATATTCAGGTTGATTTGTTGATGACTTTAAACAATGCAAAGGGCTGCTTTGTAAATCGAAATTTCAGGCGTCTTAAATTATATAGTCCTTAATTTATGACAAGCTTAAATATTTAATTAGCATTTATATTTATATATTGCCAGAAAAAAAAAAAATACTAATATCGATATAAAAGGGCCCCATTTTAAAAGTCTACTTGGGCTCTCACACAAACAGCCAAGGGAACACCAGCATTAGCATGCCTCAATGCAGGTAGACGAGATTCCTTCCGCCAAAACAGAAGATTCTATACAAGCATTTTTGCCTCGAAATGGTTCAAAAACTCACTATTTAGGACAAAAACTCACTATTTACAGAACCTAGCATCACAATTACAGCAGGCGACCTTTCTTTTTACAGTTAAAACTCTTGCAGACCAAGAAAACGAGATTATCGTCATTGACTTGTTATCCCAATGAACGTACCTGGAGGGCAACAGATTCTCTATTGGTTCTCTCTCTCCATTGCCTGTATGACTGGGTTTTCAGCAAGTGAAAGATCATCGTTATCATCGTCAAGCTCATCCAATTCATCTAATATGGACTGGTTCATTCTCCTCCGCGATTGTCTCCTGTGCTTCTTAGGCTCTAGACGTGGTTCTGCTTGTAATACTCCCATATCTCCCACCTTGTACCTGCCACCACCGGTTTAACTTGACAAAACATTGAAATCATAGTATACAGGAAGTGTCGAAGGGAATTGGCTTACCTCACATCACCCTCCCTTTTCGTTCCCATTGTCCTCAGCTGAAACTCCTCTCTAATTTTAATTTCATCTAGAAGTTGAAAATAATACGGGTATCTTTCCCAATGCCCCATCACAACACACCCAGGTTCACCAAGATGCAAGCAATCTTTGAATGCGCATCTCTCAGGTTCACTTTCCTGGAGCCTCTTCTGGATCTAAACATTGATCATCATAACAAGATATATAAGAAACTGCGAGAGTAAATATGAATATTTTTTTTGGGGGGCAATTGAGAATATGCCTTGCAAATAGGGTGCAATGCACAGGGCAAGAAGCATACAACAAGGAAGATGAAGAATCATACCACACACAAGAAAACCACACAATAGAAACAAAGGACCAACAGGTGTCAGTCATACCAATACATGGATCAGCGACGAATATAGAATATAGAAAAAAGAAACATAAAATACCTCAGGAAACGCCAGTGCAAGAGAGTGTTTAGAAGCTTTCAATAAACTAGGCTGGTTAAATCCAGGAGTGTCGGCCAAGTAGCCTCCTCCGGCCAAGGGAAGCAGAGATACATTACGAGTAGTGTGTTTTCCTCTTCCACTTTTAGCAGACACTTCCCCTACTTGCTGCTCTTCATACCATTTGCTTCCTGAAATCTACACGAGGTACACATGTCAAGCCTCCTTTTAGTCGGGGTTACTTGAACCCAGGACCAGAAGGGCCCTAAATGCTCACAGCATTTTACGACTAAGGGTTGTTTGGTTCAATGAGAACATTTTCTTTCCTGAAAATTTATATTCATAAAATATTTTCAATTAATAATCTTTTCCTTCAAAATTGGTCTTTTCAGTTACAGAATTTAGCCTCACTCTACAGCTTTGCACGAGTCTCATGCTTGCCTATGTTGAGGTTGAAGTAAAACATATGACGTGAGATTACAAAGAAAGATGCTTTCCCCTTTTTCGTCGCGGGAACATCTATTTCCCTTCCATGAAGGAGAACATTTTCTGTATCTGTGATTGTTAAGAAGTTGTGCAAAGAAACAATTGCATTGAGGCCAAAAAAAATTTCCTATCAAAATAAACAGAGCCTAAGTCGAAGCATCTCCATGCAACATGACCAAGCATAAAAATTATATCCTTTTTCCTCGTTCCATTTTTTTTTTTTAATTGTTTTATGGGGGCGGGGGGAGGGAAGATAAAGCTAAACATATTAACTCACAGGATCAAACAAGCTACCCTCTTCCATGAGAGGGGATGGTTGTTCATTGTATCTCAAAGCATTGATGAGGCTGGACTTGCCAACTCCACTTGGACCCACAATTACAGTGGTTCTACCTCTTAACATGAATGCCAATGTATCAAGTCCATGCTTTGATTCCACACTGCAAAATATTGGTTCATAGCCCCAGCTTTGAAGCCTTGATTTCCATGCCACCACAACCTGCACCGCCCATCAATCTGTGAAACTCTAGATACACACCAGTATTTATGATTGAGAGAGTGATACTAAAGTACGCCCATTGGGAAGCAGAACCGACATATCTTAGAATGGATTAATCCAGATCCACAAAGCCTGACTTAATTTCAGAACATTAAGCCGCATTTCCAGTAAGAACCCAAAAATCATTTCTAGATTCTTCGAATCCAGAGATTGAGGAAAGTTGGTGATGACAGGTAGGGTTGCTTGCGAGTTATCTAGCTGAATAATATCAAACATGGTCCATGCTGAACCATGGATCTGGCACATCCCCACCTGCATGAGCTAGGAGGTATTATCTTGTCTACCTAACCCTAAAAGACACCCTCTTGGGGGCAAGGGGTATATCGAGGCTCATAAGTAGGACAACCCCATGCCTCCTTACCGATGTGAGATGTTTAGCATCAATATAGCCCTTGGTCGAGGGGCTACAGAGCGACAAGCACATGGCCCACATTCCGACAAATGGCACCAAATGTTGAGGCATGAATCCCGTCCATACCTACACTTGCGTAGCCAATATGTATCATCTCATAGGTAGAAATTAATCCCAATACGATAACAAAGAGATACATATGAAATTAACAAGGAAACTACTTTTCTATAGAAAAAACAACTAAAGTATCCTATTGACTAAAAGAAACATACTCTAGCCTAATCCTATCTATCAAACAGTCTAGCAAAATCCAATAAAATATCATGTCATCTACAATCATTGAATATCTTCTTTTATGCCGCATCAGGTATTGTCCTGCATATTTGCACACATGAGAAGGGGTTTTTGTCCTTAAAAGCGCTTATAAGCAGCAGAACCCCTTCATTTCTTAGTGATGTGAGATTTTTTTGTATCAACAATTCATAATGCAATTTCAACTACTATACTTCAGTGTTAAGCTCGATCAATGACTCAAACATGTACTTGCAATCAGGTGGTATTCAAATGTGCATGCACAATTAGCCATATGCAACCACATAGGGATTATACAATCAACGAATAAACAGAAACAATTCTCCATCACACCACAGAATTTAAACAAAAATTGGAGCATTATACAAAAAATGAGGGAAAAATCAATTCAAATACCCCTTCACTGACGAGCTCACATTTGTTCAAAGCAAGCGTAAGAGGAATTCCAGTAGATTCCGCCTCCACTAGAAACCTAGTAAGCGCAAACGGCTCCAATTTAGGCTGCTCCATCGAGAAACACACCAAAAAGTGATCAACATTCGCAATTGGAGGGTCAGAAATCTCCGATCTTCGCTCGAACACATTCTCGATCATTCCTCTTCGATCCACCCAATCAATCGACCCTACCAGCACCTTGTCACCTACTAGAACCTTCCTCCTTATCTTCTTCAGCACCGCTTTCACCACGCATAGCAGCTCCATCCCTATACGATCGTAACTTCCAGAACCTTCTAGAGATTCTTCACTACTACTTCTAGAACCTTCTGGAGACTGTACCGATTCCACGATGACTCGCATGAAATTCGCCTGTGCGGACGCGACCATGCCGATCGCTTGATTAGGAGAGAGAATCGGGCGGTTCTCGAGGGAGATGGCGGTAGAGAGAGAGGAGAGGTGCTTGACGACTGCGTCACGCGCCTTGAGCTCGTGCTTGTTGCGATTGTGCCTTCTGGAGACATTGCTAGGGTTTTGCTTAGCGAAGATTGGGACGCGGCAGTGGATACGACAGAGCACGGTGGTTGTATCGGTGGCGATCGTCGCCGGAGTAACCGTCGCTTGGTGGCGCAGTAGAGAGAGTGAGCGCATCGCCATATTTTACATAGAAGATAAGCTCGGGAGCGTTGGCGGTTACAGTGTTCTGTTGTCACCAGCAGAGCAGAGCAGAGCAGAGCATAGCATTTTTGCTGATTTTCCAGAAGTTTCTAGGTGTGTCTTATGTGGGCCGTCTTACAGGCCCATTGGGCCTTGTTGTTTGGCCTGTAGTCTTATGTAGATCATGGATACTAGTCCAAATTACTTGACGAAGGAAGTATTAGCTTAAAGTGAATTTTTTTTTTTTGAAGTTATTTTTTTTTTTCAAATTTATAAGTGAAAGTGATTTTGTCCTAATATTTATTAATTTGGCTTTTGCTTTCGTTAGCAGAGAAATATTATTTTGCTGACTTTTTCTTAAAATAGCAAAATAGATTTTGTTTTTATTTAGAAGTGTTTTAATATTTAGGCCAAACGCCGACAAAATTTAATGGAGCATCTATCCTTAAAAAAAAAAAATTTAACTCTGAAATAATATTTTATTTTTACATTGGTAAGGAATATAATAATTTTTCTAAATATTGAAAATCAACACTTAATGAAGGAGGTGATGAGCTCCGTGTCTAAAATCTTTTGCTTACAGGAATAACAGATAAACTACTAAACTATACCTTGTTGGTATGGTTGAAAACAAGCATTAGAACAAGCTATCATCAAAGCTTCAAATATCATGGTGACAAAAATCACCTTTTGATAGTATGGTTTTGAATAATCGATACAACAACAACAACCCAGTATTTCCAAAGGCTCCTGCAAAAGCAGGGTCTTGAGGGGTAGGTATACGCAGCCTTCCCCCTTCCGGGAGCTACCTTGAAGGGAGGTTGTTTCCGAGGACCTCCAACTTGAGAAGCTGGTTAGCAGCATAAAGCATGGTGGCCTGCTCATCATTAAAAAATGAAAATTATTTTATTTTTTACCACCTAATGGTTAAAGGTTTATCACATCGCCCTTTAGCCATTAACATGTATGATACTTGAAGACGCCAATTAGCTCACTTGGTAACGTTCTTAGGGCAATACCTGGAACCTAGGATTGAGCCGCGTTTTGATCATGGCTGAGAAGATTCATAAGGTTCGGGGAGGCTTACCGCCTTATGCAATTTAATTGAACTTCTTATCATTTGTTAAAGAGAAACATATGACCTCGTACAATTTTAGCCGTTTAACTAAAGTTATTTGAACAAGTTGAAATATGAATATTTATGACACATGTTCTGTATAAGGGTTCACCCAAGCACTAATGGCACTAGATCCTATTAGAACTCTGAGGTTAAGCATGCTTGGGCAATAATAATATCAAGATAGGTGACTTTCTAGGGAGTCTTCGTGTTACCAACCCTTCAGGTTGGGGGTCATCAGAAACAGCTTTTCGGCAGGGTTACACCATAAAAGGGTAAGGCTGCGTACATCCACCCCTCCCAGACTCCTCTTATGCGGGAGCCCTTGAGGCATTACGTCTGTTATTGTTATTGTTGTTCTCGATATTTAATTTCAGTCTCATAAGACAAATTGCTGTCCATAAATTTTTTTTAATTTTGCTTACAAAAGCAAGCCTTTTTTGTTTGAGCATATGGATAAGTGATGACAAGTTCAATTAAGTTATCGGAAGAGATAAGCTCAACTAAGTAAACTCAAAGTATCTTCATATAAAATTGATTACTGACTGTATATCCACGTATTTGTCTGATCTCGATATCTTTCTGGAAGATGAAAAGGTACAATACTTATTGTTTTTACAAGTTATTTGTTTAGTATTGTGACTTTGTCGCTGATGATTAGAAAAAAAAAGGTACAATATTAGTCTAAGAACGGCCAACGACAACTGGGAAGATGAGAGGGGAGCATTGAACCTATACAGATCTCGTGTTTTGGGTGAATAACTTAACCACTACACCAAACCCAACAATTCATTACGGGATGAGATGGCCTTAACTAGAGCTCGTTGGGGGGGTTAGCATAGGGGTAGCCAATGTAGCGGCTTATAGTAGTGCTGCATATTATAGTTAACACCAGTGTGACTACGCGTTTTTGACCTCCTGTTGCGCACTTACTTGCTTATCTGTTATTTGTCTTTATTCGCTTGTAGCTGTCTTCTAATAAATTTTTGAATTTGGCTTTGTGGCGCTTGCTTTATGCTATATCCTGCTCTTTATGTTTTGTGGCTCCAGGCTTGCAGGCTGACTTGCTTCCATGATGACACGCTACGTCCTCGGAAATAGACCCTGACTGGGGAAGGTTGCGTACATCTACCCCAAAGACCCTCCTTATACGGGAGCCCGTAAGGCACTGGGACTGTTGTTGTTGCTGTCGTCGCCGTATGCTTTAAAAAAATTTACATTTAGTATTTCTCACCACAATAAAATAAAAATGTAAAGGAAACTACTAAATATATATAGAGAAAACCATTAAATAAAAAAATATTAAATAAATTATTTTTTTTACTTTTTTTTCTAACAGAAATAAATTTTTTTTTAACAAGTTAATAAAATCATACATGTTTGACACACAATTGTGTAAAAAAAATCTATGGCATTGCTCAAATGTGAAAAGAGTAAAACTATATGGCATTGCTCAAATGTGAATAGAGTAAAACTAAGGAAAATAATAAATATGAGTAATTAGGATATTAAATTTGTACATCACATCAGGTAGTTAAAAAACTATTAAATGCATAGAAAATAATATTAAATTAATTATACATCAATAGATCTTTTATGTATATTTGATAAATTTTATTAATACATATAAACCACTAAAAAAGAGGGCACTATCATGCCATCATCGAATCCCATGAAAACTTCAAAGTTAAGTGTGCTTGGGCGAAAGTAGTACCAGGATGGGTGATCTCCTGGAAAGTCCTCACCCTTAGGTTGGGGGTACTAAAAAACAGTCTCTTTTCAGGTTAACACACAGAAGGGGGAAGGCTGCGTACATCCATTCCTCCAGACCCTAAGTAGGCGGGAGCCCATAAGGCATTGAGTAGGGTCCTTTTTTTTTTACATATATACCACTAAAATAAAATTTAAGTGAGCCTAGGTCCAACCGTATCTAATTTTTTTTTATAACGAGTCTTGTGTTATTATACAATCGAACTATTTTTTTGGGATTGAGAATTCTATTTTTAATTAAAATATATATTCTAAAGATAGATAGCATTTGTCTTGTCTTAAAAAAGGGTCAAAAAGTATATGTCTTGTCTTAAAAAGCATCAGCACTGTTCCTATTCGATCAAACAAACAATTAAAAGTTTCCGCTAGTTAGAGTTCTTTTTATTGGATCAATCGGCTAAATTCGAAAAAATTTGGTGAAAAGGGACCTTATTTCAAATGCATATTAATCTAAGGCATATAAACATCATATGTGAGCGAGATTGGTTGACTTTGCAGATAAAACTTCTTATCTTTAAGCTTAAGGTATTCAGTTACTATACGATTTTAAATGCCGCGTGTTGGTGACTCTACTTGAACAAATATTATACTCTTTACCCAAAACAAAAGATCTACTCCTTACTCAAGTTCCCATTAAAGACTAAGCACCATTTCATTGATTCATTCTGCGTTTTATTTTATCTATATTTTATTTTCGAAATTCTTTATTCAATTACGACAAAAAAAAAAAAGTGAAATTCTTGAGTAGTCTACCTCCCTTCCAATGTTGAATCCCCTTCCTTCCCCTAAAGGAAAGGATTAACAATGCTTTGAAATTCATAAGGAATTTACTTGTCTATATATCGACTTCCACCTAGACAGGATCTGAAAAGTAAGATATATACAATGTTATTCTTATAGGGTGCTACCATGAAGAGAAATTGTTTCCAAATAGCCATGCCTTAGAAAAAGCCTCCTCCAATTTAAGGAAAAAAAATATTTATTGAAAAATGGAAAAGTTTAGAGTCGGACATAACCTAAAGTGACCCAAGCAACCGCTTGGGGTGTCGAAACTTCAGGAGCCCCTAAATTTTCAGAATTATGATTTTTAAAATATCAATTGTTAATATTTCTTAGTTTTGATATCAAAATATTAACAATTTGTCGTATATAATTTAAAATTTTTATTTGGAACTTCAAAAATATCAAAACCGACCTCTTGACATATCGTTTTCATCCTACTCAGCGGCTAAATAAATTATACAATCTTACAAAATTAATGAAAAAAAAAAAAATTTTAAGGGACGTAATCTTATACTAGTATAAGCTGCTAGTGGAAGGATTATCTAAAGGGGTTTCGCTATTTTACTTGTGTTGAGCGACTTTCATGTATAATTAATAATGAGACGGGCCTCGCTAATTTGCTATCTAATTTCCTTATGCGTTGACTTATAGCAAGATGGCCTTATAAAAATTAAAAAAAAAAAAAATTTTAAATGGCCTTATAAAAATTTAAAATAAATAAATAAAAATTTAAGGTATATATGAACATTATATATTTTCTTCAATGGGGTCCTCGGAAACAACCTCTCTTCTACCCGGAAGAGGGAAGGCTGCGTACATCCACCCCCCGACCTCGATTTCGCGGGAGCCTTTGGCACTGGGACTGTTGTTGTTGTTGTATATATTTTCTTCAATGAGCATATAATATTCAAGATTTAGGCATTTCCTCGGTGTTGAAAGTTAAAGTGCAAGTGTAACTGGTGTCGAATTGCACTTTTTATCTCGTATAGAGGTGTCTATTTTTTATGAGAGTATTGCTTCTTGTATTTTGGGATACTTTTATTTACTTTATTACTTTCTTCGTCTTTTGTACTAGATATATTTTGTGTATTAGCGCAGGCTTCACCTTTACGAGTGTGTTTGGTTTGTACTGCGAGTTTTCTCGCTAATTATTTTTGATATTACGAGACCATTGATGTTTTCTTACAAGTGTAAGAGTGATAAGATTCGATCTCAATGTTGCAAGAAAAAATAAATTAATTACGTGTATGACATGTCACTCATAGCATTTTAATTAATTTTTCTACCATGTCGTAGCTTAGCGCTAGTATATATGTAAGAGTGATAAGATTCGATCTCAATACTGCTACCCTAATAATTGAACAAACCGAGAACCGACTAGCAGAAAGGGTAAATAGAGGGCAGTTGTCTTACCTTAGACAAGACCCAAAGCCAAACAAAGCTATTCTACCAAGCTAGTTGCCAACCTCCCTCTCCACTTGATTTTTGAATCATGTTTTATGTCTACTTATTCTTTATCATAATATTCATAAATATAAAAAAAAATTATTTCCTTATAAAATAAAGACAATTATTTAATAATAAAGTAACTAATATTGACGTGTGGTTATGTGTGTTTCTCTCTTTCCCTTAAATCTCTTCTATGTCCTCTCCTCTTTCTCTATGTGATTACTCCTTTTAGGAGATATACTTATCAAATACACATACAAATATACAATGGGACAGCCGTTTACTGCCCCGTAGTTTCAATTATAGCTTGTATGAGTGTTAGATTCCATTGATTGAGCTAAGATTTGGTCTAAGTTCGTATCATATGTTCTGTTGGGCTAATAGGCTCGAGCCGTCCATTGCCAGTATAATTTGTTTATTTGAATTAAAACATATAATCAAGACAAAATATCGTAATATCTCCACCATAGAAATACCATTCCGCATATACAATGTTAGAAAGTTTTTGCTTGGGCTCTTATTCCCACCTAATTCCCTATTTTGTCATATTCTCTCTCTTAATTAAGCATTTAATATAAAATCCCGACTTTTTTTTGAACAAGAGGAAGCTCGAAGGCACCGAGTAGATAGCCACAAAATCCAAAACGATATGGGGTACAGATCGGGAGTTAGACATCGCTACCACTTACGGAAACACAAGTTAGCAAAACGAGTTTAGTCACACGATGAAGCGCTCTATGATAATTTGACAAAGCTTTAAAACTCAACAAAACGCAAAAGAAACTAAACTAAAAAAACATCATCTAATATTCTTCGATAATGACCTTTATCTTGTGGAAATATCTTTCTAAAACTTGTAATAAGTTATAATATACTTAAATTATGTGTGAGGTGCAAACGAGCCAAGCCGAACCGAGCACCCCCTTGTTCGAACTCGAGTTCGATAAGGCTTATCGAGCTCGGATTCGAGCCGAGCTCTTATCGAGCACTTCTAACCCTTGTTCGAACTCGGCTCAATAAGAATATAATGCATTCGATGCTCGGCTCGGCTCGGCTAGTTAGGCTTATCGAGCCGAGTCGAGCTTGTTATCGAGTCGAGCTGAGCCCATTATCGAGCCCAAACGAGTTTAAAATCGAGCCAAACTTATAATCGAGACTAGCTCATTAACGAGCCGAGCTTTATAAGTTATTATCGAGCCATTATCGAACTAGTTTTGAACCAATATCAATTGTTATCGACTCATAACGAGCCCTTAACGAGCTCGTATCGAGCCCCTTAATGAGCTCTTATCGAGCCCTTATCAAACTGTTCGTGAACATTAGTGAGACGAGCACCCCCTGTTCGAACTCGGCTCGTTAAGCTTATCGAGCCTGCTCGAACTCGACTCGTTAAGCTATCGAGCTCTCCTAATGAATACGAACGAGCCCTAATCGATTTCGAATATGAGTAGTTCATCGAACGCTCTATTCGTTTACACCCTTATGTGTGACCACAACAAACAAACAAAAAAAAAATTAAAAAAAATCCTTAAATTACGTAAAATATATATTTATTTATATTCCCACATCATGACTGCGGGGCCCAGCAAGATCAGTAAGCTGTCCGCTTTTTATTTTTTTTTTATTTTTTTTATCGCTACACGTTAAGCATTTTTAATTTATCAGCACTGCCATATGTAACTATAAATTTGATTTATTCAAATATTTTTATATAAAATTATTAACGTATTTAAAATAATAATTTAATTTTACTTTTTATAATTAATATTATTTAATATATTAGTTTAGAATATATAATATTTCCATTTAAAATTATGAACAAAACAACCAAGAAATTCGGATATTAATATTGTGAATGGAACCTGTGTAATGACAGCTAAGGTTTTAAAAAGAAGAAAAAAGAAAAGCGGCTAGGATTTGCCTTATTTTATGGGAGAGCTAGAGTTAGCCTTAATTTATAAGAGAGTTAGGGTTAGCTCTTATACTATGTGAAAGTATGGTATTGGAAATAATTGGTGCTCCTAAAATAGGAGCCCTCTCATATATATATATATATATATATATATATGTCTCAGGTTGGGGGTCCCCGGAAATAGCCTACCCCCCAGACCCTGCTTAGGCGGGAGCACTTGGAGGCACTGAGTTTGTTGTTGTTGTTTTTTATATATATATATATATATATATATATATATATACATATAGTGTTTACGCAGAACATTAAGGTTAACTTTAATGGGCATAGTCGATACAATTATAGCCCATTACTAATATAGCTTACTATACATAACACATTATAGTCTAACAATTAATTCTGTTTTGCTCTTTTCGGGTGAATAATTTGTGCGGTTTTCCAAGAGAATAATTTGTCATGCAGCTATTTTCTTTACACAGTTCCTTAGATCTTAAAATATTCTCAAGCCAAAATTAGTCTTATATATTATAGTAATGTTCAATTATAAAATAACATAAAAGCTTCATTTGATTACCACCTGAATTAAATTCCTACAGAAAGTCGCATTTCTGGGAATTCAGCTCCTGTATCAACTTCTCGGAAAGTAAGTAAATTTGTTTGATTGTCAGGGTGGGAAATAGAACTTTATTAGTGAGATTATTTGAAAACAAATGAATTAAAACTTACCATAGGGGAGCTAGATAAGTTACTTCATGCGCAATTTTCACTTTCTGCATTCTATCTACTTCTTACTAACCAAATTAGAGTTATAAATTTATACTTTTCATGAATTTTTACTTCCCACATACCTAAGTTTCTTTTTGGTATATTGGATGCACATGTGTTTTCTTTAATAATTGGAGCATTCATTTTTTTCAGATATATATTTTTGATCATGTATGATAATAGTTTTAAGGCGTGTAGTGAATCACTTTTCTTAAGACTTATTTTATCCCTTATAAAATAGTCTCAATAGAATAATGAAACCAGTATTTGTACGTTATCGCATATCACTGAGTGTATGTAAAGACATAAGATTTCTCAATGTTAATATCTTAAGAATGGTAGGGTCTTATTTATAGGCACTAAAGGTATCTTTTTGAGTAGATGTCCTTTATAAACATCTTTACAGTGTCTATTCTAGACACTTTTTTCACATGGGACAAAATATCTTTTCAAATTCTCTTTATATTCCCGCATGTATCCAAATCAATGCGTACTCACTTATCAATATGATACAAATAATATTTAACTGAACATTATATTTTGTAAATACATCAACAATATATGTCTTCATGCAATTTAGATTTATTATTTTTGGGTTGTGATATATATATATATATATGTATGTATGTGTTTACTAAATAGTTTTTTCTCTGTGGAAAATTCAAAAGTATTGTATAAGCTAAATAATAGAACTCATTAATTAACTAGAGACATGTTGCTTTTCAGCAAAATTTTATAGTTAAATATGAACCCTAATATGCAAATTACTCAAAAATAATTATAAATATTTTGCTATTTTTTTGGACAATAAAATATTTTGCTAACTTTCATTTTAAATTTATATGATAGCTTAGAAAATTAGAGCTAGCATATTAATTCTACATGAAAAAGGCTAAAAAAAAAATCAAAATTAATTTTTTTTTTAATGATTAATAGTTTAGCATGTAAATACAGTAATTTCATTTCTCTACATATACCTATACAGGGTTTATTTACCGGGTTTATTTATCAAATACTAAGACATTGGATCTCATTAGAACTCCGAAGTTAACCGTGTTTGGGCCAAAGTAGTATCAGGATGTGGGTGACCTCCTAATAAGTTCTTATGTTGCCAATCCTATAAGATTAGGAGTCTTCGAAAATAATATACAGGGTTTATTTACCAGATTCATTTATCAAATACTAAGATATTGGATCTCATTAGAACTCCGAAGTTAACCGTGTTTGGGCCAAAGTAGTATCAGGATGTGGGTGACCTCCTAAGAAATTCTTATGTTGCCAACCCTATAAGATTAGGAGTCTTCGGAAACAACCTCTCGGCAAGGTTACACCTTAAGGGGTAAGGCTGTGTACATCCACCCCTCCCAGATCCCACTTATGCGTGAGCTTTTGAGGCACTAGGTATGTTGTTGTTGTACATATACCTGTATAATCTTGACAAAAATATATATATATATATATATATATATATGTATAACTATTAAATTATCAATAAATAATTTAATTTTAAAAGTTAATAATTTGTTATTATTATATTATTTAATATTCAAATTAATTAAATACATTTCGGAATTTCCACCAATTGGAACACGAAATCTCCAAATGTCCCAGACAGCAAGATGCGGTGCTTCGTGATGCACGTGGCCATGACAAAGAAGACCTTATCCTATTATTTTTTATTTGTATTTTTCAATTCTTAAAAAATTAAAATTATATTTTAATTATATTTTCGATTTTTTATTTGAGTTTTCAATCAAATTAATTAGTAAAAAACTTAAAATATAAGTTAAAAATAAAAAAAAATATTTTTCAAAAATTAAAAACTCCAAATAAAAAGCAATACCAACAACCCTTAATATTTATGTAAAAATATTTCTAACATATTATGTATAGTTACCTTATCTTTTTTAAAAGTCTCTGATTTTAGGACTTGATTATTATTATTTTTAATTTTGAAATTTTAATTTTTGTAAAGTTAAGACACAAATCTTGTAAATATATATATTTTTTTATTTTTAAAATTTTTTTGAAGGTAATATCTGTTAAGTATTTATATTGATAGAATTGGTGAAGATTTATCGATTGAATCAGACTTATCAAATGCAATTAATTGGTGTAAGGGGGATCGATGGTACTGTGAAGTACGGTTATTATTTCAATGAAACTAGTATCTTAAAAAAATTTATTCAGATTTGTGAGATTCATAACCAAAAAAAGAAAAGTGAGCCATCATGCTTATATTCTAGCAGAAAATGGCATATATAGGTCTAGTCTTTGCTCGTTTGGAGTCCCATATAAACCAAATATATGATTCTTAGGGGACTGTTAAAGTGGGTTTTCTTGATGTTTTACTCATCTTTATTAAATTTAGAAATTGGTTGTAAGTTGATTTTTCACTAAATGAATGAGTTATCTGTTATTTGTATATAAAAAAAGTCAATAACAAGAACAACAACCCATTGCTTCAAACAAGGCTCCCACTATGATAAATTATGAGGAGAGTAAGATGTAAGCAGTCTTACAGAATGCTACTCTAAGAAATTTAATATGTCAACTTTTGCAAAAAAAATATGTATAATAATGTTTAAAGTGAATAAAAACACTTGTTCATACTCGTCTTTATAGTAATTCCTAATTTTATTTTCCATTCTTTTTTTGAATGCTGTGGGTATAGACTGGCTTGCTAATTATGCATAATTACATTATGGATTCATTATTTGAAGCCTGGAAAGCTCAAATTGTTTTCCTAAAAAAAGAGAAAAAGCGCGGACAATCATATCTAATCTGTCGATTAATTAGATTATCGAATATAATTGTAAACAAACAATTAAATTATCTGACTAGAAATATATCTGATCCTACTAAAAATTGATGCATCAATTGAAAACTACTTGTGCAAGATTCTCACCCCACCTTTACTAAGCGGTAGCCGTGCACCATGGGAAAGGAATCTTCGGGTTTGTTGTTCATATAATTTGGTTTGGTTAGTTCTATTCAAATGCATGAAATTCATATATAAGTTTAAGTAAGATTTTATCTCGAAATTTATTACGATAAAAGGAATTGACAACTAAATTTATATATTAATTTTTTCATTTCGTAAGATTATTTATTAGACTCACATACAAAATTTTTATGGTATTAGAACTACGAAAATGCTCAAAGGAGTGGTTAGTTCTATTCAAATGCATGAAATTCATATATAAGTTTAAGTAAGATTTTATCTCGAAATTAATTACGATAAAAGGAATTGACAACTAAATTTATATATTAATTTTTTCATTTCGTAAGATTATTTATTAGACTCATGTATAAAATTTTTATGATATTAGAACTACGAAAATGCTCAAAGGAGTGGCAGTTTGGCCATGACGATGGTGGTTCATAGGAAGCATTTATTCGGACCTCATAATTGATTTGTGGATTACAATCTTGGATAGTTATTATTATTATTATTTTTAACGCTGAAAAGATGGATAGTTAATTTTTCACGTTTGGCTTTGAAGCAAAATATGAGAATCACGTACATATTAGGGTCAATCCTGATATCTTTGAAGTCTAAGTAAATATTTTAAATGAGATCTTTTATATATAATTATATTTCTTTTAAGAAAATATTAATATAATAAATTATAAAAAATTTTAAATATAAAACTTGAACCAAAATGTTGCCTAACAATAACTCTGTGCACAGATACAATAACAACAATAAATTCAGTGCCTCCAAGAATTCCTGCCTAAGCAAGGCCTATCTCTTTACACAGATAAAAAATATAAAAAATAAAATTATTATTCTTAAAGTAAAAATTATTATTATCAAAGTAATAGTTAAATTATAATAATTTTACTATAATAATAATAGTTTTATTGTGATAATAATAATATTGTCTGAAAAAAAAAAAAAAACTGTCCCGTCACTGCGCGTTCTCCTCGAGTCTCGCTACTATAAAAGCCCACGCCTCTCGTCCATGTCGCTCTCACCTCTCCAAAATTTGCACAAGTTGTAAACAGCGTTCACATAGTTCTCTCGCCTAGGGTAAATTTTTGCACAAATTGCACCTCTTTTCTCTCTTTCTCTCTTGATTTATGTTACTAATCATTGGATAATTCTTATTTTCGCATATTAATCCGTGATTTTGTTTGATTTGATGTCCGATAATCCTGTCTTGTTTGCTATTTATTGTAGATTTGGGATCGATTAATCCGTGTTTCTAAGGATTTGTAAGCTAATTTTGCATTTCAGTTGTGTTTAATTACCGTTAATTACTGCTTAATTCGTTTTTCATGTTAATAAATCATGTCATTTGAGTGTTCGTGAATCCTGATCTGGTAGCTGTAGTTCTCGTTAAATGTCGGCAATGTATTGTTTGCGAATTTGTGTTTAAATTTGTATGCGTTGTTTGTTATGAATTGAGCTATTTGTACCGTTGGTACCATATATTTTTGAATTCATTTAAATTGATTCATCATCTTTTATTTTGTTTAAAATAGTTTTATGTTTGGATGTTCGTTTAAATTGGTCCATCGTCTTTTCTTTTGTTTAAAATAGTCCTAGTGTTTGGTCCTTGATCTAATGACCGCAATCAGGTGAAATTTTAAAAAATAAGGGGCAATTTTTGTCGTAAAACAAAATATGAAGAGAAAAGATGAGGAAGTAATTTAAACAAATTCACAAATATTATGGACCATCTTAAACCAAAAAAAAAAAAAAAAAAACTAAGGAACCAATAGTGTAAACGACCCCATTTCTGCTTAACTTGTTTCCCGTATTTAATTTAAATGAATTTCGCTTTTGCAAAACATTTTTGCTTAAATAAAATATCCGGCTGATTAATTGTCAAATTTTGGTTTCTTCATAAATGTATTCCCTATTTTTCTTCTGGAACATAATTCAACATCCTTATGGAAAGTAGGATGTGAAAGGAAATAAATAGCAACTAGCTGTAAATGTGGAGTATTTTTCAAATTTGTTTCTTTTTCTATCTTCGTTTGACATTTGTCTATTAGTGAGTAGTTTCCCTTGAGATCTAAGCTTCTAGCTAGTTTTATTTCACACGTGCTAATTTGTGAATTTGTTGTCTGAAACTCTGCTACTCTGAAGGAGTAAAGCTGTGTATATCCTCCGCCAGACCCTGCTATGGCAGGAGCCTCTATGAGACTGGATTGTCTAAAATCTGTGTTTTTTCACTCATTTGCTTTTCCCTTTTGTATTGGTTTAATTTTTTTGCTATATTGTGTGATGAAAATACTAATTTTATCTTATGTAGTACACCAAATTCAAATGGTAGATGACATGGCCTTTTTTGGTAAATAAATACAAAAAAATACAAAAGGATGCCATTTTCGTCTACCCTTTGAATTTATTGCACTACATAGGTGACACCTTGTTGCTAAACTTAACATCTACCCCCGTTTTTCATGATGATCTTATGCAGATATTTGCTGGCTAAAATGGAAGTGACTGCGGGATAAAAATTGCTGCATTCTATGGCCTTAAATGGTATTTTATAAGACCTGCTTCTCTTTTTTCCCCCCTTGAGACAGCGCCGGTCAAGAACCCGAGTGACAGAACTCAGTTGCTCAGTGCCCCTAACTTATTAAGGACCTATTTTGAAAATTAGTTATATTATTACGTTGCTTCTACCGTATATTACCATTTATAATTGGAGAAATAAGACCTATACACATCACTATAAATGCATTTATACGTATATAATAGGGAGATCTATACATTAGTATGTTAGTACTATGACATAAAGTGTATTATTTTATATGTACTTAAGTTGGCTTGAGCACCTCGTTTACCAAAAAAGGGCCCATCAATCAAGCTTTCTTTAAACCCCTATCTCGGGACCGGCTTTGACCCCAGATCATTCATCGCATCTGTGCTGATCATGTATTGTGACTTATGTACAGGTTACTGGGCAATGTGTGGGGGAAGAAACCGCTCGGTACAAATTCAAATTGACCTTAATCTTCACGGAAAAACACAAAAACATCCTAAGGGCCAAAGTTCTGGCATGGCCAATGAATCCGATTGGATAAAAAATAGAAAGTCCTCAGGGTATTTAACTCAAGTGATTGATTCTGCTACATCCTTTATTCCTTGGTCTCGTTTGATCCCCATAGGTGATGGTTACCACGAGTTTCTATAGCAGGCATAATTTCTTGAGCGGTTTTTAGATATTGAGATAAATTTCTGGTTCATTATGCAAACTCTTTGAATCAGTGAAGGGGTTTGTTTTGTTTATGAATTTCAAAATGCCGGGTTTTGTGAGTGAAAAGAAGAGGTTAACGGGATCAACCACGCCCGTCTCCATCTCTTTCCAGCAAGATGTGCCAACTTCTTCAAAAGGCACTCCATTTCGTGATGATCCTTACAGCCCAATTCTACCCGGGCTTTCCGATGACGTGGCAAAACTATGCCTTGCAATAGTCCCTCGCAGCGATTTTCCCACTATGGGTGCAGTCTGTAAGCAATGGAGGTCGTTCATACGGAGCAAAGAATTCATCACAATACGGAAACAAGCTGGGATGTTAGAAGAATGGCTATATGTATTGACAATGAACGAGGAAAGCAAGGAGAGACAATGGGAAGTACTGGATTGCTTTGGAAATAAGCATCACTATCTTCCTCCCATGCCCGGGCCACCAAAATTCAGTTTTGGCATCGTTGTTCTTAACGGAAAGCTTCTTGTTATGGCGGGTTGCACCTTCTCTGATGAGTCTGCCTCTGCCTCAGCAGACGTTTACCAATACGATTCTTGCCTCGACTGGTATGATTTTACCGTATCATTCATGACTAGGGGTGTATTTGAGCCGAGCCCGAGCCTGGCAGGCTCGAGGCTCGGCTTGTTACCATTAAGCTCGACTCGGGCTTGGCTCGAAGCTCGCCGAGCTTTAAAAGTTTAGGCTCGAGCTCGGCTCGGTAAAAGCTTGGGCTCGGCTCTGCTCGATCTAAGCTCGGCAAGCTTCATATTAAGCTTGCAATATTTCGGCTCATTTAAGCTCAATATAGGCTCGTTTGGACTCGGACTCGGCTCATTTAGGCTTCAATATGGCTTCATTGAGCAATATTTAAGCAAATATACCATAATAAAAAAGGCTCGTTTAGGCTCGCGAGCCTACGAGCTCGAGCTTCACTAGGCTTGGGCTCAGGCTCGATAATCTAAACGAGCCGGCTCGGCTTGGCTCGAGCTCAAAGCGAGCCGAGCTTTTTGAGCTTTATTACTAGCCTCGAGAGCCGACTCGGCTCATTTACACCCCTATTCATGACAACCTGCTTTGTTTGGAATGAGTAACTTTTTCTTGGTGAGGTAAGTGGGGATGGAATGAATGAGTGCTGATTGATATGCCATAAAATAGTATATATTCTCTTCCTCCTAGTTGGGTCGGTACTTAGGCTCAAAGCAAATTTTAATCGGTAGGACCTTTTATTTTGCGTAAGTGAGGTGTTCACATCAGCTTAAGCACACCTAACATAATTTACTTTATAGTAATATTAGCTAATACCTAAGGTTTTTCATAATATATATATATTGTATATACATTTATAACGTATTGTACATAGATTGTTATTTCTTCAATTATGACAATATGCAGTAGAAGCAAACTTATGATCTAATTAATTGTCGAGAGGGAACCTTGGTAAATTGAGGGTCGTAAGTAATTTCTGAGGCTGCTTGAGGTCTTAAATGGCCCGCTGTATTTGATAGATAGTATCGTTAGTGAGTTGTGATCGATTTTAGGGCATGAAGCCGCTGTGGCTGCGAGGACGGGTGACTTTCAGTGGTGTCACAACTGTTTCTTTTTTAGTGTAGTGTAGGGGGGTTGGTGAAAGATAGTGGAAGGTGTTGAAAAGGAGGGCTAGTTGAGCTTTTTTACAAGGGTTGTGCGTGATGGGACTTATTAGTCTTTTTGCGCCGCCTTGTTTGATGCCCTTTATTTATAGCTTTTCGATTTTGATTTTGGTTTGTTGTTTTCTTTTGAACTAGAAAAAATTGAAAATCAAAAATAAAAACAAGATGAACATCGACTTTTTTGGATCATGAATGAATAGCGGCTCAATCAGTTTTTTGTTCCCTATTGGTATTATTTATTATACACATACAAATTCGAGTGCATATATGCATTACGTAACAGCTAATTGTCAAAAAAAATAACTATATTTTGCAAAGAGCTACCAATCACATAACGGTATAGCTCAAAATCTATTCTGTAGTGACTGTTGTATAATATAATGTAAATTTCACCGTGCCTTAGACCTGATCTGCTGAGTTTGCAACAATATCCACATTTAAGTCGAAGTAGAGTTTCATTCTAAAACGAATTAGCATTAGGTGGAACAGTCTATTAGGCTTTTATGTTAATATTTTCACTCAGTACTCCTACATGGGGTTCTTTGCTAGATTTACAATTAAAGTCCTAACACCTCAAATGCTTCTATTGAGAGGTCAGTTGGAGCCAGTTGGCGCGCATGAACGTGGCGCGCTACGACTTCGCATGTGCGGAGGTAAACGGAATGGTCTACGCAGTGGGGGGCTATGGAGCCGACGGCGAGTCTCTCTCAAGCGCAGAGGTCTACAACCCGGATACCGACAAGTGGACCCTAATAGAGTCGCTTCGTCGCCCAAGGTGGGGGTGTTTCGCGTGCGGGTTCCAAGGCAAACTTTACGTAATGGGCGGGCGATCGAGCTTCACCATAGGTAACTCGAAATCTGTAGATGTTTATGACCCAGAGAAACACACTTGGTGTCAAATGAATAATGGGTGTGTTATGGTGACTGCTCATGCTGTGCTTGGAAAGAAGTTGTTTTGTATAGAATGGAAGAATCTTAGAAAACTTGCCATTTTCGACTCGGAAGATAATTCATGGAAGATGGTACATGTACCGTTGACGGGGAGCTCGAGCATCGGGTTTCGGTTCGGTATACTTGACGGGAAGCTCTTGTTGTTTTCTCTGACGGACGAGCCCGAGTATCGGACATTGTTGTATGATCCGGATGCAGCGCCGGGGTCCGAGTGGAAGACTAGTAGTATTAGACCGTCTGGGTCATGCTTGTGCAGTGTGACTATCCAGGCTTAAAATGGTTGGGTGCACTTGTTCGTTTTGAGTTTTTCGTTGTTGTTTTGTTGTCTTGTTGTAATGGCTGTAATGTTTGTGGGTACCATGCAAATCTAAGTTGTAGTTCATGGTTGTAATTGTTTGTCTTGGCAACCACTGACGTTGGACAAAATTTATTTGATTCTGTGCTTAGATTAAGCCCTGTTTGGTTAAATTTTTTTTTTTTTTTTTTTTTTTTTTCCTTTTGTTCGAGATTTGAAGGTGTTTAGTTTGGAAGGAAGCATTTTTTTAAATATGAAAGCAAAAATTGTTATTTTACTTTTAAGTAAAAATAGAAAAATAATGTTATTTTTTTGAAGTAGCATTAGAAGCAATACCTATTGAAAACACTTTTTGTAAAAATATTTTTGAAAAAAATAAAATCTTTTTTGACAGCTTGATCAACTGTGTCTAAATTAATACCTCATGTTTCTTTAGTTCAAATTTATTTAAAGTAATCTCATATCTTTTTCTTTAAAATAATCTATCGTAATTTATTTTATGACATTAATCCTCTTTCCGGTGACTTCAAAATTAGGTAAAAATTAAAAAAAATGAGAGAATACTTTCACAAAATAAAACATGAGGTACTCTTTCAAATAAAACAAAAAAAGGAAATAATGTGAGAATTTACTAACACCAGAGATTATTTTAAACAAAAAAATAAAAAGAATTAATTAAATAGATAACTCATTTTATTATTATATGAACTTCACAACATCAATATTGAGAAATCGTGAGACTGAGGTTTGTAGTGGAAAGGGAACATGCACATCCTCAGAGGCTGGGTCAAATACTAAAGCACTCTACTTTAGACTTGGGCGAGAGTAATACCAGGATGGGTGACCTCCTGAGAAGTCCTCACCCTCAGGCTGGGAGCACTGGGAAACAGCCTCTCTTCAGATTAATACCCTAAAAGGGGAAGGCTGCGTACATTCGTCCCTCCAGACCCTGCGTAGGCGGGAGCCTTTGAGGTATTGGGTATGTTCCTTTCCTTTACTCTACTTTAGGCTTGTTTGGCCAAGTTGTGAAACAAATTTTTTCTGTTTTGAGTCTTAGTTTTTATTTCAATGAAGAAGTACTATTTTCCTACAAAAGCGGAAAAACTACTTCTCCTTTATCTAAAGCTAGTTTTTTTTCTAGACCAAATATCCTTAAATCTTCAAAAGAAACACTTTCATTTAGGAAAAAAAAAAAGTTTAACTAAATAGACTCTCGGACTGTTGTCAACTTATGTGGCGAAGAATTTGACCTCACAGCTAGACACATAACGTTTTACTAAATTAGGATATGAAAAAGGTAAAATATATGCAGCCTTATGCTCACTTTTTTTTTTTTTTTTCACTTATCCTCACTTTCTTAAATATAATATTTTCAGAGTTACAAACAAGTGACATTCAATGTTACAATAGAACAGACATCGCAGGCTGAACCTAGTTCCACCGAAGACTCTAAATTTCCGAAAACAAAATTGTTGCCCTACCTAGTATTCGAGGTAAAAATGGTGAACTACAACAAAATAACTCCTTGCGATATCAATAGACCTTCGAAATACCTGGTTAGTTAGATATCCGATGCAACCCAGCCTCCACTGTAAGTTTCTGACATGATCAGAAGGACAAGAGAGGTCCACCCGGTGAAGGGACGAGCACCTTTACCTTTGCCCGTTTTCTGATCATACTGTTCCCAGAGATATCCGGTCTTGTGATAGTTGTCCGCCACGTTCCTGACATATACGACATGAAAAAGGCAGACTTTTCGATGAGAAAGACGCTTCAAGGAGTGGCGTTTTCTTTATGGGATTCTGAGAGGCTGTTGGAGAGTACAAATATTACCTAATTAAATTGTTCCTGAGGTCACTGTAGATTGTCCTGGCTCTTGATCTGTATGGCCCTTCAACTGCATCAGGGTTGAATCCCAGGGAATTTAGGTCAGAAATGAGGACACCTTTACAATCCCTTTGTATCAAAGTGCCTATTTGCCAAGTTTTTTCCGGTAAAAAATGCTTTTTCACAAAAAAGGAATACTTCTTTGAATTCGTCGGGGTATTGACGAAAGTCGTTTTCTTATTTTTAAATGAAATCAGAAAAATACGGCTGCTTCTTTAAACTAGAAGCACAAGTAGAGTAAAAATTTTTGATTCAAAGAAAGCAAATTATTTTTACTGCATGGCAAAATAGGCCCTAAACGTCATTTCTGGCTATTGAAAGCTGAAATGAGTAAAATCTGACCGCAATGTTTAGTAAACATTCCAATTGGTTTTAATCCTTATTATTACAATTATGCTTAGGAAGCATCATTTTTGAACTTTTCAATGTTACATTTTATAAATTATGATGAAATTCACAAGCTTTGATTTTAAGAAGTCATAAATGACTATTTTAGAAGAAACAAACACAAATTTCATCCCGTTTGTCACCTGGTGTACCTTGAGAGTAGTGGTGGAGAGCAGATAGGATGAGGTAATTCATGTTCATCCAGATTGGTCCTCTCCAGTAAGGTGGATCATGCTCCGTATTCCGCTTCATATACAATGAACTGATGAACATGTACAAATTGCATTACTTGTTTTCTTTAGGGTCAAATAATAGGCATCAATTGCGGAAATCACGAAGGCACACATTATATCTATGAGAAACCACCACAGATAGAAACTTCAACCAAGACCATGTCCACCATGTGGAAACTTCATGCCCCTCCCAAAATCAAGCACTTCATTTGGAGGGCCTTTGTCAATGCTCTTGCTTCTTATGATTGCGAAAAAAGAGAATTGTGCTTCCTACTACGTGTCCTCAATGTGGAGAGGATCGTGAAACAATTGAACACATTCTCTTTTTTTGCCCCCCTGCTAGGGCTGCTTGGTTCGCCTCATCTTTCGGTTTTCGTTTTCAAAAAGAGGGTTTTAAAAGCTTTGGGTGGTGGTGGGAATGTGTGTGTAATGAGTTATCCTTTTGTAATGTTAGCTTAAGTAGAATTAGTTTTTTATGTTGGAATTTATGGAAAAACAGGAATGATCATGTGTTTCAGAGAAAAGCCCGGGATCCTCTTGCTCTTGTTCATGATTCATCTCGCCACTTCCAGAAATTCCAGATGTGTGTTCGTGCCAACACTCTTGCTACCAGGGCTCTTTCAGCCACAGCCCAAAACCGTTGGCTTCCCCCTTCATCAGGAAATGTTAAAATTAACTCGGACGCAGCGTGGAAGTCTAAAGATGTCTTGGCTGCGGTTGCTGTGGTTGCTAGAGACTCTTCAGGTACTATCATTGGTGGTTGGTGCGGGTCTTTTTACGCATCGTCCTCCCTAATGGCTGAGGCTTTGGCTCTTCGAGCGGCTTGTGCGATGGCTAAGACTTTTTGTTGGAATTCTATGGTTTTTGAAGCGGATAACAAGATCCTTATTGACGCCATTAATGATGTTGGGATGAGGCCTTGGGAGATCCAAGCAATTGTGGACGACATCTGTTTTGTTGCGTCTTCTTTTTTTTTTTTCGTCTTTTATTAGGTGTCCTAAATTATGTAATAGAGCTGCCCATTTTATTTCCAAGTGGCATTGTTCTGGTATGTGTAATCATGACTGGTGGGTCAATATCCCCCCACCCCTATCTCGGATTGTACTTTCGGATGTTTTGGGAATTTAATTTGGCCTCTGGCTTCTTTTTGTTGAAAAAAAAAGGACCATATTTTGAAAATGAATTTTTGGAATATCAATTTCTTTCTAGTTTGAATGAAAGCAGAAAGCAAAAACCAAAAACTAGAAAAAGAAAAAAAAAAAAAAAAAAAGGTTGTTTCAAAAACCAAAAGTTTTACAAATAAAAACTAATATCAAACATGTCCTTGAGATTTATACAGATTGCAGAAATGCACCTTGTTTTGGCTACGGAACGAATCCCAAAATTAGTCCACAATACGCTCCGGTTTGAGATAAGTTCAAGTTGTTTCTCTAGCACCCATGATTCCTGCGAGTGAGGCAAGAAAAAGACAAATTTTACAACTTGATTTCGATCCCTTTGAAGAGACAATGATTAATGAAATTGGACGGAGCTAGAGGCAACTTACGGGCGGAATGGCCTTTCCCATAAATGGAAAAAGACTGACATAACCAACATGAGGAACAAAACGAAGCACTGGCGTTTCCATTACTTGCCGAACTAGCTCTTTACTTGCATAATTTCCCGTCATTTTCACTTGTGGATGCAACCGAACCTACAAGCAAAATTTAAACAATTGTATTCGTACAATTTCAAGCAAAATTATTACCTATGCATATCTGAATGCACCGGACAGAACCAAGTAAATACTGTCATTACAAGTTACTTGAGTTAACATTTAGATTACTGAAAGCTAAAGATCTAACCAGTTTGAACAGGGGCAAAGCACAAATTTACTCGAAAGGAGAACTACATACATATACATATGTATGTATGTATGTGTCTCTGTGTATATGCACACACAGCATTGCAGTAAACACTTCCAGTACAAGCTAAAACAAAAAAATTTCTCCTTTCGGGGTAAATTTGTCTCATGTACTCACTTCCTTTGTACATTTCTACTGTCATTTTCTTACTATTCTTCTGGCTAGATTTTCAATGCAAAATTGCACATTAAGAGCGTGCTGCCCACTGGAAATCTCAGTAACTGGTTAGCAACAAATCAATGTGAAAAGGCTTGATCTGATGACACATGAAATCACTGTGCAACTCTCCCAACAGAGAATTGAATCTAGAATGGATAGAGGCAAACCTTTTCTGTATGGTTGCCGAAATCCAAATATGCCCCATATCCCTCATCAAAGTGCATCTGGGAGAAGAACACATTCATAGATTTCTCAATTTACAGGAATTTACAGAAATTTCACGTAAAATTATTAAAAACCCAAGTATCCTCAAAAGAAATGATACAAAGGATAAGCAAGAACTGTAACACCTCCCCCTCTCTCTCTTCACCTCTCTTTCTCTTTTGAAGGGATGGGGGAATGCTAGGAAATGCACAAACCTGATTGAGAACTTCAAAATCTGAGAGCAGCTTCACTGTGAAACCATACCCCTGCAATTTTTCCATTCATAAAATTCATTTCTAATATGACAGATAAGTCCTGGTAATTATTACCAAAGAGGGTACCAACACGCCGTCATTGGATCCCATTAGAACTCCGAAGTTAAGCATGTTTGGGCAAGAGCAGTACCAAGATGGGTGACCTCTTGGGAAGTCCTCACCCTCAGGTTGGGGGCATTCGGAAACAGCATCTCTTCAGGGGTAATACCCTAAAGGGGGAAGGCTACGTACATCCACCCCACCCCCCAAACCCTGCTTAGGCGGGAGCCCTTGGAGCACTTGGCATGTATGTAAGTCCTGGTAATTATTCTCTCTCTAATATACCTTTCCCTGTTCATCATTATTTTCTAGTAGCTCCGAAATACTGTGCATGCAATCTGCAGCAAGAAGCATCCAGCATCTTAGGTCCAAGTGGCGTTCGTCTTCGTTAGGATGTGATGCCCGTGGATAGTCATCCAAACCGGAGGATAGCGTCTGCAGGATTCCAGACATGAAATTGTTCGCACTAAATTAATTAATATCGGCATTGATGCAAAGGAATGCATGGGAAATAGAGGGTTTTTTGGTAAATAAATAGAGGTAACAGTAAAGTTACAAGCTGTTATATCACAGTGGAGATTTATCAATGTCAAAAACGTTCAAAATGGAAGAATGAAGGTGCGACGTTGAAGAAAATTTATTTAGCCGCAAAATTTTCCTTCTTCGTCTTTGGACTTTGCAGGTATCTTCTCCATAATACATGAGGAAGTATTTTAGTAGCTCTTGGGAAAGAAAAAGTTACATGAAATGCTGCCAGAGGACAACGAATCAGACAAATACAAGAAAACAATATTAGATATACGTTTCTATGAACACTAGAACTGCAGGTAATTTCTGGCTGAACTCCCAGCTCGAAATCCACTGAGGATCATTGCAAAATTTCATTTAACTTAAAACACGTCTCTTGCAGGCCCGTGTCTCTCTGGACAGAATATGCATGCACCAAAGTAAGACATTTTGTATGCTCAAACTAAGCCATTTGTCCAAGGCGAAATTTGCCAGTTAAACAGAAAATTCAAAATAGTGAATCAGAAATAGTAAGGCTGAATTGGTGTATTTACCTTTGGATTTAATTCACGAATTGTTGTGTTGTCTCTACCATGCCAATAGTAGCTGCTCACATCCTTTCCTGTGATCAAAGACACTCTTATTTGAGGTTGAAAGCAACAGAATTGTGAATCATTCTCAGGATTAGAAGCAACATGATCATTTTGACGTGAAATACTCAGATTATTTGTTTATAATTTACTCAATTATCAGCATGGATATTACTTCAAACAAGTGAATGTCCACCACGTGAGAATCGTAGAACCAGAAGGAAATAAAAGGATCGCTGATAGCCTAATGGATCCACATGAAAACCTATTATGACTCAAGTGGCATGATCTAACCAAAATGTTCCATGTTATGTGGTTTGCTGACACTCAGGATCTTTACAGTAGGGCAAGCTCCCACAAAAATATGAAGAAACCTCATGAACTAACTCGTCATTCTTGCTGCATGTAAGTGTAAGTAATCTCACTACATCCTCACAACCATAAGCCGGAAGAGTTGCCTTGCACAGAAAAAGAGAGTACAGAAAAGGCAGATAGAAACAGAGAAGACACAAATTCATATTGCAGACAACAAAAGGGTTATACTTTCACTGACATTTTGAATTCAAACCCCAGAGAGAGAGAGAGAGAGAGAGAGCAGCTTGTCGAACATTGCCATCATAATACAGAATGAGAAAGGACCAAAAGGAAAGAACCTATACCTGACTGTGTAGTATTGAACCAATTAAACCATGCATTGAGGCGAACAAATGCAAGTTGCAAGAAAGCAGATATTTCACTGCTCTCGGTGGCAGTGAACTCATTCCTCTTCATGCCAGAGATAAGATCTGAAAGAACCAGTATCACTCATGTTATAAGTTATGTCAGCCAAAATTAGCCTTACTTAAAATGTTGCATATAATTCTACACTATTTCCTTGTCTCTTTTCCTTTTCATGTCCCAATCATTATTTGTTTAAGCATGGGTCATTTCTTCTCTCTATCATGAACACAAAAAATTCTCTTTAAGGGTAATATGCCAAGTAAACGACAGAGGAAGAAGTTTCAATATTCCTTTTACTTTCCCTCTCCGTCCTGGCTTTATCTCTGAACTCTTTCAAAGAGCTAATTTTCCTACAGAAACAATGATAAGAAGAAGAAAACATTCAAGCTTATAGCAACAGGAGTTTTTCCAAGGGATTACCCCATGGAATCCCTATAAATTATTTAGATTCAAATGTTACAATGTTTATTTATAATTATTATATACTTGGTACCCTGAACACTCTCCTAGAGATAGGCTACAAGTCAAGCACTTGGAGGATGCTAGAGGTGTCTGCAAGGTTCCAAGAGCTCAATGGATGCTCGCAGCACCCCAACTTGTTGCCCCTACTGGGAGAAATTGGTGAAGTCCTGAGTTTCAGACTTTTCAGCATTCTCTTCAAGAATACAAAAAATTAAGTAGACAAATGTATCCAACTGGGATGGCACTGCAAGCAAATTCATATAAGTAAACTATTTGGATTAATAACTAAAGGAAAAGAGGAGAGAGATTACCATGTAAAACTAAAAATAATGTAGGTGGATTTCCATTTGTGGGATGCTGGATAACAAATTCCTCGGGGACTTTACTGCAGATAAATTGAAGCACATATATCAACTCCAACAGAGCACACAATAGAACTAATATTTGAAGGAAAAAAGAAAGCCGGTCACCTCAAAGCTTCAGCACCTAAAATCTGTTCACGAGGAATCCAACCATCAATATTCATTAGATCTAACCAGTGGCCAACGATATCCAAGCAAATACGAATATCCCAGCGCCTACATTTGCAGGTACAAGAAAAGAATCAAGACTAATGTGTCTCAATACTGCATAACACACGATTTTAGATGCAGTTGGCAGGAAATAGGATAACACTAACCAGATCAGCAATTGATGAAAACCTTCATCCCATAGAAAGCCCCTAGGAAAGAAGGAACGACTAGGAACAGCTGTGTAAAGCTCAGCAGGCCAGTACAATAAATAATCATCACCATTCGACTGCAAAGAAAAGGACAAAAGACTGTATGACTTTGTCAGAAACCTAGGTATACAACGGCAAATAAAAACCAATAAAGGGCGACCGTAGTGCTTGGCAGGACAGAGAGAAGCAAGCGGAAAAACTAGTCATTAGGGTGGCCTCTCGCATACTAACATGGAAAAAAGAAGAAAAACAAAAACGGACATATTCATGATGTTCAATTATGTTAACCCTGTGTCACAAATTGTAAGGACGATTGTAAAAATACAGGCAACTGAGTTCAATCAAAAGCAAAATAATCTGTTGCAGTTGTCCATGTTTCCAATACCAATCATTTTCACCTATTCTCCATCATCTCTAGGCATGTAGAAGCATCCAAAAGCACATAGACTCAGAGAAATATATTTCTGGTGATTTATATCTGCAAAATTGTTCGATAACTGTCTTTACATCACATTTCACCCTTCTTTGTCTCCAATGACTCACTTTAAGTTGAATACAGGATTTCATCCAATCCATTGTCTCCTGTAATAACACATCCATGCTGAACATTCATAACCAAAGTAATGCTATTAACTATATATCGACTGAGGGATGTCCATATAGAGCGTATATGTCTCTGGACCGCATTTTGGTAACGAATGCAGTGATTTATACTTGCCAATTTCTCAACAAATCAAACTATAATCCCCACAAGGCTTTGAGAAACCGTTTATGTCTACAATAGAAACTTACATCAGATGCTCTTGGTACAGAAATCTTTGAGCGGCCATAAAAGTAGCCAATGCCACCCAGCAGATTTCCAATGGCAGCTTTTCCCACGAGCATGGACTCGGAATCAACCTGAAAATATTTCATGAAATTGAGAACTTTCCTCAAGAAGAAGAGAACAAAGATTCAGCTATGATTAGCCATAGATGATAGTATAAAGCTATAAGCAAGTGATTTGGTTTCATGTCATACTAGAACAAGCAGCCTCTTAATTTCAGATTTCTTCCACTGAATTTGACCACAGTTCCAGTTTCGTTCAATTTTAGACAAACAAGAATTGGTAATTGGAGTATCTCAGCATAGCAAAGTTCTAGTAGAAGTTTCCAGGATGAAAACCTTGTCAGTCAGATTGAAGCATCTCTCAAATTTGTCATCAAACTCACTTCTCTTCTTCAGCAGTTGGTTACCCAGGAAGTCGCCTGCATGGAGTGGAGACATCTCAGTTGCAATTTCATGTCATAGAGAAGCATTCAAATAACTCAAAAACAGGTATATACCTTAGCTTTAAGACTGAAACTAGAGCTTCACAAGAGGGCTACGTCCTATATATTATGAGGGCCCTAAGGCATAAGTAGTATGAATATTTAGGATAAAAAAATATATTCAAACACTATGATATCACCAGACCACTTTCTACAAGAAAGTAGAAGCCCAGAAGGCCCTTCAACAATGATTTACAGAAATCCTTCATCTGGAAAATAGTAATAATGATGAGTGCAGCAGCTTGTTCATATAAAATACAAAATGGAACACTAACACATAAACAAAATTAGCGGATAAACATAGTGCAGAACTCATTATATCAAAATGTGACTGAATGCCTCCACTAAAGGGTAAATCAGCATCAACAAGAAAAGAAATTCTTCTATCCTACAACCTTGAAAGTTCTTTTGCATACTTCATGTTCACATTTGCGACACCCAGAAAGAAAGCTGAAGAGAATCAGAATTCACCATCGTGAAATGTATCATACAAATGGAAACAAGAAAAAATAACATATATGAATAGAAATCCACCTGTAAGGCTGCTAAGACGTTCTTTTCCTCTCGAATTCTTCATATTAGTTCCTGATACAAAAGCAAAATCTGCTTTGAAAGGAACAGTTGCAGATATCTGCATCTCGGTTTAAACACAAGAAAAGCTTCAACGTACATAAAGATAATTGAGTACCATTAGACACTGAAGATTCTGAAGAACAAATGAGATTCATAATTGCATACCTGAAATACTAAAATATTTGAAGAATGGGCATAATTGTCTGGTAGCTCTAGGCGGCCAAACCTTCTTACCTGGAAAGCTATGGACAGTTACATACACATTGAAGGAGACATTCCCGCCTCATAGTTCTCTAGGCAACCAAAACCTAAGGATGCCACTAAAGTAGTGTTCAGCCAAAGAGGCCTCACTCAGTTGATTTTTATAATATGAAATAAATGTGCTATATTGATAAATCAAGATCATTGAAGTGCTTGAGTTGTGGGCAAAAATAAGTACATACCTGAAATGCTAGATTTGCTTGGACAAGTTCAGACAAATTGTGGATGTGTGGTGTCCTGAATCCAGCATAATGAACATCCAACTTGTCCTGCAGATAAAGAAAATACAGAAAGTAAGTACTAATCGGAGGTGCCCTAACGTCAAGTGAGGGATCCAATTACTAATTCGAGCTCCAAAGTGTGGTCTTAAATTCAAATCACTTGCAGAATAACTTACATTGATCTGATGCCTATGGCATAATCCCTACTGAATCAAAAATTCAGCAGGCAACTAATAGCAACAAGTGTTTTCATTTCAAGGCTTCTGGAGTAATTTAATTTCAAGCCTGCGCAGTCTTGCAAAACTTGTGAAGAAACAACTTTTATTGATGAAGAATTTGAGATCCCCACTCCCCACTCGCTCCCCAAAGTGACACATGAATTTCTTCACAAAAAACCTCACACCGTCGCTGCTATTGTTCCCTTTCTATTAAGATTTTATCACATAGATCTATTGAAATGACTTTTTCAAAGGGATATAACTATATTTATTGTGGATTAGTTCAGACTGCACTATGGAGATGCAACTCATCCTAAATTCTCAGATTCCCATCCAGTGGTAGTTGAATCCGACCTTCATATCTTCTTCAGCTGTTACCCTATCTTTCAAACTGGGGTAGCAGTAACAGAATGATTCCATACATTATAATAGTTGCAGATTCCGAATTATCATAAGAAGACCTCATGCCGACTGCATTTGCAAGAGACACTAGCATAAAACACGCCATCTGATTTCATTTCAAACTATACAAAATTTTCTGTGATACCACAGAATGGGCAAAGAAATATGCGCAGAAAAGATGACAGAAGGATATTATTTCAAACAGTTTCCCAGAAGATAAAAGGAATCATGCATGACATGCTAAAAGAGATTCAGTGCGAACCACCAATCAGTGCTGGTTTATACAAGAAATATTAATTTGGATAGTAGCTTAGTGCTACGCAAGGTCCTGCTATGCCCAAGAATGTCCTACCTGCTATTGGCTGTCTCTAAACGTTACAAGGGACTGGACTTAGAAGTCGAAAATGAACACAGAGTGATCGCCCCTTGGATAAGAATGCAAAGAAAAAGAAATATGCATTTTAAGAACATATTTATAAAAAAAGGAACAAAATAAGGAGGTGTTTGTCTCATACCTTTGACTCAAGATGCAATTGCCAACCTCCAACGTCAGTTCTAGATCCTGATGCCAATAACGAGCTGTCATGGATGTCCAATATTTCTCTACTCAAGCTGATGGCATTCTCTTCCTCATCAGCTATATAAAAGAAAAGATGTGCTGTTCCCCAACTGTCCTCATCTACGATTGACCTGCAATTCAAAAATGATAAGAGAATAAACAGTGTATACTATTACCACCTTCCCGAGAGCCAACTTTTTCGAACAATTTTCATATGGAAGTGAATAGTCTCACACACACCAACAGACCTCTGACACCATATGTGTACATGCATTATCATATGCACGCCAAAAGGAGAAAGATAAAAGAAAAAAGGAGTTGGAAAGAAGATAAACATTGATACCAAAGATAGATGCATATTACAAGTCTACAAAGAACTGAAGAGGTAGGAATAAGCTGAAAGAATATCGCTGAAACCAAAAGTCTACAAGTCTACATGTTGATACATGTATCATATAATCTGGCGACTTTTATCAGTTTATTCCCCTTGACAACTTCTTCCGTACCAGATCACCAAAGTGCTAACAAGTAAAGATATAAATGGCTGCAAGTGTTAACATTTGCATGTTAGCATCCAAAGGAGTGGCGCATACACAATCTGAGACATGTATATCAACTGACATCATAAAAAGCAGGAAGCTCTTTGATTAAATTTTCAAATTTAAGTTTCTAATGCAAGCTTTTATGCCGCTATCTCTTGAAGGGACCAAATACAGAATTTTTCCACTTCATACATAAGTTAATTTCCATGCTACTAAGCAGCTGAGAAATCATACAAAATAGAAGCAGGATATTTACTTCTTGCTCTGTACATCAATGCGAACAGCCCAGTCCCCTCCATACCCACTGCCATCACCCTTGGATTTCAAGAAGCTTGTTTCCAAGGTCAAATCATGGTCAACTATAAGCTGGCGTCCATAATCCCGTCCATTATGATGGGTCCAACCATAAGTACTGAGCTCATCGGAATCTTGGCAGACATGTCGCATGAAAAACTGGCCATCCTTGACACCAATCCACATTAATCCAGCAACCAGCGATCTCGGAGTCCTGCCAGTCGCAAATGCACATCAAGAATCCACAACACGTATACTAAAGAACCTGCGGGAGAAGCATGAAACTCAAGCTAAAACAGAAGGCACAACATGACCTCTGACAATGAAATTCCATGTAATTCCACCATTTTTGGCTGTGGTTCATGACAAATCATACTACCTAGGGTGTAAACGAGCCAAGCTCTTATCGAGCTTTTGAACTTTTGTCCAAGCTCGATTCAACAAGATTTTAGTGTGTTTGATACTTGGGCCAGCTCGTTAGCCTAATTGAGTTGACAATCGAGCAAAGCTTCCAATCAAGTCAAACTCGCTACCAAACTGAGCAATTCAAGTCACCATCGAGCCATTATCAAGCAATTTTCGACTCTTGTGAATACAAAGAAAATGGAAAGCCACCTAGTGAATATAGAAATATAACTATCTATATTTCTTCCAAAGGTCTACTTAAATTGTCCAGCAAAAGAACTGAATGATTCATTTCAAGCACTTAGCATAAATACTGCATCGCAAACAGAAACGACTTCAATAATGAATTCTCCAAGCAACCACATACCTCGCCCGGATTCCAAGGTACACATGAGGTCGATAAGTCCCCCAATACAGGCTCTCCTTGTGCTCTCCTTGAAACTATAATGAACGACAAATTAAATACAACAAAAAAGATGAAGATCATAACATACAAAGGCTCCTATACTTTTTTCATTATATCTATTCAGTCCTTATACTTTAAATTGTGTCAATTTAATTCATATACAAATTAGAGTGTGACAATTTAGTCCTTAGAGAAAAATTTATGTTAAGCTGACGATGAAACTTTAAATGGTTTTGTCATGGTTGGTTAGCTTAACGACTGCTATGTATTGTACTACTTGCATCTAACATGATTGTGTCATTGAAAATCACGTCATTAACTTAAATTAAATTTGACCATAAGACTAAATTAGCATAGTATAAATTGTATAGAGATTAAATTAACACAATCAAAAGTAGAATAACGAAATTGATACAATGGATAAGGCACGTAGACCTACAGCGTAAATAATCAAAAAATTAAATACAACAAAAAAAGACAGAGATCATAACACGCGCGCACACAGAGATGCAAAATTCATGCGGAATTCAAAGAAGACTGATAATCAAAGAAAGTAACCTGATGAAGATCCATGAGCTTTGGTGCAGGAAAAGGCGTGATAACCCTAGGTTTCTCATCTCGATCACTATAACTCGTCAATTTGCTATAAATTACGTAACACGAAATCGAAACGATCACAATTCCGAGTCCAATCCAAGCATTAATTCTCAAATAACTACGACCTCTGCCTAAATTCTTGCGCAACTTCAGATTCGATTTACTATGATTAACAGATTGATCGTCATTATCGGCGTCCGATGAGGATTTGTGCCTAGCTCGAGCGATTCTCCTTGCATTTCCAGGCATTATTGCAGAGGTTTCAAAGTGAAACGGTTTCTCTTGCAGTGATGAACTACATAAACAAGGCAGAGTGAGAGAGAAAGAGAGGGAATGGGAAGACGAAGAGTGTTGACTGTAGGACGACTTGTCCGAAAAGAATAGCTTTGTAATCTGGGCCTCGTTTTTGGAGGCCCACTTCACCAGGCCCAACTTAAAAAGGCTTATTTACTTGTATTCCCCTTTCGTCATTTATTTTTCTTTTTATTTAAAATAGGCAAAGTTTGTTTAAATTAACTCCTCGTATGTGTACATATATATATATATATATATATATATATATGTAGTCTCAAACATTTTATTTTGTGCCAAAATTATTTCTTCATTTTTTAGATTTTCATTGATAGATGAGAGATTAATTTCATCATAAAATATAATATTATAAACTACTTTAAATAAATGTAGAAATAACAACAACAACAACAGCAGCAACAACAACAAACCCAGTGCCTCCAAGGGCTCCCGTCTAAGCAGGGTCTGAGGGGGTAGATGTACGCAGCCTTCCACCTTCAGGGAGCTACCCTGAAGAGAGGCTATTTCCGAGGACCCCGAACATAAGAAGCAGGTCCGCCGCATAGAGCATGTGACCGGACAACAAGAGAGTATCAAAGCATGAGTAGGACAAAACACACGGCGAGCAAAACAACAAACTCAAAGCAAGTCACATCAAGCATAAATCAAAAGATAAGATAGAGATAAGGATAGAAATAAAGATAAAGATAAGTTAAAAATACGTAGGCAAGCAGCAGCTCATGAAGCAAGTACACAACGTACGTGCGCCAAAAGGATGTCAGTAGAAATAAACAACTAATTTAATTTAAAATATTCTAAATTAATTTAAGTAAAAAAGAATGATAGATCGATTTGGCAAACACTAGGACAACAACAACAACAACATACCCAGTGCGTTAAGGGCTCCCGCTCGCACGAGGTCTGGGAGGGGTAAGATGTACGAAGTCTTACCCCATCAGGGTAAGACCCTGACAGGAGACTGTTTGACAAACACTAGGACCAACCAAGTAAATAACTCAAAGCCCCATATACAACAACAATAACAAACTCAGTGACTAAGAGCTCTCACTTAGACAGAATCTAAAGGGTGAGATATATGCAGCCTTATCTCTTCAGAGCGCTATTTATAAGAGACTGTGCCAGTTCAGAGGCCCAGATATGATCACTTAATGGGCTTGTCATTTGGACCAGTCCGAGTGTTGCTAGGATCTTTTCTCATGCATAATAGACTTATTTATAAATAGGATATTTTCGAGTTATTTACCACATCAACTTTACTGTTTATAATTTTTTTTAAGCATAAATTATATATTATTACCCTAAAATTTTTAATGTATTAATATTTTAGTCCGTAATTTTTGTTATATAATTTTTCTAGTAAAAAAGTTATATGTATTTAATAAAATAGTACAAATAACGATATTAAAGAATAAAAGTGAAGCTTGTTTTGCACCCATAGACTTCACTATTTAGATTATATTTATTAAATTTGTATAACTTTTAGGACTGAAAAATTAATAAAGTAAATCTTGAGGTACTAATATGTAATTTACCCTTCATTCAAATAAGGGGCTAATTTGATCATTAAATAAGAACCATTTTGACAAAATAAGATGACGGGGCACTTTGATAAAAATACAAAAAATAAGAAATATTTTTAACAAAACAAAAAACAAAATAAAAGATAAGAGACAAATTTATAAATATTAGAATCCAATGGAGTAAAACTCATGAAAAAGACGGACTATTTAATCTAATATCAATAAAATTTAGAAAGCATAAAATGTAAAATTAATATACAAATAATATATGTCAACTTGGTGGCCTAATTTGGATAAGATTGATGATGACAAAACCATATAAAACCGACATCTCGTGAGGACCTTGATGAAAATTGTAAGCTTGTTGATCTTCCTTAAGTAATAATAGCTATAACGAGACCTGACAAAATCTGATACGATAAGATAACACGACTCGTACATGATAAGAAGATAGCGGGTTAGGTCAGGGTTGAGAGTTCCTAACCCGCATAATAAACGAGTCGGGTTTGAGTTGACTCCATTCTAAAGCTCTCGTATAACACGCACAGTAACACGACACAATATGACACATTTGCCGCCTCTAACTATGTTCGTTTATTTACTACCCCCATACAGTCAGCGGCTGAGGGCATAGCTTGTAATTTCCTATAGCTTTGTATTTCACATGCGTCAAGTGACCCCAAATCCTAACTTTTTTTTGTTTTTACTATATATCTCTATTTATAATTAAAAAAAAATAAAATAATCTATATGCTATAACTTATAAACGAATATATATGTATATGTATATATATACATACATATTAATATATTAAATAATATTATATCATAATGTGAATTATTACTCTGTGTTTAAATTAAATTAGACACCTCAGTTATCAAAATGGGCCCCACTGATTTCAAAAGTTACATTGATTACAAATATATATATAATAAAATTAATTAAATACAAATCTATTATAATATCTCACCTCTTGAGCGATACAACCCCAGTCCCACATTGGTGGGAAGAGGGGAAGGACAATACTTTAACGTAACTTCTTATGTAAATTTTCATTAAACTTAAAGCATAGATGTTGTATAAGCTCACTTTATACCTTGTGTTTAGATTATGTTGATATTTAGAAGAATTCTTGGGATTCAAACATGTGACATTTTGGTTAATAAGACTCTGATATACCATGTTAAAGAACCAACTACTCATACAATGTAATGTTATTATCATAGTAAAATTGTTATTGTTAGAGTAAGTTCGAAGTTCTAAAAGCAACTTTATGGCTCTCATTATTTGTAGGTCACATAACAAATTTTACCCTGATATAATAATTTCCTATTTTTAATTAAACATCATTAATGAAGATTTTTTTGTTCTGTCGCTTTGTCGTGTTATTGCCTATTGCTTATTACCTATTACTGTGTATGCTCTCTATTCCCTTACTTTGTGTCATGTTCTATGCTCTTTATGCTTAAATGCTTGTATGATTTTATGCTTGTGTGCTTTTATACTTTTATGCCTTTATACTTCTCAGGTCAGGGGTCTTCAAACACAGCCTTTTTTTAGGGTAACACCCTAAAGGGATAAGGCTACGTACATCCCACCCCTCCTAAACCCTGCATATGCAGGAGCCCTAAAGACACTGAGTTTGTTATTACTGTTGTATCATTAATTTTGAATTTTGGGGGGGCCAAAGTGTCAGTTAAGGTTTTAAAGAGGAAAATGGTAATAATTAATGAATAACCAACTAACTCATGCCATGCATGGGACATCCTTAATTTATAATATATAGTCCATCCCTCCTCCCATTATTATTTTCTTCTTCCATTTATTATTTTTTTTTCTTTTTTATGTATCAACTGTTAAATTGTACATCTCTAATGTTTCAACTAAATGGTTTATTATTATTTCTTCTTAACTAATTCTTAATTATTATTGTGAAAAAGCAACATTAAATCTGTTTTGTATTTTTTTCCATAATTATCGGCAAAGCCATAGTACATACCGGGCCTTGACACGGCGAGACCTCAACCATCCCGTAAACGGAGATGGGTACAAAATTTCAGATCAAAACGGAAAAAATCAGACACTAAAGACAAACGGAACAACATCACCCAAACAGAAAAAGACCAGAGGCTAATAAGGCACCAATTGAATTCAAAGCAGGCACATACATAGCCACACTTCCCAATCAAAGATGAACAACCTCAAGAGGGTGGAAAATAGGAGAGGGAAATCCCCCTTCCCCAGCATTGCAAGCAAGGTACCAGACATGGGACCGGATAGGGAGGGTACCGAGCCCACAACACAAAGAAGGGGAAGGAAAATCCAGATTGGATGGTGAAGTCAAAAAGCCTCTTGAGGAATAACATTGTCAGAGAGATCTTGGTGTAGCAGGTGGTTCACATCAACAAAAACACAACAAGACCCTACTAGACTAGTCCTGAGAACAAAATTGATGTTGGTACAGGAGATGTGCTGACATAGGGATGTTTTGACTGGACCTGCGACGGAGCTTGGGTGTTTTTTTCCCAATCTGGCAGGCTTTTTTGGACTCTGCTTCAATAGGTGCGTTAATTCTATACTAAGAGTTGAAAAAAATGTATGTTTGGGAATAGGTGTTTAATTGTTAGCATACTTTGGGTTTGATTCTGAGTGTGGTTAAATCCAACATGAAAAGAGTACTTATGCTCGTGTACTTTGATCAAGAATTTGCAACTTTGCTATTCAAAAGTTGTTTGTAGGAGGATTTGGGTTTTTTTTTCATGTTACGAGAGTTTGTGAGATGAGGTTTTGAGATAATGATTAGATATTATAATTTCAAAATTTAATACCAGACGAGACACGAGTCCCATTTTTTTCCTCTAATTAAAAAAGTATTTTCACGTAAATTTTGGTGTGCTGTTTCTTTTAATGCTTGATATATGATTGTTTTATTACTCGTGCATGGGACATCTATAATGAAATACCCATCAAAACCCATTATTATTTTCTTCTTTATTAATCTGCAATATAATGTTTCAACTAAAAGGTCTGATATTGACTCATCTTAATTGATTCATAACTATACTCGTGAACTTTATAGTGAAAAAGTGTTATTAATATCTAACAATCTGTTTGATATTATTTTTAATTAACTAAAATATATACTTTTATTAAAATGATTTTCTAGTTTTTCAACTTTCTGTTTTTAATTTTTAAGAAGTAATGTAGGACGAAAAGCCAATAATTTCTGGAGTAATTGGACCGCCAGAAACCCAACCGTGTGGGCCGAAGCCATTAGTTTGCCCAGCAAACTTAAAACGGCCATAACTTTAGACCTGTAAAAAGTTACGGCTAATCTGTCAAATCAAAGCTCACAGACAGAACTATGCAACCCCTGTTGCTTTGTCTCTGGTCCCGCCTATTTTCCGCATATTCGGCCTCTAAACGTGATATTTTCAGTGGCATTTTTGTAATTTAGTGTTTTAGTGTATTCTTTGCTTTTCCTATAAATAGTCACTATAGCTAATTGTATTTCTCATTCACCAATTTTTTTCAATACAAAAAACTCTAATTCTCTTCTCTAACAATGGATTTCAAACTTGTTCTTCGAATTCGACGTGCTCATTTCACTTGTCTAGAAAAACAGTTATTTCCAAAAGGGTGTGAAATGATTGTCTAGTATCCATAAAATATTGTAACTAACAAGCAATAAATAATAGTTGACATTATTAATTATTATATAATAGGGTTTATTTACCAGGCACTGATACACTGGATCCCATTAGAACTTCGAAGTTAAGCGTGCTTGGGCGAGATTAATACCAGGATGAGTGACCTCCTAGGAAGTTCTCGTGTTGCTAATCCTATAAAATTAGGGGTCCTCGGAAATAGCCTCCTAATAGGGTTATACCCTGAAGGGGTAAAGCTGCATACATCCACTCATCAGACCCCGCTTAGGCGGGAGCCCTTGAGGGATTGGGTTTGTTGTTGTTGATTAGTTATTATATAATGTGAATTAAAGTTTTAATTAAAGGATATTTTTGTTTAGATATGCATGGGAGGTGGATGAGATGTCACATAGAATAAAAAGATACAAAAAGATGTAGGGTAACGGTATTAGCCAATGATGTTGTTCCAAGTCTTTTTTCCAGATAATTAGCGACATGATTATGATACAAAATAGGCGACTCGAGCAAGCGAGGCTCAAGAAAATCCGAATAAATCGGGAGATAGAAATACGAAAACAGAAAAGTAGGGCAAAAACAAAAAAACAAGCACAAAAGAGTAAAAACAAATACCATATAGCTAAAACAGCACTGAAAGCGACAGATTTGAGGCAGGAAAAGATGATGAACCAACCGACCTGGGGGGAAATATAATGTTGCTCCACCTCTATTTTTGACTTTGATTTTATCAACTTTACTTGTAATTCACAAGACCCCCGTGGTCCCACGTGTGGGATCCATGTGCCTCTTCTACCCACTTTTTGAGGCTACTATATAGGAACTACTATTTAGGATGCGTTCGTTTTTATTTTCTCTGGATAAAAGACTAGGTTTAAGCTACAATGATTCAAAAAGTGAAATAATTAACGTACTATGTTCCATTGAAACTAGTGTACATGGCAATCCTCTATAAAAGAAAGGGAGGACCTGTATATAAGTCCCGCTGTAATAGCCTATTAGCCATTATGAAGTTTTGTGCCTGGAGTATTGGAGATGCCGAGGTTTATGTAAAGTAATCCGTTTTTAGAATTCTGGGGTTAATTGAATCCAAGCAATAGTGTATCATTCAGAAAAGCATCTCGGGTTGATGGGATAATGCGTTTGGTTGGGTTTGTGTTCCGACACTAGGAGTTTTTTCGGGAGGTTTGACTGTTGATATGTAATAGTGTTATCTTCGTGTATGCATCTTTGGTAGGCAGCTTTGGTTATGAGGTCTTCATGTGTGGCGGTTTATTTACTTTCTATGTGTACTTGTTATTATAGAGCGTGGAGATCTGTAACTGTAAAATGGGATGTCGGCGTTAGTAGACCTCCCTTTTCTTTTTGTTCTATTCTTATTGATCTCTACCCAGGCATCGGGTTCCATCGTCGCGGGGCACCGGTTTTGTTTCACTATTATTTTGCTAATTATCGAAAAAAAACGCGTGTTTGGTGAAAATCGTTTCTCATTTGTAATTCATCTTAAAATTCTACAAACACAAATAAAAAACTACAAATAAAATATTATTTTTTTGTTTTGATTTGTCATTTGCGTTTGTCCTATCATTTTTTCCTTATCGCTAATTATCAGGTTCTGCCTTTGCCGTTTGCCAGCCACAGCCCGCCACACCGGGCTTGCAATGCGCCCATCACCGCCATCCGCCTGTAGCATGCTGCCTGCGGTTGCCTGCCGCTGCCACATTTTTCGTAATCCCATTTTTGTAAATTGTTCTAACACTATTCGTTGAAAATATAAACTTTTTTTAAAACTTAAAAATTATTTATTAAAAACTAAGAATAGATTATAAACAAAACCGAACATGCCCTTAGTTATGATTATTTATCAAAATGTTGTCAAGTTAATAAAAAGTAGTGCAGCATATTATTTTAAAAATAAAATTTACGATATTTATATTAAATACATAATTGTAGGCTTTCATTTCGTTGTATAGATTGGAATTGGATGTTGCTAAAAACGATTTAAATTGGGTTGAATTTGGATGACATCAAATCAACCCAAATCTATCATACAATTTTTAACTATATTAAGTAATAATGATTTGATAGCCTATTTTTACAATTATAATTATCTCAAATATTTATTACTAGTATCAAACATGAGATGTATTATTGACATATTTGTAAATTGACAAACTAGCATTAAATAAAAAATGTAATCAACATATAAATTGAATCGCAAGTTACCCGTTTAATAATTAAGTCGGGTAAATGTTGAGAATTTCTCACACGTTTAATAAACAGATCGGGTTTGGATTGACTATATTTCCAAGACTCTTCGCATAACACAAGCATAATCACGGCACGATGCAATGTATCAACCACCCTTAAATCATACTAGTTGTCTTTCTAAATCAATTTTGACGCAGAGGTTCAAAAAGCTAATTTAATTTAAAATCAAGCTCATTTAAATTTAAATTTGAACAAGTGATTACTCCGCTGGGCCCATTTTGTTTATGTACATAGACGTAGACACAAATTAATTATATTATTCTATCATAAGGGTATTTTTATATTTTATATTATATTTGTTGGTATTGGCATATGATGCAAAATACCATAAAAGTTCGAATATACAACAACAACAAATCCAGTGCCTGTAAGGGCTCCCGCAAAAGTAGGGTTGGGGGGAGGGGGTAAATGTACGCAGTCTTCCCCCTTCGAGGGGCTATCCTGAAGAGAGACTATTTTCAAGGGCCCCCAACCTGAGAAGCCTGAGAAGTTGGTACCATAAAGTCTGAATATGAAATTTAATATTAGAATAATAAAATTTAAAAAAAAATAAAAAAATGAAAAGCATATTAGTTGGTCCTTCTTCGTACAACCTTCTTCGCCGGCCGTGAGCAAAAGGGCGGGCCTTGCCCACCTTCAACCTCGGCTCCCTCATCCCAACCCCTGTGTCGATCCTTCACAAATCGCCGCCAACGCCGACGCGGGGTTGCCACCAACCTACGTATCCTCCATCCTGCCTTCATACCAATCAAGCACCTGCCAATTTTTCTGACGAGGGACCACCTGGCCTGTCGTTCACTACCGTGACTCCTTGGACCTGGGTCGACTCCACCTCCCCTGCTTAGAACAAGTTTATGAACGTGATTGTGGGTGCGTGGCTGCTGGGATTAAAATGGCAAACCTTTTTGTTGATTTTCTACCATGGAGCATGGATACCACATGGCTGAGACAATTATTTAGATGTTTTGGAGAAATTACAAATACTTTTATTTCTCGGAGAAGAAGAAGGTATAATGGATTCAATTTTGGATTTGTAAAGTTTCGTGATAGACAGGCTGGAGAGAATGCTATTGCGGAAATGAATGGAATGATGATCAGGGATAATAGAATCTTGGTCAAGTTCGCTAGGTTTGATAAGAAAGGAAGTCAGGCTTCATGTGATATAGTGAAAAGTGACGATGGAATGATGGGGATGATGGATCAACACCCCGAAGTGAAAACAATTAACGGTCAAGCTCACGAAGATAAAAAGGAAAAGCTAAAGAGGAGCATTATAGGTGAAGCGAAGTATGACATTGAAGTTGGTTTGTTAAAGAGAAGCATCGAAGACGACAGTGGACTTGATTGTGTTGTTCAACACATGGGAGGGACATCGTTTCTGATCACGTTTGAATCCACTGAGGTCAGGGACTAGATTCTGTCAAAGAACTAGGGCTGGATTAATAAATGGTCCATGAAAGTCAAGAAGTGGACAGAGTTTGATCAAAGCCTTAAGAGAAAGGCTTGGCTTTCTTGCTATGGAGTTCCGTTACATGCGTGGAATTCAGAAAACTTTATTGAAATCGGCAACTGTTTTGGCCGGGTCCTTGCGGTGGACAAGAGATGCAATGGAAATGACTCATTGGAAGTGGGTAAGATTTTGGTGGAGACTAAGGTACCACATCGCATAGATGAGAAGGCTTGCTTTATGGTTGATCAAGGAAGGCATACAATTCACATCCTGGAAGGAGGTCAGATGCTAACGGAAGATTTCATTGCACGTGATGCGCAAATCAGAGCTGAGAAGGATGTCTCCGAGCCTGACAGGGTTGCTTGCTCCAACGGTATGAATGATGCCCCCATTGAGAACTTACGAGGTAGTTCGATAGGAATGGAGAAATGGGTCCAGTCGCCGTCCTTGAGTATTGTAAATGAAAGCGAGAATGAACCAACAAGGGAGAGGATGACGCAGTGTCGATTACAAATGACGGAGGGTCGATTACAAGGGACTCAGAACAACTCGAATGTGGAAGAGGATATAGGGGGTGAGGAACCGGAACGTTTATACTCAGAGGAGGATTTTCCACCAGGATTCGTGAATCTCTATGTTGTTAATGTCACCGAAGAATCATAATTGAGGAAAGTGGTGTTGAGCAGTGTAAAGAGGAAAAGGAAAGGGAAGAAGAAGGCAAAAACAAGCGGAAAGGAAGCGACAACAGTAAATGAAAACAGTGAATTCACTGAATCAGAATCAGAAACAAAAAGCAGTATGGGGGTTCAAAGAAAGGAAGATAAGATTCGCCAAACGGCGCAAGCGCTAGGCCTGAAGTGGATTGAGGGCCACGATTCAGTGGTTGAAAAACTACTGAAAAATGCGAGGGGGATCAAAAGAGTTAAGAAAAGAGAAAATAAGTGGAAGGAAAAAGGGAAGAAAAAGATGTAAGAGTCTCTGTGGTAGGTGTTGAGGTTTGCCACTTGCCGATGCTGTGTTGGTCTAGGTGCCTTTGTTGTCCTGTGCACTGTTTAGTTGGTTTGGTGTTGTTTTCTTCTTGTCTTTTCCGGTGTGGTGCATAGGCTTGTGTTGGGTTGCTTTTCGTTTTTTGTGGTGGTGCGCTCCCGCTGGCTGTTTGTGTGGGGTGTGTGTCGGTTTGGTGCCTTTGTTGGGTTCTTTTGCTGGTCGCTTTTGTTGTTCTCGTGGTGTCTTCTTCTCTTTGGTTGTTGTCGGGTTTGGAGCTTTTGTGGGTGGTCTTTCTGTCGGTTTGCTCTTGGTCGCTGGGTTGTTGGTGTTTTGTTTCTTTTTGATCTTTTGGTGTTGTCCTTTTCCATTAAAAGGGCTTGTATTTTATTTATGATTAATGAAATCTCAATTATCCAAAAAAAAAAAAAAAAGCAGCATATTAGTTGGTGCTAAACCAACGGCTAATTTGACTGCATGGCTTTGTCGGGTTAAATCCCCGCCCTCCTTATTTTTGAAATTGAAATTTTTTTCTGTTTGTGTTGGAATTTAAAAAAAAAAAAATTTCTAATGTCACATACTTTATTTCAATCTTAATTTGATTAAGCGTGAATTTCTTATAAAATAAAACCATCTTTTTAGCTAGAAAAACACAAATTTTAAATAAAAACACTTATTATTGAAAATATTTTATAAACAAGCAACATTCTCAGTGCCTTTAAGGCTCCCGCTAAGTAGGGTCGGGAGAAATGGATGTAAGCAGTCTTTCCCCTTCAGAGTGCTACCCTAAATAGAGGCTGTTTTCGAAGACTCCCAACCTGAGGGGTGCAACACGAAGACTTCCTAAGAGGTCACCCATCTTACTACTACTCTCACCCAAGCACGCTAAATGATACGATCCAAGATCGGATCCTATCCAAGCTATCAAATTCGCAACCCAAGTCCAATCGACCACATCAACCTAACACACAATCAGAAACAAATCCAACACCAAATCGATACTAAGGCGTACATGATAGCTAGATTGCTATCACGTTGTGTATATATATAGGATAGTATAAGTAATTATAAGTATAGAGAAATGGAGTGAGATGTAGAATAAGAGGGGAGAATACTAGAGAAATAGGGCGAAGAGATAGAAGATGAGCATTGCACTCACAATACACTTAAGCATACTAAACCTAGGGGAGAGTCCCCGTATCTATACTAATAGAGTCATTTAGGATGAGTGGAATTAGGGCTGAGGTGGCGGGTGGACTTTACCCAGTTTGGTATTTGGGTGGGTTGACCCGCGGTCCATAACACTTAATTTCGGAGTTTTAATGGGATCCGGTGCTTGCGTGTTGGTACCCTCTTAGGTTATTGACAATATTTTATAAAAAATTATTTTCGTAAAAAATTATTTTTTATTAAATTGAATGGAGAATAGGAAATACAAATAAGATCATAAGACACAGAGGAAAATAAGAAAATATAAGGCACATTAAAAGGCGCATAAAAATATGTGTGTTACAAATATGAATAATTAACTTAAACTAAAGATCAAACGCTCATATTGGATTTAAAATCCAAGAATAATTGCAGATAAGCCTTTAGTAAAAATATTAGTAAACCATCGTGATGATGGAACATGAAGAACCAAAACAGACCCCAGACCACCTTTTCTTAAACAAAATGAATATCATGTAAAGTGACCAGCTAAGTTTAGCTGTAAAATCTTTGGAAGGTGATGCCTAATACCTAAGATCAAAGGGACTAGGGAGAGCATTAAGGGGCTATGGAAAGAGTTGCCATTGATGCAACCCATACGTGTTTTAAAAACACGAATATTGTGCACGCTGGTACTAAATATAATTATAGGTTACTATACATTGAGTAGTTTTTATAACTAAATTTAACCATACTCTTTTGTTGATCATTTGCAGCTCAGCTCCCTATTTCTTTTTGTTTTAGCGTTTGTTTGTCCTATTTCTCTGTGTCTAGGTTGGCTGTGTATTCGGTGTCCTGTTTGTCGTGTTCGGGGCTGCATTTTTTGCCTATTGTTTTGTCTCCTTGCTTTTGAGTTCATTGTTTTGGTCCCCATCTTTGACGATTGGATTCAGGCCTCGCTTGATGAGTGGTCTGCTTATGTCGCTGCTTTGCCGCTAAGTATTGAAAAAAAAAAATTTACCCATTCAATTCAAAGTGAAATAGTTATTGCATGTGTTAAAAAAACACAAGGTAAAACTATAGGAAATTTTGGAATGATGGACCATCAATGGCTAATTTAATTTTAATGGGTAATTAAATAGTGTTTGTGGTTTAAATTTTACCACAATATTGGAATGTGGAAGTTTTGAACAAGTGGTTCATACTTATATACGGTCTACATTTAGGACTGAACATAACCTCAAGCAACGTAATAATTGTTTAGAGATTTTAAAGTTTAGGGGGCCCCATATTTTAGGAGATCTAGTTTTTAAACTCTCAATTATTAATATTAACAAGTTTTATAATAGTTTAAAATTTTAAATTTATGTATTAGTATTGTGTTGTGATTAGGGTAGCACTTGAAAGGGTAACGCTGCATATATCCCACCCCTAGACCCTACATATGCGGGAGCCTTTAAGGAACTGGGATTGTTGGTGGTGGTGGCGGTGGTGTTGTATTAATATTGTGTTATTAAGAGAAATGTTAATATATATATATGAAGGATCTTATTTGTAATATTCGCTTGAGGCTTGGAAATTGTCAGGAACGACCTTACACCTCAAGATTAATTAAACATCATTAGATATGTTCAGTATCTATCTAACTGTTATAGGTAAAAATAAAAATCAATTTATAAAAATTATTTTATAGTTTTTTTATACATTTGACCAATAAGTGAAAGTGTTTTTTTTTTAATGAGTTTTTCTTATTCTCGAGAAAATATAAAAAATAGTGTTTCTTCTCATTACAAATTAAAAGTAAAAGCATAAAGCTTTTTTAGACCCAAAAATTCCCATTTTTAATTTGAAAAAATTAATTTCAAAAATTTAATTCTCAAGAAATAATTATAAAAAATAGCAATTTCACTGCGTGACCAAAACAAGTTTAATCATGTTTAGACACCTAGCAATCATTAGGTCAAAATTTTAAGATAATTTAACTTTAGGGTAAATATAAGTAAAGTAAAATTCATATTTGTAAATTTAAACCACGCCAGACTGAGTTAATGATGTTCAATCATCAATTATGTCTCTACATTACACGTAAGAGGGTACCAACATGAAAGCACTGGATCTTATTAAAACTCCGAAGTTAAGCACGCCTGGGCGAGGGTAGTACCAAAATAGTGACCTCCTGGGAAGTGCTCATGCTACACCCCTCAGATTGGGATTTTTTTGAAAACATTCTCTATTCAGGGTAGCACTTTGAAAGGGAAATGCTGCATACATCCGCCCTCCAAACCCTACTTAAGCGGGAGCCTTTGGAGCATTGAGAATGTTGCAATTTTTTTTTTTATTATACATATGAATTTCATTTTAAGAATTGGCATTATTTTATTAATTAAGGTTGTTTAAAAAATTTATAAATGAGATCCAGATATATGCTTAAATGAAATTTATTGTCATAATATATTGATTTCAATGGAATTGACCAAAGAGGGTACCAACATGCCGTTACCGAATCCCATTAGAACTCTGAAGTTAAGCGTGCCTGGACGAGAGCAGTACTAGGATGAGTGACCTCCTGGGAGATCCTCACCCTCAGGTTGGGGGCACTTGAAAATAGTTTCTCTTCAGAGTAATACCCTGAAGGGAGAAGGCTGCGTACATCTTGATTTCTTCCTTGACTACTAAGTTACTACTTCTCTTATATAATTCTTTTAGTTTGTTATTTATTTAATTTTGCCTCTATCCTGCCCCCCAATAGAAAAATCCTAACTTTTTCCTTGATTACTGAGTTACTACTTCTCGTATATCTTGTAAACTGAGCGTATAACTAGATATATTTTCAGATGTTTATAACATTATTGTTATTTATTTTTATATTAATTTGATTAATGGTAAGCATATAACACAGAGTGATGATTAGGCCAAAAAAAAAAGAAAAAGAAAAATCATAAGCATGGCTACTCATAACAACAAACCAAAATTCAATCATCAAAATCCTCCAAACATAACTATTAACATCAACTACTTTTCTAAACCCCCCCGCCGTACTTTGACCCCTTTTTTCATCTTTGTATTTTTATTTTTCATTAATTTAAATTAATTTGAAAATATAAAACAAAAAATATCTTTGCCAAAAAATATAATATTTTATTGGGTCTTAAATTTGACTCATATAATTAACATGCGAGGTCCATATATAAATTTAAATGAGATTTTATTCTAAGACTGACTAGTACTTGATGAAATAGTCAATTAAACTTATACGTTAATCTTTTTTCTTTTACAATTTTAATATTAAATTTCTTACTGGATTCGTGTCTATGCCTTTATCATTTGTTTCTTGAGTTGGGGCCTGCGGACACAGCTTTTGTTCAATGTGCAATCTTAAAGGGGTAAGGTTTCCTACATCTCACCGCCAAGATCCTGCTCAGGCGGGAGCCTTGAGGCACTGGGTTGTTGTTGTTATTGTTTTTACTAAATTCATATGTGAAGTCTTTAATAAAAAATAAGGGATAATCATTTTTAAATCTAGTTTTTAATTTATAAGATACTAAAAATTGTTGATAGAAAACAATATTTCGAGTTAATTGCCTGAAACTTACAAAAAAAAAAAAAAAGTTAATTGCATGAAATTTGTGGTTAAACCAATTGTAGTTAATTGAATTAATTATCACATTAGAACTTCAAAGTTAAGCATACTTGGACAAAAGTAGTACCAAGATGGGTGACCTCCTTGGAAGTCCTCGTATTGCACCTCTTCGGTTGGGAGTTCTCGAAAATAATCTCCCCTTAAGGTAGCACCCTAAAGAAAGAAGGCTGCGTACATCCACCCTTCCAGACCCTGCTTAAACAATGTTGCTTTTTTTTTTAATTAATTAATTATCCCAGTGCAAAGCTCAGCAGAGAAACTTCGAACTTTATTATAGAAATTAACTAGTATTACCCCGTGCGATGCATGGAGAATATTTATATTTTTAGATATAATTTATATATAATGACATTGAAATTTTATTTAATTTTATAAAAGACACGACATTCCCAGACCCTGCTCTTGGCGGGAGCCCTTTGAGGCACTGGGTTTGTTATTGTTGTTGTTGTATAAAAAATACGATATTATATGCTTTGCAAAATTATACATTAAAGATATTAAATTTATTATTATTTTTTTTATAACCTCAAATATTAAATGATCCTCTCTTAAAATTGCTTATATTAAAGTTTAAATTTTTTGATAATACCTTTTTAGAATTACTTGAATTAAAGTTTAAAGGCGTTTGAAACACGGGTACTGTACTTAACAATATTACATAGAAGACAACGATAAAAGAGAGGGGTAAAAGTGTCATTTCGTAAATTCAATAAGTGGCAAAGCTGCCACAAACGAGGAGTCGGCAGCTGTCGGCCGGTCAAACAGGAGACAGGTCCAACCAAAATTATTTTATTATTAATAATTCTTTTAATATACACACTCTTTATAATATGAAAATATTAGTTAAGAGATTTTGTTCTTCAATAATTGAATTTTTACATTATATTTTCCATGCTTATTTTAATTATATGTACTTTTATTTATTGGATCAATTTTTTTTTGAATACTAAAAAGCTTGAGGACCCAAAAACTGATATAGATTAACAGAAATTCGAGTTGATGTACAGGAGGGTGCGTGGAGTTAATTCGCCATTAATGATTATAGTAACTCTTATGCCTTGTTTGGCAACTGAGTAAATGAGGGTAAAGAGGGGGTAAGATAATTTTTTACCTTTGTTTGGATATGTTAAATTAAGAGAGTACAGATAAAAAGGGTAAATGAGTTACCCTTGTTTAGTAATTGGATAAAGGGATAAGGATTAATAAAATTATAATTAAAATAAAGATAAAATATTTATTAAAATTTTTTCTTACCACCCCTCTCCTCGGCCCCTCAATACGGGGATTAAAAAAAATAAAGGTAAGGGGAGTAATGGAGGCTTTCATTATCCTTTTCAAACTCTGTTAATAGGAGTAAGAGTTTACCCCCATTATCCTTACCTTTTTTTACCCTCCATTAGCCTGTTGTCAAACAGGAGGTTGAGATGGAGCTTAGTTATATAATGAGCCACTCTATTACGATTCTAGCTAACTTAAAAACACGAGAAAGAAGCAAAAGAGGGGGAAGCAAATAAAATATCGTAAAGCACTGTTTTTTAATTTATTGGATCATGCTTAATCCTACGGTGGCAAATGCCAGTATATATATTAAGTGAGCTACTTCAATTAGTACTGATTGATTTTAGGATAAACTCTACTTTAATGTATATCACTTTTATAATTTCTATTTTGTCAATTTAGTAATAGAGCATAACGACAAAATTTTTAATACTTGGGTCACTGGTAGCTCCTAATTAGGTCAATGAATTGGTATATATTGATTACTTGTAGTGCTAAAACCATTAAAAATTACGTCTTTCACTTATTTTAATTTTATATAGGACTAAACTAAGTTAATTTAATATATAATGTACTTAAATTGAGACGATAAAAAATAAAAAAAAACTAAATTAACATAATTGAAAAGAATAAGGTGTTAACACAATATATATCTCGTTATTTTTCTGTAAATCCATCAATTTGAGAGATTAGTCATAATCTATTAAAGTTACTAGTTTAATTAAAGTTATGCATTAATTGTCACTATCAAAGCAAAAATTATTATTATTAGAATAATTATATAACTTATAAAAAATAATATTCCTAAAATTATATTAAAAATAACAATATTACTCTAATAATAATAATTTTGCCATAGTAATAACAATATCTTAAATTTAAAAAGATAATTATTATTATTATGGTAAAAATTATTATTATTAAAGTAATAATATAACTTACATACAATAAAAGATATAAAATTACTTTAAAAATTATAATTTTACTCACAATAATAATTTTATCTAATAATAATATAATTTTTTTTAAATCATTTAAAATATACCTTACCATTTGCTCGCTGTCAAGAATGGCATATCACATTCAAAGGGCAATTTTACAAAACGAGCAGCCCCCCCGCTTTGCTTTGTAGTCATTAGTTCCCTGCCTCTCCTCATTCTCTCTCTCTCGCGAGTTAAAGAACTCATCCGCAATGGAAATTTTAACTGTGAAGTTATGGCGCACAGTTCATCGAAAAACCCTAATTTCATGTCTAATTCCAGCTGATTTCAACTAAATTCTTGTTTATGAAGACTCCTTGGCCGTGTCTGATTGGTGCGCGTCATAATTTCTGCTTCTTTTTGATTTTTTTGCGATGATTTGTTGGTAGGAAATGAATGTTAGGAGTTTCAAGAATCAATGTATGCCAGTGAATTTATTGTGGGATAAGGTGGTCTTTTTAGGATTTATTTGGAGTAAGAGATTTGGGAGAGTGTTAAGAACTATGTGTTGAGTCTGGTTGGATCCCACGTTAAAGTTGTGAGGGAAAATAGATTAATATATAAGTTTAGTGGGTTATTCTATCTAATACCAATTAGTTTTAAAAATGATACTCACTTTGGCTTATACGTGGATCTCATGTATGCGAATTCCACGAGTTGGGCTTTTCGAACATAAAGTTGCCAGATTTAGGGAGGGATTGGAGGGTCTAATGCTATTAGTTTTTGGGATTTTATTTGATGATCGAAGACATTTTGCCTTCAACTCTTTTTACATTTTTTTTCTCTTACTGATATTTCTTTTTTTGATAAAAAATTTGCTCGATTTTGGCCATTTTCGATTTTGGTATCTGGGAAATGGATAGACGTGTTTTGTGTGATGAAATGTGGCCATTTTTTATTAGGGTATTTGGGAAATGGATCCAATTTGTTAGTTTAGAGATCTGAAGCTGTGGAGAGTTGTGTTTTGTGCTTTTATGTTGCTATCAATCTGATTTGTTTGATTAATTGCCTGAATAATTGTATCTCTAGTCTTGATTTTTTTCAATATATTTGTTAATGGAATGTTTTTTTCACTCCACCGCCAGAAATTTAATCATATGTAATTGAAGGGGTAAGGCTGCGTACATCTTTCCCCTAGATCCTGCATACGCGGGAGCCCCTGAGGCACTGTTTCGGTTGTTGTTGTTGTTGTTATAATTGAAGGGTTGATAAACTTTGCGTTGGCTTCATCCTTATTTTTACCATCTTCCTATTTTCTTGTTAAAGCATAAGACCATTTACGTGTTTCAGCGTAAGCTTAAGTTTTTGGGATAATTGATCCTTTGACACGGTAACAAAGCCTTGTTGTTGATTGAAAATGGTCACAAGTTCGAATCCCAATAATCCTCACTCTTAATCTTAATATAATTTGAACATGTGATGTGACGTGGGTTTCCGTATTATCCACATTTCAAATCTAGTGGACATTTGTAAGAGGGAGCATGTTAAAATATAGAATTATTTATGGGTCTTTACCTATTAGTTTAAACTTTTGAAATAGTGGATTCTTTTGACAATTCTCGTAGGATATCCCCTTTATGGTTATTGTTAAAATATGATTTAAATATATGGAAGTCTTTAAGTAGCTGAAGCAACAAAAGTAATTGGTTATCCATGTCAGTTAGCACCTCTTGGTTCTTATATTATGGGTTGAGTCTTGTTTCTTTTCTATGCTTGTTTTTGTATGCTTTCCACTTATTTTATTGAAATTTTGGTTTATTCAGATTGTGAGTACAAAGTTACATAATATTGTTGTCAAGACATATTGAAGTATGGATATAGCAGAGGTCGAAGAAAGCTTGTTCTCCATCAGAGATGCCAAGGTATGTCTGTTGTATCTCTGGAGTTTTAATCCCGAGCCTGTTGGAAGATGCTTTTTAGGGTTGGGAGCTCTTAGAACTAGCCTCCCTTCAGAGTATCACTCTATAGGGGATGGAAAATACTTTTTAGGGTTGGGGGTTCTCGGAAATAGCCTCCCTTCAGGGTAGCACTATATAGGGTTTGTTGTTGGCTTTTACTAGTTTTCTGCGTCAAGTTTGGGGAAATTGAGTTCAGGGGATATAATGGAGAAAAAATTGGTGAATTTTCTTCTGCAATCCTGCTTACCTACCAAAAGAAATGTTCTTTATTCCTACCCCACTGTAGATGTGCTCCTTTTAGGCTTGGTTCTACAGAAAACATCTTAATTTTTGTTTCTTTAGCTAAAGAAAATGATTTTATTTTATAAATTTGTATGAGGTTCACGCTTGGCTAAGTTGAGGTTAAAGGGAAGCATTTGGCGTGAGATTACCACGGAAATATTTTTCAAATGTTGTCCCCTTTCGTTTAGCGGTAGTCAATTTCTCCCTAATGGACGAAAGTATTTTCTATATTTGTGGTTGTTGCTATGAGGTTATGCAAAGGAATAGTGGAATTGAGATAGAAAATATTTTCCGTCAAATAAACGGAGCCTTGATGTTCTGAGGGTTCAACTTTTGTGGTATAGGATGGATTAGTCTATTTTATGCTTCATGTTTCTACTCCATTTTAGTGACCCATTTCTTTATCGTTGATTTTCCCATATTATATTTGTGCTTCAATCATTTATAACATTACATTTATCGTATTTTCTCAGGTTTAAGTGAGCATTTTCACCCAGGAAAATTATTATTTTCACTTGTGGGAATGGAGCTTGTGCCTGATCTTGTTCTCATTTTCTTTCTGATTGCAGTTACATGGAGTGATGTGCAAACATCTATCTAGTATATACTGTAAAGTGTTGAATATCTTTCCTGTGCTCGAAGCGGCTCGCCCAAGCAGTAGGTCAGGAATCCAGGCGTTATGTTCGCTGCATATAGCGCTTGAAAAGGCCAAGAACCTTTTACAACAATGCTCAGAGAGTAGCAAACTGTACCTGGTATGACTAGTTTGTATTGTATTGAATCCTTGGGTTTAGTTGTTACTTGTAGGAATTGTTCGGGAAAGGGAACAAAAGAACAATAAAAAATTCCACGAGAAAATGAAACAAGACGCAAGATTTACATGTGGTTTGGCCCAATTGGCCGACATCCACAGAGTTGCAGAGTTATTTAATATCTTTTTGGGAAGAATATAAGAGAATTCTTGCCATCTAGATGTCATCTTCGTTTTCATGTCAAATCCTCACTTATGATGAGATTTCAATCTTGCAGGCCATAACTGGAGATTCCATTGCTCTGAAGTTTGAAAGAACAAAATGTGCACTTGTTGCTAGTCTTAGGCGTGTCGAAGACATTGTCCCGCAATCTATTGGTTGTCAGGTACCCCTTATTTGAGTTGCATGAGCTATTTTCTTTAGCCTTTAATTCCTCAGGTTTGTTCACTCTGTTGTGTTGAAGATATTGTCCCGCAATTAGGAGCGTAAATGAGCCAAGTCTATCCAAGTACTCCCTTGCTCGAACTCGGGCTTGACAAGTCGTATCGAGGTTGAGCTAGAGCTAAGTTTTTATCGTTGTTCAAACTCGATTCAATAAGATGTGGCATGTTGGGTGCTCAGTTTGACTCTGCTCGGTAACAAAATCGAGTAGTGCTTGCTATGAAGTTGAGCTCGCTATGAAGTCGAGCTATTTGAGTTACTATCAAGCCACTATCTAACTACTTTTGAGCTAGTACTAATCCTTATTGAGCTTCCAAAGAGCTTTCATTGAGTATTATTGAGCCTTTATCAAATTGTTTGCGAACATTAACGAGTGAAGTACTCCCTATTCGAATTCGGCTTATTAAGTATATTGGGCCCTTAGAACCCAACTCTGTAAGCTATTGAGCCCCCTAAAACGAAATGAATTAGCCTTGACCTAAAATTATGCCTTCCTTTCTTTTGTACTCTCCGTTTGCTTATCTGACAAATTTCTGCAGTGTTAATTTAACTACTCCTTATTTCTGCAGATTCAAGAGACTGCAAATGAACTCGAGGGCATGGTTTTTACTCTAGATCCAGCAGAGAAGCAGATTGGCAACGACATAATTGCATTGCTCCAGCAGGGTAGAAAGTTCAATGACAGCTGCAATGACAATAACGAGCTCGAATCTTTCCATCAAGCCGCTTCCAAACTTGGCATTACTTCTTCTCGAGCTGCTCTTGCAGAGAGAAGAGCTTTGAAGAAACTAATAGAAAAGGCCCGTATAGAAGATGACAAGCGCAAGGAATCGATTGTCGCATATCTTTTGCATCTAATGAGGAAGTATTCGAAGTTATTTCGAAGTGACTTGGGGGATGATAATGATTCTCAGGGTGGTTCAACACCGTGTTCACCCACCTTACAAGGATCCTTGGACGATGGTATGGGGCCTACCAGCAACGGCATGGCCTTTGATCGACAACTCTCGAAAATAAATTCTTTTAGCTTTAGGCCATCCTTTAATTTTAGAAATAACGGTAGGAGATTCGAGCAGACTCCAGTTCCTCCCGAAGAGCTTAGATGTCCCATATCATTGCAACTTATGTATGACCCAGTTATCATTGCCTCCGGCCAGACCTATGAAAGGATATGCATCGAGAAGTGGTTCAGTGACGGTCATAATACCTGCCCGAAGACTCAGCAGGAGCTTTCGCATCGCTCTTTGACACCTAATTATTGTGTTAGAGGCCTCATTGCTAGTTGGTGTGAGCAAAACGGCATTCTTGTTCCTGATGGCCCTCCCGAGTCTCTTGATCTTAACTACTGGAGGCTTGCGTTGTCTGATAGCGAATGTGCCAAGTTTAGGTCCGTAGATAGTGGGGACTCATGCAAGTTGAAGGGCGTGAAGGTGGTTCCGATTGAGGAGAGAGACATCATTGAAGAGGTTGAGGGAAACGAAGTTGAAAATGGGACGAACGTGTTTGAAAAGTATGAGGAACTTTTGAATGTCTTGGAAGGAGAGGATAGGTTGAGAAGAAAGTGTGGAGTTGTTGAGAAGATAAGACGATTACTAAAAGATGACGAAGAAGCCAGGATGTTCATGGGTGCTCACGGGTTCGTTGATGCGCTCATGCGGTTTCTTCAATCTGCAGTTCAAGAAAGGAGTGAAGTTGGTCAGGAAGTTGGAGCCATGGCTCTCTTCAATCTTGCTGTCAACAATAACAGGTGCTTTCTCTTGGTACATTTGTCTTCCCGTATGGTTACTTAGACTCTTCATTCCATTCTAAAATACCTATACCAGATAGTGAAGCAAAATTTTACCAAGCTGTAGGCGGGACCCATGAAGGTGGCTTGTATGAGATCCACATATAAGCCCAATTGTGTTACATCGTAAAACTGATCAATAATAGGTAGAATAGCCCACTGGACTTATATGTTGATATTTGCTCTCTAACAGCTCTATTGTAGGTTAATTAACTATACGCACATGTGAAGTTCTCAACAAAAGATACTTAAATGCTAGTAGAATACTTCGATTGACGAGCTAAGCTCCAGGTCTCGAGGCGCTAAGTTTGGGTATGATTATCAAGTCTTGAGACTTTGAGTTGAGCCTAGCTGGTGAGTTCAGTTTGTTGGCTTGGACTTGGCTCGTTTAGGCTGTTAGGCTCATAATATAGTTTGAACTTTTGTTTCGGCTCTCAAGCCACTGAACCCGTGGATTTACTGAAAAGCTTTGTCTCGGCTTTATTAGCTAAACAAACTATCCCTATATAAATAAGCTCAAAACAGGCTGAGCCATTCGACTTGAATATTGAGTTGGCTTGCAAGGGCCTATGAGGCTGCTCAACTCGTGCCTATATTAAATCTTCTTTCTCTATCCTAAAACCCCGTTCTTGATTCATTTCTGTTTAAAACGTCACGCTAACAAAACACGAACAATTTCTTTCTTGTCAGAAACAAGGAATTAATGCTAGCAGCAGGAATCATACCGTTGCTGGATCAGATGATTGCCAACCCCGAATCTTACGGCCCTACAGCCGCCCTCTATCTTAACCTCTCCTGCCTCGAAGAAGCAAAACCTGTTATAGCCTCAAGCAACACGGTTCCCTTTCTTATTCGACTTCTCCAGACGAAACTCGACCCTCAAGCCCAGCTCGATGCCCTTCACGCTCTCTTCAACCTCTCCACCTATCCTTCCAACATACCAAACCTCCTTCAATCCGGGATCATCAATGGCTTACATTCATTACTAAACGAGCCAGATCAGACATGGACAGAGAAATCCATAGCCGTGCTTATAAACTTGGCTTCTAATGACACCGGGAAAGAGATGATAATCTCAGCGGCCGGGCTTGTCAGTGCACTTGCAGGTATGTTAGATGCAGGCGAGCCTTTCGAGCAAGAACAGGCGATTTCTTGCCTTTTGATACTTTGCAATGGTAATGAAAAATGTAGCCAAATGGTGTTGCAAGAGGGTGTTATACCATCATTAGTGTCGGTCCAAGTGAATGGAAGTTCAAGAGGAAAAGACAAGGCTCAGAAGCTTCTGACGCTGTTTAGAGAACAGCGGCAACGTGACTCATCCCCACAACGAAGAACTCCTTCGGTTTGTGACTCGAACCAATCATTTTGTAAATCGGTTAGTGAAAAAACAGAGGCAAACCCGGATTTGAAGCCAGTTGGTAAAACGGTGTCAAGGAGAAGTTTGGGCAAGACGTTTAGCTTCTTTCGGAAAAGCAAGCATTACTCAGGGCCTGAGTGCTAGATCTTAGCTAGGGGTGTTCAAATACCAGTATAGACAGAAAAGCACGACGTGACTGAGTTATTTCAGATTAGGTTGAACTGGATCAGTTGTTATTCGGACTTTGTCCATGGTCCTTGATTTGAATCTTTACAAATCTTCGGTTCAATTCACTCCAGTATTCTCGAGGGCCTAGTGTTAGCTACCAACCATGGACTCAAATTGAGATTCAGAGTCTAGTGTCATAGAACCGAGTTAAGATGGGCATTACAAAACACGCTTTGTGATCGCGCAATGTTACTGCCATGGCTGAGGATGTAAATTTATGATGTATCTTCGTATGTCTCCCCTTTGTGATCATCCAAATTTTTGTGGCTTAGAGAGAGAGAAGAGATGTACAGTCCCTCTACTTGTAATTTATGGATGAGTCTACTCTACTTTTTTCTTCCTCTGTAATTAAATTCCTAGATTTACCTTCAAGAATTTTATATTTACCTTTTGAGCATGAAACGTCTGGTAGCTAATTATCTCCAAAGCTTAAGCAAATGGGTGAAGACTGAGAAATGACTTTATACTCTAACAATCTTTCTTGTGCGAATGTCTACTGGACTTGAAACGTGGATACAAACTCACCTCATACGTTTTACTTAAATTATGTTAATGGGTGAATGCTTAGTGTTTGTCATCTCTAGTATATTAGATGACATCTCAGTCGTGTTTAGAGAGGCAAATAGGACACCAAATTGGTGTTGCAATGCCTAGAACATTACGGACAAAAGTTATCTCTACTACACAAACCCGACAACACTGAAAGAGGCCGGAACAGCCAAGCAACCCCAACAAATGATCCACAGAAACACAAGGAACTAAATAGAACAAAAAGCTCAGGCCAAGATTTCTACGAAAAGACGCCAAAAAAGAACAAAGCCAAAGGACGAACCACGATGAAAAGCTAGATAAACATGAAAATTTCGTACAAGAGAAATTATAAACAGCAGAATGGATTCATTTTCCCTTTAAACTTTAGGATCTTGATTACAAACTCATCACCAAACAACTCTGCCTGGGATGCATATATATAGCTATTGATTCTATCTGTACTCTAAGAATTTGAAACAACAAGAAAGAAAAGAATGCACAATCTTGGTTGATGTTCAACTTCCACCTTTACAGAAGTATTACCATACATTACCATCTCTCTCTTGAGTGCTCGAGCTAAGGTGGCTGTCTATGCGTAAGAAGCTGACCGCGTCATTGAACTCCTGACATTCGGTTTCTGCCAACCAGCGTCGAACAATTCCAAGATCGAACCTTCCTCACTCACACCCACATCTCCGATACCCACACCCGCGTTTTTTTCATCCCTTTTCTCACCAATATTGCCTTCTTTCACCCCCTGTTAGTAAAATACGGTATGAGAATTAAACAAGTTCTAATGCCTACACGTGTTATTCAACTTTATACATGAAAATTTCAATCAAGAGTTCGTTAGCTTATGGAAAATACATATGAATACATTATACAAAAAAAATGGGGATAACACCAAGGCCGGACATCATATTACTATTGACGTTGTTAAAAGAAATGTTATTATACATGACGGGCCCGTTTAAAATGTTCGTTTCATGCCTCGAAAATGTCAGGACCGGTTTTGCATAACACATAGTAAAAGATAAGGTATAATCAAATATTTGAAAGTTGAAGTGACAAATTTAGCAAAATATAGAATATAGGTACTTAATTTAGATATAGGTATCGTTTATTCTCAATTATCATTCACAGCTTAAACGGTAAAAATACGCATACATATCATGTATCATATGAACAATATCACGAAAATGTGTATTTTACCGTACTATTAGCAATTATATACAAACATCACTTTTAAATGAAAAAAATATGAATAAGTGTCCAATATGCAAATTATGCGAGTTTCTAGTAACAAAGCTTTTACCTGTTTGGAGATCTGGTTCATAGCGCCTTCTTTCTTACCTTCTTCCTTGGAAATCTGCGCCTTATTCACTGCGTATTCCTGCACACCTCTCTCTAATGCCTCCTTATAAGAGCACTTCGCTGTCGACCCAACTTCCAAAGGACTATTTTCTGCAGAATTTGACACGTCAGAGCCTCGAAAAGTATCATCTTTAATCGAAACACAAGCATTTTGATGAGGGATGACATTGTTTTCATCCTCTCTATTGCAATTCACATCTACCATAATATCTTTCTCCTTGGCAGAGTCCATTTCCCACATTGTCAATGTCGAAATCACGAGTTCAAGCCACTTGATGGCGTGGACCACAGCCCAGCCTAGGCATGGGACCTCGTGAACTAGCGCTGGAAACTCGGTGATGCCTTCATCGATCTTCTTAGGCAAAGACTCGATGGCTCGGACCAGGTCATCTATCTTGTTAAACACATGGCTTGATGGGGCGAACCAGATCTCGATCATCTTTTCAAGGGCCAGGATTTGATCATCGGTGAAGGATAGGATAGTGAGCCACTGGTACTGCACGGTGTAGATCAAGGGGCTAATCTGGGATCCTAGTTTGGCTATGCGTCGAGTCACTGAGCCAATGGGTCCGTTTAGTGTTGTGACTCTTGTGTAGAAGTTGAAAGCAATGGCTAATATTGAGAGTGCGCATGTGTATAATGGGCGGCATCTGGTTGTTGCTTTTGGGTATGCCATCTATGTGTTCCTGAAAGTTCAACATTGAAATTTGACGTCACGGCGCCTTTCTCGATTCTCAAAAACAGAGAAACAGTGGCTGTTTAAGTATCAGTTTTGTTTTTAAACGTAGATTTTATCCGAACCCAATGTCAAACAACTTTGGTTAATGAATTTCGCCTGAAATTTTGGAATCTAACAAGGTTACAATGAAGCATCGACGCAATTTGTCTCTATAGATCAAAATTCAACACACTTAACAAGAATGCAAATAAAACATACTAGAATAACAAGATTCAAAGAGTTCCTAAGGCCAAGGACTTTCATCATTCAAGACCTACATACCGGAACAACGGAACCAGAGCAAAGTGAAGATTGGTAAAGGCCCAAACGTTGAATCAGAGACTGGATCGAGTAAAACCTGGTCGGATCTGGTCTTGGATAGAACGATTTCAACTAGTATGAGTTTTGGTTCTTTCCGGTATTCAAACACTTTACAGTGTTTATTATACCTACACCACGTCAGTGAAGATCTTAATACAAGACCGAGGATCCGTTTGAATATCAACGGTCTGATCTATCTTGGACGAAATGACCAGGCTACTACGTCCGGTTTTCGGTCCAGCCGGTTTACAGACGCCCCTAAGCTTGCCTAAGAAGAAGAAAGCTAATATTTTGAAAAAATCCAGACACAGTGAGTTCCATTGCTATTCTCCAACCAAAGGAAAAAAAATTGTAAATGATACTGCCACTCCCGAGCTTTTAGGGAATCAAAGCAAGTTTTGATCAACTAGCCTTTTTTGATAATTGAGGTCTCATAAACTTACACATTTCTTGAATAATTCACTTCATATTATAATATCAGCTAACATGTAATCGTTTATATTATATTTATACATATATGTTTTTAATGTTTATACAAAAATTTATAATGCTCATATAAAAATCCGTTCAATTACGAATGTCTTGCAAATTCATAATATAATTAATTTTTTGGAAAGGAGCTTTGACAAATTAAAGATCCCAAACACCTGCTTGGTTCCTCGGGGTCTTATCCAAGCTGCTGCCTGACTTAGTCTTGAATCAGACTTTTCAAGCATCAATGTAACAAAAACAATGCGATCACAAAATCTAGTTCATGACTCAATATAACACATGTTAAACAACACAAATCGATCAAACAAGCACTTGCACAATTGCGAGAAGTTATCGCAAACAGATTACAAATGCTGCTAAGAAAGCAATCCAATTTTGAAATTACGGAATCGCATAAACAGCACTATCTCGGCTGATGCTTAGCTTCCATGGCAGCAGATCAATCAGGAATCAAACCATGCGCAAGTTCAAAGAACGCATAGAAAAATCACATACCATAACATTTCGGATCAAAAATGAAAAACAAAAAGGACAAAAAGTAGTCAAAACAATGATTTCAACAAGTATTTAAAACAACAGTATTAATTATGTAAAACTTATTATTTTTTGTTGAATTCACACTCCTATTTTGACTACTTTATTAATAAATGTAACTTTTTAAACTTAAAAACTGAATTCACAAAGTTCATATATTAAAAAGTTAATACATCAAACCTCAGAAGCACTAACACCCAAATTTTATTTTAAAAAAAAAGCAAGGATTGAATTCACATAATTAGGTTTTTACGATCACTTTACCTTAATTTTTAGCACCAAAAAGTCCCTGTATGAATGGCGAACAAATGTTCCCCTGCAGCAGGAATGATGGATGAAATTCCGAGAGAAGAGAGAGAAAGAGAATTGAAAAGGGGAGAGATGGCGGTTATTTATGTATGAACAATAAACAAGGAAGGTGAATGGCTCATTTGCAAATCCATGGAGTTCATTATTTGCGATTATCTTGCCGTTCTTCTCGATTTTCCTCCCACTTGTTCTACTTTTACCCTGCTCAAATCATAACCCTGTCTTATTTAATATGTGCCTTGGATAGTATATTATTTGGACCAAATATAAGAGTATTTTGCTCGTTATGTCAATTTAGTCTATGTATTTTTAATTGTGTCAATGTAACCTTCTGTTATTTATATTATGTCAATTTAGTCTTGTGATCAAATTAAAGTTAAATTAATGATGTAATTTTTAACAATTATATCGTGTTAGATGTAAGTAATCCACCGCAAAACTACCCATTAACTCAATTTGACTCGTCTTGTTGCAGAACTATCAAAAATTTCATAAAAAACTTAAATTTTATTCTAGGGATCAAATGACATGATATGAATAGTAGAGGAACTAAATTAATACAATTAAAGGTCCAAGAATCAAATTGACACAATAAGTAAAGTAGAGAGACATTTAACGTAAATAATCGTATATTAAATCTACATGTGTAGTAGAAGAATTAGAAGATGTTGAATTAAGTAAAGTATAGGAACCTTTAACATAAATAATTGGGCTTATTTGCTGGCTAGAAAAGAATATGACTTTTAAATAGAAACATAAGTTTTTTTTTATGCTATCAACATTTAGGGGAGAAGAGAGATAAACCCAAGACCTTAAGAACGAGTAGTCTAACCATTACATCAAACCAAACATCACCGATCAGAATCAATTGGCACGACATCAACTACATTAATTGCTTAAACCATACCAATCTGAGAGTAGCCTAACCGTTACACTAAACCAAACATCAATAGTCAAAATCACTTGGCAAGACATCGACGACTACATGAATGGCTTAAATCACACCAATCGGAGAGCAGCCTAACCATTACATCAAACCCAACATCACTAATAGGAACCAATTGGCAAGACCTTGTTGACTACATGAATTTGCTTAAACCACACCAATCTGAACCGCTCACGGTGGAAGAACAAATAATGACAGGCCCTCAAACTCGGTCTGCCACGTAACTAGGGTCATCACATCAATAACAGAGTCTTCAAAAAGATACAGATATTATTAGTGAGAGTCAAAGCTCGTTGAGGAAACCAAAATAAAATGCAAAAAATTGTATGTATCCAGAAACATGTTCAAAAGAGACAGAATCATATGGTATCCTTCCATGAAATTAAATACACCCCACAGTTGATAATGTTCTTTTTGAAAATAAACAATTTACTTGGCCTACATATCCTGAGATCAGATGCCTCTCCATAATCACACATCACCAGCAGTTTCTTGAGTTTCCTTTTATTCTGCTATATTTGCCAGCTTAGGGTTTTACCTGCACCAAATTTTTTTTTCGATAATTAGAGACAAGTTGCAATACAAAACAGGCACCTTATACAAACAAGACCTAAGTCAACCAGCATCAAATCAGGAATCAAAATAAAAAGAAAAGTAACACAACAGACCTCAAAAAAAGGATTATAGGATAGCCAAAATAAATGAGAAAGTTAAGTGGTGTTTCAATTTTCTATCTCTATTTTTAAATGCAAAAATGGATAATGTCTAAAAAATTTAGGATACATGGAAAAATAACCCGCTGCAAAAAAAAATTGGGAAAACATATTTTTTATGAGCCTACTTGATATCATTTTTTGTTTTAAGTTTTGTTTTTTGAGAAACTGAAAAACTAAGTTTTTGAAACGAATTTTTCTTGTTTTCGGTCTTCTGTTTTCCAGTTTGAGTAAAAATTGAAAACACGAAACCAAAAATAAGGAAAAAATCGTTTTCCAAAACCTGGTTTAGTTTCTAAAAAACCAAAACTGTAAGATACCAAGCAGGCCATAAATGAAGAACTGGGTTCTCCTGAACAAGTTTCCTAGAAAAACATGGAAATTTTAAAACAGGAAATTGTTTGCAAAAATGAATACACCCTCATCAACTCCGAATGACAAAACTAAAACCAATACCACAATAGAGCTGAAATTACTCAATTTCCTCAGAGAATTAGGGTACTCCAAACAAAACTCAGTAACACACAAACATCTCAGAGCTCTATTAGTCTGATCAATTGGAGGACACACCATTTTCGGGCAGTTTGAATGCTTCAAGCCTGCTCAAAAGCTAAGCTCGATAATAATATTTCTTCAAAAACTAAAAGTAACGAATTAGAAAATTAAATTTACAGAAAAAGCTAAATCATAAGTTAATATCAGATAAAAACGATACATATAAACTCAAATAGGAAACTATTTCCTCAAAATAAGATAATAAGATAAATACTAAACCAAATAAACTATGATGCATCACCTTGCCACCACAAATGACCAGAAAACATTGAGATAACAAGAATCCCATGCTCTTCTAGCTTATCCACTTGATTTGAATAAAAATAAAAAATCACCTCCCTGCAAAGAGTTCTACCAAATCCCATTGACATCTTAATCAACCAGTTCTAATGCCATAATCCAATCAATAGGGAGTGTAGGATTGAAGTGGATGCCACGGAAGAATGAGAAGATCAATATTAGAAAGTACAAATATGCTGAAGGTAACTTTGTATCCGGAAGAAAATGGACTGTGCTCACTAGTTGTGCAACTGTAATAGAAATAAGCATGATTTAACTGGAGTACCTATCACTTGTCAAAATCGGAATGCTTATTTCATAAATAAGAACCACCGTCCTGCTCCTAACCCCACCCAAGAAAGGCCAGTGACATTTAAATTAGACCAAAAGCTAACTAGTAGCCTGAAATCCTGGATCTTTCATCAGCAGAATGCATATATGTGCAACTACACACGTCACTCCTTATGATAAAAAATTGAAGTGTTATTTACTGCAACTAGGGAGGCCATTCTTTAGTGTATTTAGTTGGAAAGAAACAATATAATATTTAAGGGCAAATATAATCAGCTAAATATTTAAGAGAGGGTAATATTTTAGGTTCGATGTGGGCAAACAGTTATGGAGACCTCTCGAACACGCCCTTGGTTGATCTGCGGATAGATTGGAGGGCTTTACTTGCTATTGTATTTCCTTTCTTCATTCATGTACATTGTTTCTATCTTAATTCTATTTCTTTTACTATTAGGGGGGGGGGGGGGGGGGGGGGGGAGCAACTGAAAGCTGTCACAGAGTTTTCAACAACAGTTTACACTTCGAAGTACACAACAGAACAAAGAAGATCGTGCAAATGACAAAGAAAAAAGGCTAGGAAACAGGGAACAACCTGAAGAAAGACTATTCAAGCAGTAGCCTCGAGCATCTCCCTTTTATTAGCCTCCAACAACTCCTTTTCTGCACGCTCCTTTATCCTTCTTTCAAGCTCGGGCCTGAAGTGCCTGATAAGACCCTGAACTGGCCAAGCAGCAGCATCACCCAACGCACATATGGTATGGCCTTCAATCTGCTTTGTCAACTCCTGCAGCATATCGATCTCCTCCAGTTTGGCATTCCCGACCTTCAGCCTTTCCATAATCGTCCAAAGCCATCCTGTTCCCTCCCTGCAAGGGGTGCATTGACCACAACTTTCGTGCTTGTAGAAATACGAAAGCCTCGCTATTGCATCTACAATATCAGTTGACTTGTCCATAACAATCACAGCAGCTGTCCCTAACCCAGTCTGGACGGCCTTAAGGGCATCATAGTCCATCAGCACATCATCACATATGTTCTTCGGAATCAAAGGAACTGAAGATCCACCTGGGATTATTGCCAGTAGATTGTCCCATCCACCTCTAATGCCACCGCAATGTCTCTCGATCAACTCCTTCAACGGTATGCTCATCTCCTCTTCAACGGTGCAAGGCTTGTTAACATGGCCTGAAACACAGAATAACTTTGTACCTGAATTGTTTTTCCTACCAAAACTAGCAAACCATTCTGGTCCACGCCTCAAAATGGTGGGAGAAACAGCCACAGTTTCCACATTTGTGACGGTTGTAGGACAACCGTAAAGCCCTGCATTTGCCGGGAAAGGGGGCTTCAATCTTGGTTTTCCTTGTTTTCCTTCAAGACTCTCCAAAAGTGCCGTCTCTTCACCACAAATATAAGCACCAGCACCGTAGTGGATATGAACGTCAAAATCGTAGCCAGATCCACAAGCATTCTTGCCCAGCAATCCGGCTTCATAGGCTTCTTTCCTCGCCTTTTCAAGATTCTTACGTTCATTGACATATTCACCTCGTATGTAAATATAAGCAGCTCTAGCCCTCATCCCCACTCCAGCAATCAGGCATCCCTCGAGCAGTTTGTGGGGATCATGCCTCATTATTTCCCTGTCTTTACAAGTTCCAGGTTCACTTTCATCAGCATTGACCACTAGGTAGGAAGGGCGGCCATCGGATTGTTTTGGCATGAAAGACCATTTGAGTCCGGAAGGAAAACCGGCACCACCACGCCCACGGAGGCCAGATTTTTTCACTTCGTTAACTATCCAGTCTGAACCCTTGACAACCAAGTCTTTGGTTCTGTACCAGTCACCACGTTTCATAGCACCCTTGAGAAAAGGGTCATGCAAGCCATACAAGTTAGTGAAAATGCGATCCTCATCTTTCAAGCCGCCAAAATGGGTTTTCTCTGGAGGAGGGGGAGGTGGTGGAGGTTGCGGTGTGTTAGAAGTTGAAGCAGCTTGGGTGCTCAATAATCGGCCACTGCCTACCGCACGCCTGATGGATCCTACTCTTTGCAGATCAAGAATGCCCCTCAGGGGTGCCTATCAGAAAATTGAATTTCGAATCAGTTAGAACTTCAATAAATTCATGCATCCTATATCCTTAGCCTACAATTTTTACGCAGGTAACAAGACATTTTAAGCCAACTGTGTGCCAGCCAGAACCTCTACAGAACTGCGTATTTGAAGAGAATTATCTTTAGACCATTCTCGAGACTTTACCCACATAACTTACCATAGCAAATATATGATGAGTCAATTCTTTCATGGTTCCTGCAGTGGCTTATGCAAAACAAGGATCATATTGGAAGTAGAAGTCAGGACACTATAAGAAACATCCGTGGACAATATATGACAAATACACAATAGGAGCTTATGCCTACACCAAAACCCAGTTCCTCGATGGTGACAAAAATGGCTGCAGTGGGCCAGGCCTTAAATGTGAACTCAGTGAGTTCCATTCTCATATGAAAATGATTGTATCACTAGCAAAGTAAAACTCAAGCCCCCTGCTACAACCGCCTCCTATAATAAGCATCCCACAAATTTTAAGTGACAAAAATAAATCCTAAATGTTCCATAGCCCTTCCAGCTGCATTGCAATATGTTCCACACTCATGATGGTTCTCTCAAAGTGATAGTCTATAGCCAAGATAGTTTGCAAGGGTCTTTGGAGGAACTAAACCAAAAGATGCAAACCGAATAGATGGAATGCATGGTAGAGGCGCATACTACTTTCTCAATTACTTGATCACATTGTTAATAATGAAAAAAATCTACGCATTATCAAAGAGTGATCAAGGTTAATAATTGGGTGCTACAACAATAACATTAAGCTAAAACAGGGAATTTCATCCAAATGACCTGTGAGTTTATTTTATTTGTATTATAAGTGAGACGAATTCTAAGAACAGCGAAAGCTCCAAATTTAATATGGGACAACTTAATAATTCTTTGATCCTCCCATCCAATCAAGAGACTTTAGCCTTCAATTAGATGGTCTGATTTCTTGGTTAATTGTAACAACGCCTTAGACGTGTAACTTCTCACAAGTTACTACTCCAGCTAACTACCGACCGAATAAAGGGTCAAAAAGAGTAAATGATCAATCTATCTCCTCCGAGACAGGTCTAAATTATTGCAAAGTATCTCATATTGCCTGAGTATGCTGGTAAGCTCTATAGTGAGATCCCTTCCTGGCAAGCCGGTTTTCTAATCTCCTTTCACATAGCTATGCCTAGTTTCTAAATTTCATATCTCAATATCGGTATCTATAGTTGTCTGACATGGTCCATAATTAGAAGGGAGTATGTTAAGTATCCCATATCACCCGGGTATATTCGCATGTGCCAACTTATAAGGTAAGGGGATCCTTCCCTTAACAAGCTTGTCTTTCAGGTGGGATTAAGCATATTACAACAACAATAACACTTAAGTGCCTTAAAGTGATTTCCGCCAAGATAGGGTCTGAGGAGGGTATAATGTATACAGCCTTACCCCTGCAAGTTGATAATTATCATTAACATTAGAATAAGCCCATTTACTCAATTCACATTCCATCCAAGTTCTTAACCCTAGTTTCCGCCCATAAAGATTTGAACTTTACAATAGCACGGCAGAACTGAAAACCTTACGATAGAAATGCCAACTAATTCAGCTATAAACAACGCCAGATCAAGAAGAAATGGAAGAACAAGATAAAACAACAACAAATTCCAAAGGAAAACCTAAAGTTTCTTGTGAGTAACAGATCTAGGACGTACAATCACACATTCGCAGATTCAATTAGATGACATAAAGGAAAAATTAAAGCTTAAATGCTTCAATTACAAAAAAAAGGAGATAAAAATCGAATGAAAAAATTGCGTTACCATGGCACGATATGCAGCAGGTGAACTCTGGGATGTACCGGCGAATCAAGAGTGAGAAAATTAGAGAGAGAGAGAGAGAGAGAGAGAGGTGAGATGAGGTCAGAGAGACAGAAGGGATCTGGTGCGGTTCGCCTCACGGAAATGGGCAACAGGACAACGCCGGTGATTGTTCTGTGAATATAAACTGGAACACGTAGCACGGTGGTGTGTTCTGGGAGAAGTTCATGGGCCTGAAGCCCACTTAGCGTGTGTTTAAATGGGCCAGTTGATACAACCCAAGATATGGAATTCTAGATGTATGATAGAGTTATCCATTTGGATGATGAAAGGTATAGGAAGAATCATCGATTTTGAACGTTGTTTCAGAGCACTAAATATAATAGTTGATTGGGCGAAGAAGTATGATCTCATTTCCGTTATGTAGTTGAGTTAACTTGGATACAAACTTTATTGTATGGGTTGGCGCATTAGGTAGAGCTATGTCTAAAAAGCCGTCGTAATGATGATATGTTACCGTTGTGAACAAAAGTAAGTTTTGTGATAAAATCTAGTGACATGTATCTTTGGTGTTGGAGTCATTGTTCTTACACTGTTGATTGTCTGTCCTGTAAATGCTAACATTATTCAACATCTTCTTAAGGACCCTATATGTATATGTTGTAAACTTGTAGAAGTATGTGTTCAGGGAACTCGTTGACAACTTCATTTATAGTTAAGTTGTCACACACTGGAATTACGAGAAAAAGCGATCAATATATAAGTATAATGAGCTGTTTTGCTTAATGCTAATTGATTTTGTGGCTCACTTGACTCTCAGATGTATCAGTTATATGAGTTAGGCTTAAGACTCGACGAAATTTCATACAACTCATCCTCGGTCTAATAGATACTCGATCTACTTTTGATCATAGAGCTGGTCTCGATAATCACACATCATCGACATGTCTTAGATATTGGTCAATACTGCTTACAATTTTATGTTATAAGTTCAGTTTGTGATATCAACAGATCCCATGTAAAATTCCCGAAAAGATTATATGTATCAATATATTAGAATGAGCTATTTATCTACTTATCTGGTATTCTTCTTACCTTGAAAAATACCATATACTATTTTTAACTAAAAATATTAAAATAAGTATTAGCAACACACCAAACGAACCGATGTATAATGCATCTACAACTTTCATGGGCTTGTCAGTCATCAACAAGGGTCAGGAGTTCAATTTTGGCTGAAAATATACTCACAACTTACCTGCTTATGAAAATTGTGAGCTTTTTTATAGGTCAGAGTTAGCAGGATAATCCAATCTCTCGTTAAAAAAAAAAAAAAAAAGAATTTCATGGGCCTGTCAGTCACCCTTTCGGCCCAAAGACCTTTACAAAGCGAAAATTTTATCGGTACTGCTCTCCGGTTCCCCTCTCTATTTCTCTATCTGCCGCGCCCGGCGCCACCGGCTTACGGCGTCGCCGGCTGCCCGCGCTCTCTCTCTCTCCCTCCCTCTCCACCTCTTTCTCTGTCCTCGGAATCTCCATTCTTCTGACTGAAGCTTCTCATTAGGTAATCCTCTCACTTCATTCGTGTGCTTTTCTCTCGCGTTCTTCAGAAATCGATTGAAAATGGCGTCGTTTAGTTTAGAAGAGCAACTGTGATTAGAAATCCGTAGCAGTTAATCGTTGTGTTCATCTGTTTCCTGTTGCGGATGATTTTGTGTTTGTGTATGGATTCTTAGTTTATTCGGTTGTTGTCAATCTGCTAGTTGTTTACATTGTTGGTCCCTTGTGTTTTTAAATTGGTCTCTTGTCTTTTCTTTTTGTTCAAAATAGTTCATAATGTTTGTAAATTTGTTTGGATTACTTCTTCATTTTTTCTTTTGTTCTAAATAATCTCTGATGTTCCAATTTTTAACCTAGTGATCAAATACAGGTAAAATTAAGAAGACAGGGGACTAATTTTATCATAAAATAAAATAAGAGGGACTATTTTTAATACGAGCATAGATCCTGGGACCACAGCAGGTGCCACTAGATCCCGGAACACAGCACATGCCGGAGATCTATGCTTGTAGTAATTTTGAACAATGAAAAAGACGAGGGACAAATTTGAGCAAATATTACAATAATTAGGGACCATTTTGGAAAAAAAAAAAGGATGAGGGACCGATTTGAACAAATTTGCTAACATTAGAGACTGACTGTGTAAATAACACTGAATGTGGTATGGATTTCGAGTGTTTGATGTTATTCAGCTGTGATTTGCGATCTGTGTACAAGACTGAATGCTAAGAAAATTATCTCGAGCAATTAGGTTTTCTCATTACTGAAGCTTAAACAAGCTATATGATATACAAACCCTATTCACCGAGTGTTTCTGTTCTTCATTAACAAATTAGACCAAGTTTGAAGAATGTCAGTGAAAGCAAAAGAGCGTCATGTTTTCAACATAGTGATCATATTAATATTATTAGTGCACGAGCTCATTTTATATCTTACGATTCTATACTTTGACTTATGCCCCTTCAAGCAAAATTTCTTTGGTAGTGCACGAGCTCACTTCATATCTTATGTTGGGTCATTATTATTATTAAAATGTCAGGGGTTTCGAACTTGTAACCTCTCAGCCAACAAGGCTTCAATACCATATCAAGGAACTATCTCTACCAAAAGGTTAAGCTAATGGGTGAAGGTCTATAAATGATTTTAATACTCTAACATATCATCAGTTCTTCTAGAAGACTTATTTGATGTCTACGGTCAACCTTGCAGGTATGGTCCTTCGATAGTTGCTCATATGAAGAATGGGTAGTAGACTATCAACTAAATTGTTGAATGTGTGTGTATCTTGCTTCTGTAAGGTGCACAAAGTAGAGAAAGCAGAAGCAGTTATTGTTGATGGTATAAGACTAGGAGTTATCCCAGATGTGGTGACTTACAATACACTTATATCTGCATATTGCCGATTTGTTGGTGTCGATGCAGCGTATTCTGTTCTACATAGGATGCAAGGCGCAGGGATAAACCCTGACGTCATTACTTATAATTCTTTGTTAGCTTGTGCCACCAGGCAATGCCAGTTGTTGCGTTGTCTTGACTTGTTTGACGAAATGCTGCAGATAGGTCTCTCTCCAGATGTATGGAGTTATAATTCCCTGATAGATTGTTTCTTTAGATTAGGGAAACCAGATGAAGCCTACAGGGTTTTCCGGGATCTAGTTCTTAATAATATGTGGCCTTCCCCGGCTACATTCAACATAATGATGAATGGCCTCTGTAAGAACGGATTTGCTGATAACGCCCTTATGTTATTCAGAACTCTGCAGCGGCATGAATGCAATCTCGAACTAGTAACTTACAATACTCTGATTAATGGGCTGTGCAAAGCGGGTAGATTGAGAGCTGCAAGGGGAATCCTTAAAGAGCTTGGTAAATCGGGCTGTGAACCAAATTATGTCACATACACAACTGTAATGAAATATTGTTTTAGGTCTAGTAAATTCGAGGAAGGTCTCGAGATATTCTCTGAAATGAAGAGTAAAGGGTACACATTTGATGCCTTCTCTTATTGTACAGTTGCTGCAGCTTTAGTTAAGGCTGGTAGGCTAAAAGAAGCGAGTGATTGCATGGACGAAATGGTGAACAATGGGATAGAATTTGATCTCGCGTCTTATAACACACTGATGAATATTTATTGTAAAGAAGGGAATTTGGAATCTGCTTATCAATTGTTGGATGAAATTGAGAAAGGTGGTATGGAATGTGACAAGTATACTCACACCATTTTGATTGATGGATTATGCAAGGTGGGGAATATAGATGGGGCGCAGCGACATTTGCAGTATATGAATTCGATGGGCTTCCACTTAAATCTGGTTGCATTCAACAGTTTCATTGATGGGCTGTGTAAATCTGGTAATATTGATCAAGCAGTAAAGATATTTGAATCAATGGAGACAAAAGATTCTTTTACTTATGCATCCTTGGTTCATAATCTGTGCAAGGCAAGGAGGTATAAATATGCATCCAAGCTCTTGCTCTCTTGCTTGAGAAATGGTATGAAGATACTCAAATCTGCTGAAAGAGCCGTTATTTATGGTCTCCGTAACTCTGGATTCAGTAGGGAGGCAATGAAAGTCCGGTCGAAGATCCGAGTTGCTAAGTTGTTACACCACTGAATAGAGAAAGCATTTGATATTCGAGGCAGTCAAAGGAGCTGAATGATCTGTTCCTTCCATGTGCATCCTTCCAATTGAATCCACTGATCAAGATTACAGCACCTGGCTCTTCTATGCCTTCCGAATCAGTAACTCTTATAGTATTTTTGTGCCAGCAATATCCTCAGCTGGATATACTTCTGATCTTTTCTATAACCAGGATGTCCATTGCTTAATGCTTCTTGACTAATTTGTATGCATCACCTGCTAGGAATTTTCCCAACATACAATAAAGTTGGGGCCATAGGCCTAATGGTTGGCTCCAAGTAATTGTTTACCCTCAATGGCAGGATTCGAACCCAGAACCCAGAACCCAGAACCGAGGGCTTCATGAGGCATTAACTCCAACTATCGTGCAACTTAAGCCCAGTAACTTGAGATTTGGACATACTTGGATTGCTATCTTCTCAAAGATGGCTGCCGCTGCAGGGTAGGCTGTCGAAGTACATCATTTGTTAAGAAGAGTATACATTTTGGTGAGGAGAATCGATGTCCTCGAGGCGGAGAAAGGTTCCTCTCTTCAACTTGTACTCTATTCCCACGTACGACAAATCGAATTTCAAAAACCAATTTTTCAATCACATTTTAAAGCACACAAGTCCAAGAGCCATTGGGCTTATGATAGTCCCCTTGGCATTGGACGAGAGAATGTCAAGAGGCCCTTTGAGGATTTCAAGGGACTAGGGAGCCATCATGGCTGATCCTTTGCTGGCCTTTCCGTAAGGAAGAGGAGCACAACCGGCACTTGCGAAGCGGACAAAGCTTAGCGCTGAAAATGCCCTCTAATCTGAGGTGAGGGTGCGATGCCTATCGATGACCATAACAATATCACATTGACAACATTGAGATAATAAATAGAGTAAAAATGTATATGGGTAATCTTCAACTGCCATGTATACTACTAACAATATCGGTCAATAAACTCGGGTTGGTTGGCGATTTTTTCAATTGCTTCTACTTTATATGGATTTCCTTCATGTATGAAATTTCTTGTGCAAACTTATATTGACAGTGATGCACATTATTGTCTTTGTTCTTTTGGTATCGGCAGGTGTAACCTCTACTTCTAACTTGGTACATCTCACGCATCTTGAATTATCTCCGGGTGAGTTAGACTTCTGGAAAAATTGCTGGGTTCTTTTAGGGCCATTTGTTTTGAGGGAAAGCATTTTTCATCTCAAGTCTTTTGACGGAAAGCATTTCTCATCTAAAATCTATTTTTTTTTGGTTAACTTCATAGTAACAAACACATATACGGATATTTTTCTCCATTAAGGGAACTTTCCCTCACTGAAGGGAAAAACATTTTCCTTTACGGAGGGCAAAACATTTTTTGTCGTAGTCTCATGTCATATACTTCACTTCAATCTCAACTTGGCTAAGCGTGAACCTCATATAAATTTATAGAATGAAACAATTTTCTATAGTTAGAAAGACAAAAATTTTTGGAAAAATATTTTTAATTGAAAATATTTTGTAAAGAAAAAGTTTCTATAATTAAATGTTTTCCGTTGAATCAAATAGAGTCTCAATGTTAGTAATTTGTCATCCCCTTCCTTTTGGGTGTTTGCATGACTAGTCACCCTACATTTGGCTCTCTATATATGAAGTCTCAAGGGGTTGGCTCAAGAGATAAGACCTAAGATCTAGCATCTTATAAAGTGTCGGGTTTGGTATTTAATTCTTGCTATTGAGTGCAAACAATTCTTTGAGACTCCCCACCGAGCCTTCGGGCCCCAACTTATGCTTTTATACATAAGGAAATTTCCAGTGATGCGCTACATGCAACCTATGGATTGGTCAAAGACAGTGCCCCATAAATTTGCTTGAGCACCTTGCTTAACTCCCCTGAAAGAAAAAAGGAAATAAAGAAAAAGTCTGTGATGATAGTTAGAGTGAAAAGAGACTTACTATCCTCTAATTGCAGTACATTGAATTTGATAACCTAAACCGTTCAAATTTCTAGAAATTTGATACGGATAAAGTTGGACTGTTTTTGTGGTCTATCTATGTATCTTAGTGTCTCTCAATATGTCCCTGAGATATGTCTTGTTGAAAGCTCAATTATTTAGCTTCAATTTTGGTTAGGTAATGATATCTTCTTGTGGGAAGAGGTGTGCACTGCATACTGGGTGGAAATGCTCCGAGTACCATAAATGACCTTTGCTGAGCTGAGTCTGAGCTTGCATGGCCCGAGGCTTTGCTCAAAACCATTCTTCTCAGCTTGAGCTTGGTTCGAAAGCCAAAAGACCTGAACTCTACTCAGTTGAGCTCGAACCCAATTCGGTTAGCTTTCTGCTAAGCTTGGTCGGAAGGAGCCAAGCTACCTGAAACAATGCTTGGACTTGACATACTTACCTGAATGAGTTTGGCTCAACTTGCAATGGACTGAGCTATCTAAGCCAAATTACTGTCCGAAATGGGACTGCTGGGGGCATTAGAGGTAAGCTCAAGCCAAAGATGAAAAAGTATTTAAAGTGGATATAAATGTTATGGCAAGAAATTTGCAATAATCATATCCCTCCTTGAGCTTTGATGTGTCTGATTGCCTTATCTCACAAATTTGAAAAGTGCCAAATAGATCACTTGCGCGTCAAACGTGCTTGGTGCAACTGCAACGCAATTTGGCAAATTCGATCAATTGAGCTTTTGGTTCAATTGATTGAGTTTACCTTAGACTCAACTTAGGTTCGATTTTTCATAACTTGTAGATACAGTGAAATGGAACGGAGACCTAGAAGAAAATTATTTTGACGTCTTTTTTGTTTTGGATCCTAAGAGTAACCCTTTGACATGCATATAGTTACACACAATATTGAATTTGATGTTGATGATCCAGTAGATTTTCACCTGTTTAGCTATGCTGTGAAAATGATAGTGCTACTCATAATCATTTATTTCAAATTATGAATGTTGGCATCTCTTTCAAAATTTTTAAATTCTAATTTCTGCTTTTGCTTCTTTAATGAGAAGCATTATTTTTCTACCTTTATTTTTGTCCGAACGGGTCGTCTTTTGCCAAACTTTAGTCTGGCCAAGCAGACACTTTGGGGAGTTTAAAGGTGCATTGCAGTTCAAGTTTGTGATAATTAAACCATGGCCTACTTAAAATAGTGCCCAATGTTTTATTTCTTAAGAGGCGCTGAAGATTTTGAATTTGTGCTCAATGAAATAATTATCCTTGATAATTATTCCATCTTTTTAAATAAATAAAAAAATTAATGTGGGTGCATAAACAAGGCCCCGCTTTGATCTTTTATGATACTGATGTTAATGCTATTCAGTTGCATTAATGATGAAAGAAATTGCTATCACAATTTAGACTAGTATCTGGTAGTTTGGTCAAATTTGAATGTGTTGACTAGCCAGTTATGAGTATATCCTCAGTGAGAATCGAACTCCTGATCCCTGGGCGATGACTATATGAGTAGAAGACGTCACCAACTGAGACACTTTTATGATGGACTGATAAATTGCTTATATTTGAAATTGATTACGGCTTGTTTGTATTTGCTATGGAGGATTGATAGCTTATCGAGTTGAGTTTGAATAGATTCAATAAGCCTAACATGGCAAGTTTGACCAGGGAACGATAGGCTCATTATTTGCGAAGAGTTTTATAGTGGATTGATAAGTACTTATTAAGAAGGTGGTTAGCATTCTTCAAAAAAGGTGGTTTGATGATGGCTTGACAGTAACTTGAAGTATTCAACTCGATAGTGAGCTTAAATTGAAAGTAATCTCAGTTTTGTTATGAGCTTGGACAAAAGGGTGTTTGACTTGGCTCGAATCGCTTACTCTTGTAATTAGACTACTAGATGTTCGAGGGCAAATGCACCACTCTATTTTCATAAGAAGTATTAAGTATTGCACTTACTTTTACGATCAAGGAAATCTTTGTTTGATAATATTGTAAAAAAGTAAAGAGAATCTCAGTAGGTACTAAGGCTTGCTTTTTGCTAACGAGGAATCCGGTAAATCGCGATTCATGCTGCAACCCACACACTACATGAGCCAATCAAGTCAAGGATTCCTTAGGAAGAGGTTCAAGTATGGAATCGAACTCTAGATTTTTGTGGCCTAAAGTAATATTCTATCCTCTTACTTGTCTCTAACCACTGAGGCAAGGCTCCGGTGGGTCTAAGGTTTGCTTTTTATTCTTTAGGTATTTTAGCTTTTTAAGTTATATAATAAGATATTATGAGATTTAAAAATTTAATTACTTATAAATTTTCAATCGAAAATAAATGAATTTTTATTAGAATAAACTAACATAAGAGTGTAACTTTATCAATAGATAGGGTATCTTGTTGCAAGTTGGTGGACTGTTTTTGTAGAAGAATACTAATATGACACATAACTTTGATAATATATATATATATAAAATTCATCGGTACGATAATTTTTTTTGTCATATTTCGATATTTTTTACTAAAAGCATTGTATTGACACTACATATATTCGAAATCATATGATATATTAGCATTTTAAGAAAATTTACCTCATTTTTTTTCAAACTTTTAGATAACTTATTATATGTATATAATAAAAAATTATAAAAATACTCAAAAATTTAGTCTAGACAATTTTTTTGTTAAATAAAGTAAATATTTTTCAGATTCGTGGATTAATGTTATATTGCCATGTTGATTAACATTATTTATAGTAATGAATAGGGATGAAAACGATCTGAGCTGCTCACAAGTAGCTCTTAAGTAGCACGAATAAAACTCGACTCGATACTTGATTAAATACTTAATTCAATACTCGATTCGATACTTGATTCGTATAAAGTAGTTTTTGTGCAGTATTTTCTTTTAAAATATATGGCTTGTGACATTAATAGTAGAATGAAAGAAGGAAGGTTAAATTCCTTATAAAAAATAACATGTTATATTTGTAGTGGATTGAAAGAATTTGTATTTGGTTTGCTTGTATTTTATGAAACTTAGGTTTTGATGCATATTTGCTATTAATATATCGATGATTTATGATTATATATGTTAAAAATATAGTGTGGGCATGTAATTGAGTATTCAAATTGAGCATAACTAATGTTCGAGTGTATAAAATAATATTATAATGGAGCTAATATGTTGAATGTTCCTGTGCACAATAAACGAGTACCTGAATTGAGTCGAGTACTCAAATAGTTATTTGAGTTCGAATTCGAGTAAAATTAACCACTCAAATCAAGTTTCAAGTACTGAGTAGTTAATCGAGTTCGAGTCGAGTACTACTGGGCTCAGTTCGACTCGATTACACTCTTAGTAATGAATTCCTACAAAATCCAAAGAACACAATTAAAATAAAAATATAAGTGTCCAGAAAATACAATTAAAATATTAGGGCGCCGGGGGGGGGCCGCCTGGTAACGTCTACTTCTGGATCAAAACCTCAACTCAAAAAAACAAATATCCACCTTGGTCTCTCACACCACATGAACCCCCCAACGGCTCTGACACAGTGACTCCCTCCCTAAGAGAGAGAAACAAGAGAGACACATCAAGACATTCATGCGCCATGTACGGACACTGCAGAGTCTCCGTCTACAACACCACTTCCGGCACATTCCTCGCCGGTAAACAGATCTTTCCGATCATCGCCGCAGTAAACGCCACCGATGAGGTGGCGGAGGTGAATCAACGGCTGATTGATGCTTGTCACGACGATGACTGTAAAACGGCGGTTGAGCTCGCCGGCGATCGCTCCGTCGACGTTAACTATATCGGAACTGTCAGTTTCCGGTGCCGGAAAACGGAGGTTGTGCTTAACGGTGAGGAGGCGCACGGAGTTAGAGTGGAGTATGAGGAGTTCAAGACTGATGTAACCGCCTTGTTTCTCGCTGCTCACCATGGAAATTTCAGTATCGTGAAGAAATTGCTGGTATATAATGTTGTGTTATTGATTGCATTTTTGGAATTCGAGTTTCAATTTGGAAATTTTTTGCGCTGAAAATGAATTGCTTCTTTAGATTAGTCGATTTCTTATTTAGCTTCGTAGGATTAATTCGTCGTTCTTCTGCTAATGTGGCGTCTATGTGAGCTCGTAAGATGCTTTATTTGCAATTTTCTAGCATATTGGCTGACATCTTTGTTCACTGTTACTGCTTACTATAATGGTTACCGAGTTTACACGATGATCGACAATTTGCTGGACATTTTTCGACTTAATTGTTCGTTTTTATTTTTCGATTTTCTAAGAAAGTACACCAAAAAAGTGTTTTGTCTTAGTTAGAGATAAATGTGCATTGATGTTTGAATTAGCTTGTCATTTGTCAGCTGTTAAAGGTCTTCAACGAATATCTGGTACGTGTTTGAAAGGAAAATATTATTTTTGTGTTTTTTGTAATCAAGATCTTGATACATTGTTCTGTGTTAACGAAATCTTTACTTGTAGCTCTTTGTCAATGAAAGATAGATTTGGGTTAGTTTGATCTTGAAACAAGCCGAACTTTTCAAGCTTTACGACAAGCCAACTCATGGTGACTCGTGAGCCGACTTAGCTCATTACATCTCTAGCTTCACATTTGCTAGGAGCATCGCTAATTTTTCTGATTTACAGCAGTTGCTCATTATTTTTCGTATCAAAAAGTGCAAGCTTCTATCAAAAGGTGCTTTAGAGCCATATAGAATATGTTGAATTGAACTGTCTTCATATCTCTAGATAAGGCCGGGAGGCCCGACTGAGGGTGTTTTTAGGCCCATTAAGGTTTTGTATGGCTATATATTCTTGGCTAGGGTTTGAGGTGTTATATGAGGGATGAAAAGAATTCTATAGTACTCTTCCTAAAAGATAGTGAAAAATTTTGCTGGTCCGTTGTTGCAGGCAAAATTGACCTTATTTTCTTGATGAATTTTTCTTTATTCTTTTGTTTCATTCCCCTAACAATCGAGCATGTCTTGCATCTACGTAACCACAGAGTGTGGGAGCAGATGTAAATCAGAAGCTATTCCGAGGCTATGCAACCACTGCTGCAGTGAGAGAAGGCCATGTTGAGATTCTAGAAATCCTACTGAAGGCAGGTGCGTCTCAACCAGCATGTGAGGAGGCTTTGTTAGAGGCAAGTCGTGGAGGACATGCACGGCATGCTGAGGTGCTCATGGGGTCCCACATGATTAGCCCGGGCGTTGCTGTACACGCCCTTGTCACTGCATGCTGTAGGGGTTTTGTTGATGTTGTGGTCATACTCATCAAGGTATGTAATACTTGCCTTGATTTCTCAACTTTCATTATGGCCCTTGGGAAGAAACATGGTAAGAAACATGATGATTAATGATAATGCTTTTGAATTTGGTGAGGACAATAATGACTGTCTCAAATGCAAAATGCTAAGTTGTATGACCCTTTGGCCATCATTATGCACTGGCTAGCTGGTATGATTTATTTGAAAGGTCTAGGATCATCTAATGATTCCGGTAGATGTTTTCTTGAGCATAAGGGATGCAAATGAAATAAATGTTCGAAGAAGTACTGGCGTTTGAAATCGATTATGGCTCATTCATGTTTGTTTTAGGGGCTCAATAGCTTGTTGAGCTGAGTTCAAGTAGATGTTCGATAAGCTTAATGAACCGAGTTCGAACAAGAATTTGCTTGACTTGTTAATATTTGCGAATAGTTTGATAAATGCTCAATAACGATCCAGTCAGGGCTTGTTCACGGTTTGTTGACAGTTGGTATTAGCTCGCAAAAGGTTTGGTAATGGTTCAATAGTAACCAAGGAGTTCGGCGTGGTAGCGAGCTCGACTTGATAACAGGCTTGGCTCGATTATGAGCTTGATTTGGCTTGATAACGAGCTCAATGTGACTCAATTACATACTTGAACGGCTTGATTAGGCTATGAAGTCGAGTCTAGCCGAGTTTTGAACCTACTAATATCCTATTGAATCGAGTTTGAACAAAGGTTTAAAAACTTGAAAAGAGCTCGGTCAGAATTGGGGCTCGATAAGCCTTATAGAGTTCGAGTTCAAGTTCGAGTTCAAACACAGGGTGCTTGGCTTGACCCAACTCATTTACACCCTTACGAACACCTCTAATTGCCTAGTACTTTTATTCTTGTTTACCTAACTGAATTGGTTGTGTCACACTTCGGACTACGCTTGATTGATTGAGGGAAACTTGTATGAACTTTATTGGCAGTATCGTTAGGAGTAATCAACGATATTTATATAACCAGAATGTATGATACTTGACAAAGAATTTTATATTGTTTTTCCCCCTTTTTTGATCAGCTTTTAAGTCACTTTTTACTATTCCTGAAGTTGGTCGTTTGGTATGACAATCACCATCTTGACAAAAGTTTACGAAAGTGTTAAAGCTTCTCTGCCCCCCTCTGGGAGAAATTACAGGACAAATACAGGGAATTTGTTACTTAGGTATAATGAGGTTTGGCTTTTTATCACTTTGTTATCTTGACGTTTTAATATATATAATGAAGTATCTTGAGATTTAAAATTTTATCACTTATGTAACCTCATCCAAAAATCTAGTGAATTTTGATCGAAAAATACTAATGTAGAACACTCGACAACATATAGCCACCCTTCAATAGAATTCAGTTATTCCTTTTTAGGGGAAATACTAACACATGATTCTAGTAAAATATAAGTAATGAATCTTTTTGTAATATGGCTATATTGGTCGAAAACACTGCCGTGACACACATATTGCCAGAAGTATATTGCCACGTCACCTCTTTCGGGCGGAGTTTGTCAGATTTCGGCAAAATTTCACTGGATTCTAATAGAAGCTATCCAAATGATGAAGGTTTTAAACCCGACGTACCTCATTTTATACATTAAAACATTAGAATACAATTTCAACAACAACAACAAACCCAGTGCTTGAAAGGCTCCGGCCAAGGTAGTTTGGGGTGTGAAATGTATGTAGCCTTATCCCTACAGGGTGCTACCCTGAAGGGAGGTTGGTTTAGAGAGCTCCTAACCCTAAAAAGCAAAAGAGCAAAAAAAGCTTATGGTAGCAAAAGAGCAAAAGAGTAATGAAGTGATGAAATCCTATGGTAGCTTTGGTATCCATCATCAACAAAAAAAGCTCCTATACACCCTCATAAATTACCCTTTAAGTGTGTTAAAAAAGATATTTACCCTTTAAGTAACGGATTGATTTCTTTATTCACTTTGTATTTGTGGCTGGATGGATGTAGTGTGGAGTTGACGCTAATGCAACTGACCGTGTGCTTCTTCAATCATCCAAGCCATACCTACATATGAATATCGACTGTAACGCACTTGTTGCTGCTATTGTTAGCAGGCAGAGTACTGTTGTTGAACTGCTGTTAAAGGTTAGCATCTCACGTATCTAATCACATTATAATTATTCTTCATTTGCCTCTTTGACCTCCAACAAGCACTGATGGATATCTCTTCGTTCAGTGGACTGCATTGAAATTACGTAATTTTCGCTTCACTGACAAATTAATTTAAACTCCAAGAGTGCAGAATTTTTCTTAGGTTTTCTCTCTTTTCTCAAGTAGTTCCACGAAAATTTGAGAAAAAAGGGAAACGACTGTCTCAACTGCAAAGGAAAACTTGAAAAGCTAGGAAAATGTATTTATCAACGTGTAGTATAAAGGGAAGAAAAGTGGAAAAACTTCTATTTATCAAAAAATAGAAGAAAATTGGAAAACTATGGAATTGTTTAGAAACAGAGAATTTTCAGTTTTCTAGAAAAAATTTTCAAAGAACTTAAAGTTAGAAAAGTTGTTCAAATTGTCACGCTGTAAACATGCTTCAAATGTTCGGGTTAAACAGGCAGGGATCAAGACGGACTTCAAGGTGAGACTAGGATCCTGGTCCTGGGACATGACAACTGGAGAAGAATTCAAAGTGGGTGCTGGACTAGCTGAGCCATACGACGTTGCTTGGTGCGCCGTTGAATACTTTGAATCAAGCGGCACTATCCTGCGCCTCCTCCTTCACCACCTCTCCCCCAACTCGCCTCACCTCGGAAGAACCCTTATTTACCACGCCATTCTTTGTCGCAACTCAACAGCACTTAGTGTACTGTTGAGTTGCGGAGCAGATGTCGAGTTTCCTGTCAAAACGTGGTCAAATACTTGGACGCGTCCAATACATTTGGCTGCAAGGCTTGGATCGGTAGAAATTATTCAATGTCTTTTGGATTTCCGTTGTAATCGTGATGCTAAGACAGATAAAGAAGAGACTGCGCTTATGATATGTGTAAGAAACAAGCATAAGGAGTGTTTTAAAGAACTAGCCAAAGCGGGTGCTGATTTTGGCTTGGTAAACGTGGCTGGTGAGTCTGCAAGCTCAACCGCAGGCGAAACGAGGTGGACACTTGGGTTTCAAGAAGCAATTCTCGACGTGATCAAAACTGGGATTGTTATCAAATCGAGCAATGCATTGGTATTCTCTCCCGTCGTGTTTGTCACTCAAACGAACAACATCGAAGCCTTGAAGATACTGGTCCAGCAACCGGGTATTGACATAAACGAACGTGACAAAGACGGTCTCTCTGCAGCTATGGTTGCTGCGTCAAGTGGCCACGTGGAGGCCTTTCGGTTGCTGGTTAATGCCGGTGCTGACGTCTCACTTTGCACTCGATATGATAACAAACACAAAGATGAGCTCGAAAAGATTAAGGTTGAAAACTCAGCGCGTGGGAATGTGGAAGAGGAAGTTAAACTAGATGAGCGTGCTAGGAAGCTGGTGTTGGGAGGAGAGAGAGTGAAGAAGCATACGAGAGGAGGGAGAGGGGCCCCGCATTGGAAGACGCTACGGATGGTGGGGTCAACGGGGGTGTTACGTTGGGGGAGGTCAGAGAAGAGGAATGTTTTATGTAAAGAGGTGAAGTTGGGCCCGAGCTTGGAGTTTTTTCTGTTGAACCAAACGAAGAAAGGACGTGGGGGAAGAGATGAAATGGGGATGTTTCATGTGGTGACGACGGGTAGCAGAGAGGTGCACTTTGTGTGTGAGGGTGGGGATGAGATGGCTGAGCTGTGGGTGCGTGGGATTAAGCTCGTGACTAGTGAAGCTCGGAAACCAAGTCATGTTCAATTTGGTCAGATCATTGGTATCGAAGTATGATCTATGCAACAGGTACGCTTATTACTATTAGAGTATGAAATCATTCATGAGTCTTCACTTATTAAGGTTTTGAAATAATTGGTTCTTTAATATAGTGGTCTTAGAGCCTTATTGATTAAAAAGTCACGGATTCAAATCCCAACCGCTCTTATTTTCAATACTACATATTAAATTAATTTAAGCATAGTTATGAGGCGGATTTATGCATTATCCATGCTTCAAGCCCAATGTGGTGACGGAGTCTTGTTGACCAAGAAGTCACAATTTCAAATCCCAATAGTTCTTATTTTCAATGTCGACCTAATATAACCATAAGGTAGGACATGGGGTTGTGTGCTATCTACTTTATATTATAATACTAGCTTAATATGTGGCTCTTCCATGTTATACATATCCGTTTATAATATATCATGCATAAGATAGGACATGGGCTTGTGTGCTATCTACTTTATATCATAATACTAGCTTAATATGTGGCTCTTCCATGTTATACATATCCGTTTATAATATATCATACATAGGTACTTATTTCTTCAATTATGGTATACATTAGAGACAAACTGATAATATAACTATTTTCGAAAGGGGTCTTCAACAAAGGGCACCTTCAGCAACTACTTTTACTTCTTGAAGTCTTGACCGGCCTTGGTTAAAATTTGAGTACATGAAGCATTTTCTATGGAATATTGCTGCTTATGTATGAGCAGTATTTTCTTCTCGCCTAACTTTTTCCCTTGTAATCCTTTTTTTTGTCTTTTGTTCCCCGTTTCTATACAAGTTAACTTAGAACTTGTCTGTTCAAGTTGCCTGCTTTGTATTACGACTTTATCGCTAATTATCGGAAAAAATGCAGGAGCAATGTTACAGGTATTGTAACCAGTGAAGCCGCTCGTGGACAGAAGCCCAGTTACGGATGCTCAACTTGTCTGATAATTGTTGAGGTAAGCTGTTCATGAAAGTAGTATTAGGAATATAATCTCTCTTGATGTATTAAAAAAAAAAATATATCATCAGCCATGTTATGAGGTACACTCTTGTTTGTACCTCGCACACATGGTGAATAATCAATAGAATGTAGGAAAAGAAATATTTGGTACACTCTTGTTTAATATCTGGTGATCTTTTGTCATGTATGTTGGGTACTTTAAGTCGAGTATATGAAGCATTTTTCATGAACTATGTTGTTGCTTTTGCATTAGGAATGTTGTGGGTAGGGGTGTACTTGAGCCAAGCAGAGCCCGATCCTGCCAGGCTCGAGGTTCGGCTCGTCAAAAACTTAGGTCCGACTCGCTTGATCTAAGTTTGGTAAGTTTCAAATTAGAATTGCAATATTTTGGCTCATTTAAGCTTGTTTGAGCTCGTATAAACTCGGGCTCGACTCATTTAGGCTCAAATTTGGTTTCATTGGGCATATTTAATCAAATGTATTATATTAAGAAAGGCTCACTTATACTTGTTTAGGCTTGCGAGCCTACGAGTTCGAGCTTCACTAGGCTCAAGCTTGGCACGATAAACTAAGGGAGCCAGCTCGGCCTATTTATACTCCTAGTTGTGGGTATTGTAACCATCAAGGTCACTTTAAGGTTCTAGGGTTTGGTGTAGTGATAACTATCTCGCGTCAATTGCAATAATCGGCATATATTTGACAAAAGAAAGTATATTTTTCAAATATGAAAAAGGAAAAAAAAAAATAAATTGTTTCAATTAAGAGGTTTTGGGTATACAAAACAAAAATAGAGAAGTTCCCTTTTGGTAATCCGGGTGTTTGAGTCTGTTTGTAGTCACCTCAACTAATTTTGGGATCGTCAGCGTCTTCCACTCTGAAATCTTATATATAATGAGATTCGTTAATGTGACAAATCCAATGGTTGGTCTAATAAATTTATGGGCCAAGTAACAAATTTGGAATCCAAATTTAACAGTAATGATCATTGATATTAAAAAAAAAAAAAAAAAAAAACAATGCCCATAAATCAGATTCAAATATGAGTTTAGAGAATATTTCATTATCCACGGAGCAGAGGGTTAACCGTTGATGAAAAAAATATCAAAAATTTTATACCAAGTTGGTGGGAGGATTAATCCCACGTGAAGTATAGGAGGAAAGGCGGAATCACATAAATTGTCAAGAAAAAAAGGAAGTAAGGTGGGAAAGTATGCATTGCCCCTGCAACCGAGCACGATATAATTGCCAAATCAGACTAGTTGCGGGTATTAAAGACCCCACGTGCCACTCACATGTAAAAAAAAGAAGTGTTTGAGTTTAGCTCTCTTATTAGAAAATTATCGCAAAAACACTAATAAAAAATGGTAAGTGCCCTACATGGTAACATAGCCAAAAATTGCCACTATCATACAATATTTGAAATTTATTACATTTCAGCAAAATTACCAAAATAGGATAAAACTTTATCAGAATCCAATGAAAGATACACATATATTATTGAAATCATATGGTATGTCAACATTCACTGTCACCGACAAAGGAGTCGTCAAATTCTAATGAATGGTTCTATATATCTAAAATTATATTCCACAAAACGTTACTTTCCATTGAAAATTTGCCAAAAATCAATAGAGAGTGTCTCAAGTTATTTAGTTCATTAGTTCTTAATTATTTTAAAATTTGTTCAAATTGATCATTTATCTTTTCTTTATTAAAAATATCCCTAATATTCGTAGCTTTGTTCAAATTTGTCTTTCACCTTTTTTTGTTAAATTCTTTATTAATATTTTATTTTATGAAAAAAATTAACTCCCGAGTTTTTAATTTTTTGCAATTTTGATCACCAGGATAGAATTAATTTTGTTGTAAAATAAAATATTAAAGATCATTTTGAATAACAAATAAAAGATAAAATACTAATCTGAATTAAGTTGCAAATACTAAAAACTATTTTAAATTAAAAAGTAAAAAAAAAAAACTAATTTAAATAACTTAAAAAATATAGGAACCAAGAAATAAATAACTAACTCTGGTTCTCTAATAATGTCTAGTGCCCATGGGCCACGGAGTGGCCAGAAATTATCGGTCCGGTCTAATTATTGGGCCGCTAGGCCCAGGGGCTTACCCATAGCCCATATGAAGGGACGGCGGGCAGTTACAGTTACCTCGCTAAAACGTTGGATCCTCCATGGCTGAACTGCTCTGCCGGACTAGCGTCGTCGGCGAGGAACTGAGCGTCCTATGTTCACCGCTCCGACGATCGTCGTCGGTGACATCGCCGCCGGAAGTTCCATCCGCCGTCACCAGGTACGGATGAGAACTAAACTCGCTGGCACCTCTTTTAGTTGTTCTTCCACCTGTTTTGCTTGATTGATTGTCTGTTGTTGTTTGTTTTGGTTTTGATTTTGATGGTGCATTCTTGCGTATAACTATTATACTCATTTTGTTAATTTTGCGATTTGATCAATTTTTTTGTATGGTGCTGATGGATTGAAGATTTGCTCCCTTTGTTTCAAGGAAAAATTAGATTCCAAAAATTAAATTTTCTATTTTTGGTTATTTGGTGTGTATTTTTTGACGGAAATAATTTTTGAGGGAAAAATATTCTCCCTCAAAAGAAAGATGGTATTCTATCTTTCAAACTGGATCATATTGAGTTTTTATTAGTTATAAAAATTTATAATATGATTGATAAAAGATATTTTCTTTTAACATAAAAATGGAATATTATAAAGTGAGAACAAGTTTTTAATTGAAACAAATAGTAGAAAACCTAAAGTAAATGGAGCCTTAGTGTTCGTAAAATACAACAAGCTCAATGCAACAAGAGCTCACGCCAATTAAGTTCTGGTGCGGGGTGAAATGTTGGCAGCTTTATCCCTTTATGGTACTACCCTAAAGGGAGGCCGTGTTTGAGAACCCCCAACCCTTAATATTTGTAAAATATAGTTGTGTTTTTATTCATATTGTGGGATGAGTAATGTCCATTATTCGCTTTTCCTCGTTTGATTTTACCTTTTGAGCTAACCTCATGATCAGTTGCGTCGCAATTGTTCACATTGTGCCATTAAACAAATATCATTTGTTTGCTTTATATATATAACATATATACATATATATAAAATTCAGCCCGTCTTTGTTGGGAGAGGCGGTGAGAATAAACCAGAATGTGAGAGGTGAGAAAGTATAGGGAGGGGGGATATAAGCTGAAAAGCAAACTTAAGCATATAGAACAACAACAATAACAACCCAATGCCTCAAAAAGGCTTCCGCAAGGCAGGATTTGGGAATGGTAAGATGTATGCAGCCTTAGCCCTATAGTGGTTCCATGTAGAGAAGTTGTTACTGAAAGGTCCCCAACCCTAAAAAGAACAATATTTATAAAATTCAACATGCAAGCAACAATGACATACCGCATTGTGAACTAGCATCGGTGTATTTCTCTCTCTTAACAACTGGGTCGGCCTCAAGTATTTTTAATCGCCACTTAGCTCTTCAAAGACCATATTTTCAGTAAGGTTTAGGTGGATAAGGTGCGTATGAACTTTTCCATCCAGCTTTTTCTTGGTCTGCATATACCTCTTCTCTAGTATCTATTATGTAGTTGTTCACATTTCCCCACGCTAATCGTAGCCACGTCCGAGAACTTAACAACGAAGATCAACGGAAGCAAAAACATATGTGACACACCTGTATACTTATATATGTATAGTTTTCTGGGAAGAGGACGCAGAAGAAATTCGGCAGCCTGGTATTCACATTGGAAAATTCTTTCCAAGGTCGCCGAGTTTTATTTGATTAAGGAAGCTCTGCTGATATTATGTTCTACCAATGTTGTGAGAGTTGGAGATACCGAAAGAAGAGCTAGACCCAGTATGGTACCCGGTGGCAGGATTCATGGGAAGCTCGTGACCTCGCTAGGAAAAGTCAAGGCAACCATGTTCAGAACTCGGAAACGGGAGAACGCTGGAAATTGAGTGGTTGGTAGTGGACATCCCATATATGATATTCGGATGACCAACGCTAAATTGTTTGAAGGCAATGGTTTCCACTCATCATCTTGCAATGAATGGGCAGTGATAACAACAGAAGATCCAGCATCTCCAGGGCTTTGGTCTGACCGAGGGGTAAATTTATTTATTTATTTATTTTTTTTTTGGTTCCCGGGGGAGGGGGGGGATCACCATTCGGGGAAATCAATGCAGCTCGGCAAATGCTATCTTAGATTGTTGGCATCGTAAATTTGCAGTCAACTAAAAGTGAACGGCTGCCTTGGCGATGATCGCCGACCTATCTGTCATTCATCTTGGATTTCATGGTTATTGATGTGGTTGTTTCCGCAATGCCCTCATTCATTGTTCCTTGCATAAGTGTACACGACAAGTTTTGCTACGAAGATGCAAGGTAGAGATCAGGATTGTAGAAAATTTCTAAAATACTAACGTTTTATGCTCAGAAACACAATTTTAGAGTTTCCAAGTCATATTCACATTTCTTATGTGTATTAAACTCAACGGTAACACGATTGAAATGATTGTTGAACCATTTTGATGTAAGAACATATAATTTGTTGGATAATTACATCTCTCAGTTTATAAAATGATTGAATTACGTGAACATGTTGGAGTCAATTTTTTTAATCTTATTTGTTTTGATATATTTTAGTTATTACTCTGACGTTTGTTCTTCTATTCCTAGTTTAAAACATGACAATTTTTGTGCTCTCAACAGGTTTTCCATCTTGAAGAAAACTATTCAGTTGTTGAAGTATCTATATCTGCACATGTCCACTGAATTGTATCACAACAAGATATGGAAACGCTTTATCCTTCATTTTTGGACTGTTCGAGTTGTGTTTCTTATTTCAAAATGGAAGAGATCGGTCACTTCAGTTATCTAGATAATGACAGCAGACAGGTACCCAGCTTCCTTACCCAAACTCTTGATGTGTTTAGATGTCCTAGTATCTTTTCTTTATCTCATATAGGTATTTGAGAATATAATGGAAAGTCGAAGTAATTGTAGTATTTGGGTAAATGAGGCTTTTCATTGTATCGTAATATTCTACCAAAGTTGTGGAAATTTTAAACGTTCTCTCCTCTGATCCTACTAACCACTGTACATGCATTAGCGTGTGCTTCTACATGGTTAGTCAAGATCCCACACAACTAAAGCAGCTGTTTAAGGTCCCAATTTGTAAGAGACCTTTTGAGAATTAGTTATATTATCAGTTTATTTTTACTGTATATCACGAATTAAAATTGGAGAAATAACAATTTATGTATGATACGCTAAAAATGCATATGTACCTATAATATAAATGATTTACACATTAGCTAATATTATAATACAATATAATATACTTTAAGATGTGCTTTAGCTGTATGGACTTCTAACTTAAACATGGACCATTCACTAAAATTTACTTTGATCCCCTAAAATCTCAAGATAGGTCTTGCATGTGTATGGGTGCATGTGTTTTCTGTTGGGTGTATGTTGAAAAGACATACAAGATTGAGTCAAACAGGGCTCGACAATACCTCCAAGCAACCGCTTGAGGTCCTAAATTTGATGGGCCCCTGAATTTTGTGGATTATGATTGTTAAAGTATTAATTGTTAATATTAATAAATTTTATAATTAACATTTTATAATTTGTCATATACGAAGGGTCCCATTTAAAATTTTCGCTTGAGATCTCGAAAATGTTAGGACCGGCTCTGCATACAAATATGTATTTACTTAAATAATTGGGTTTTTATTGCATTAGCTTCAGTTTTTTCTCTTTGTTTGAGATGAGTTTTATACTATAAATTAAATAATAAACATAAGTCATGATAAAATGGGATGCTAGAGAATTGTCTAGTGGGTCACGTAGGGTTCGAGTTGGCTTTGATTTTGTTGTTCTTTTATCGAATCACGAATCCTTTATTATATATAAGTAAAAGACAACTTCACATGCAGGCCCCATGTTTTTTTTCGATAAAATGTGGAAATGCATTACTACAATTTAGTGCAAGTTTGGCAAAGGATTTTCGCTATATAATTTGTTGCCCTCAATTGGAATTCAATAAATGTTTGTCTATAATATGAAATTTTTTTTTTATAATATACACGTAACCTCTGCTAATATTCACTATTTTTTCTGAAAATTTTTGATGTGAGATGATTTCGTACAGGCATCTTCCACTAAAATGTAGTCATTTTGTGTTGCTTATTAACTAAGTTTTATTAGTGTTCAAAAAAAGAAACAAAAAAAAAAACTTAGTTTTGTTAAAACTGTGATACAGTACATATATAGTATCCAAGTCATATATTATATTGACAATTATATGTGAAAACTCATCGAATTCTTGTAAAAATTTCTCTAAGTCTTACATAAGATACAATTAATAAGAATACCAAATGTAAGAACATATTTTTTTTTACTAGTAATAGTATAATATTTGTCTTAACTAGGGCTAGGAGTTAGTAAAAAGATTGAAGATGAGTTTGAACTTAAGACATTATATTTGAAATGTGAAGTTTTAATTGCTATATTAATTAATTGCACTAGATCTATAAAAATATATAGGTGAAACTTGAGATACTAAATGACAATTTCCTTTCATATCTAAAGAAAAGTAGGGTTTGGCCTTTTTGAGTCATTTCGTTGCTAGGACACCCCACGTTACTATCATTGAATATTTTCATTGAATAATAATGAAGTGCATGCATCAATATATATAGAGAGTATAATAATAATATGAAGATTAAAGTAGTTTTAACTTGATAATATAATATGTAGATCTGAATATAGAAACATAATATAAGTTATAATTAATGACCATAACATATGTGGATTTAGATAGTCTAATACGTCCCTCTAATTTGAACGGGATGGATCTACTCAAAGATTGTTCTTATGATGGTGGAACCCATTAGAGGAGATACCCTTGGTGAAGATATTAGCAACTTGATGAGCTGTCGGCATGTATCGAACTTGGAAATTGTCTTTGAAAACTTTTTCCCGTACATAGTGAAAGTGAACTTTTATGCCCTTCTTTCTTTCTTTCTTTCTTTCAGACTCTTCATAACTATCAAACTCCAAAGACCAGGTTGGAGGTCCTCAGAAACAGCCTCTCGTCAGGGTCTCACCCTGACGGGGTAAGGCTGCGTGTATCCTAGCCCCCTCAGACCCTGCGCAAGCGGGAGCCCCTGTGGCATTGGGACTGTTGTTGTTGTTGATAGTGAAAGTGCACTTCTACGTGCTTGCTTTGATTGTTAGACACAAGGTTAGCTACATACGAGACAAATATATTATCATATAATACCACGATAGGACGAGAAAGGCGAAGGGGAATTTTGTTTTTGGTGGGGGGAGGGGAGCTAGAACAGGGGAGAGTTCGATGGTGGGGGTTGCGCGGGAAGTAGCTAGCCCGGGTTGGTCCACCGGAAGGGGGTAGCGGTGGTTGCTGGCAGTGGCTAGGGTTAGGTTTAGGGTTGCCATTGAGGGGGGAGAAAGATAGAGATATTTAGGCAATTTTAGAATTGTTCTAATATCATGTGAAATAATAAAATTGTATTTAATTAAATAATAATGAGGTTACAAGCATCACTATGTATAGAGAATAAAATGGGAGCTTAAGCCTTAAAGACTAAAGTAGATCTAACTAAATAATACAAAATATGAATTTGGATATAAAAGGAGAATCTTTCTATTATATTATTGTCAATCTTCCTCTCCCCAAAAGCCCTCAAATCCTAAATCGTACATTTCTAAAGCCCTACAAAGAAAAATATATGTCTTTATGAAAATACATGTCTTTTAATAAAGAGGCATGTCTCCTTGATATGTTTCTTCATAAAGAGACATGTCTTTTAGAAAAAAAACACATCTATTAGTAAAAGGCATGTCTATTAATGAAAAAACACGTCTACTACAATATATAAAAACATGATCGTGAAAGATAATTAAAAGTACAATACTCCATCACACATGTATATTAAAGAAAGCGGTTAGGAGGGAAAAATTAGATTTTTTTCAGTGTCCATACTCAATAGTCAATCAAGGATTGCTATTAATTAAGGTATGTTCTTCATCTTAATGTATGCAAATAAGTTCAAGATCTATGAGAATTATTATTTTATGTACTAATATTTATGGTATAATATAAAACTTATAAAATAAATAAGATTGACAAAATAAAAAGCAAGAAAAAAGGAAGACTTAATACAATTACAATGAAATAATATAGAAAATTAAAAGTTACAAACACCTCTATTCTTTCCCTGCGCTCACTCGGTCTTATCCAATTCACAACTTATTCATATTTGACTTGCGCCTCAACTTGATGAAGGTCAAGACATTGGCAAGGTCCTCTTGCTCTGTGCATAGCACGGGATAACATTTATATAAGATTATAGCATATGTGGATATAGATAATCCCATATAAATAATTCTACCTAATATTAAAAATTACTTTAGTCAATAATGAACACTACTTATATATTATATATTGAACATTCTTAGCCCTCCGAAAGATACTTAAAGTGCAATGTACCTATTAAGGCTGCATTTAGTTCTGCTTTTTAATAGTTTAAAGCTAGCTCTTTTTGACTGTGGGACTTGCGTTTAGTTAGCAAAAAGATCTTTTTCATAATTTAAATAGAAAGATAAAAAAATTATTTTATAACTAAGCAAAAAAGATGCAAAATTGAATCTGTTTCACAACTTATTTCGGAGAAAGACTTCAAAAATATTATATTAATATTAAATCTTTATTACAATGACCTACTTCTACTTGTTATCATCGCTCTCACCAACCGCCACACTTTTTATAGTCATGGGTTGCTACACTCACCACTTTCCACTACCATGATCAAATATTATCGTTATTCTCTTTTGCCTACTTTAATTAGTTAATTTATATTTTTAAGTCATTTTTGTGATTATAGTACATAAATTACTTTTTAACTTGTATCGAAATGCTTTATTTTATAAAAAAGATCTTTCTGCACTGCACAACCAGATACTTCACTGTAAACAGATATAGATATTAAATTGACAGATCTTATTGAAACTGATAAGTTAAAAAGAGATAAATTGTAATAAGTTGAACCAAATGCACTCTAAGTTTGCAATCCAAAGTGCTAATATTTTTGTTTTTTTATATAGAAGTAGTGATACTTTTTTTTTTTGGGGGGGGGGGGGGGGGGGGAGGACAAAGAAGTAGTGATATTGAGTACTATCATAGGGAACAACGTTTGAGGTGGTTCGGACATGTCAGAAGGAGACCGGATGGAGCTCCAGTCAGAAGATGCGAACAGCCTATTACTACATTAGGCAGAAGAGGCAGAGGCAGACCGAAGAAGAGATGGCTTGAGACGATCCGATAAGATCTCACCCACCTAAACCTTTGGGAGGAGATGGCCTTAGATAGGGCCCAATGGAGGGCTAGCATAAGGGTATTAGATAACCCGGTTAGAATAGGGTAGTCTTTATCTCTATCTTTCTATCCCTTTCTATCTTTCTATCCTTATCTCATTCTCTCTCTCGTTCTCTTGCCTTTTCTCATCTACCCTTTTTTTTTTTTTGATGTGGGCCATACTTATGTTTTCTGATGTTTGCCAGGTCTTTTGGCTGATGCAAGACCATTATCTTAGGCTGGGGGTCCTAGGAAACAGCCTCTCTTCAGGGTAGTCCCTGAAGAGGGAAGACTGCGTACATCTACTCTCCCCAGACCCTGCTTTTGGCGGGAGCCCTTGGTGGCACTGGGTTTGTTGTTGTTGTTGTTGTATCATTTTCCTGATATTGATGTTTGCAAATGGGGTCATTTTATTGATGTTCTACTTCTTTTTAGTTGGCATAGTTGATTGTACTTTTTATGTAATAAATTGTATGTATTAACTTTGATAATATGCAACTTATACAAAGCAAAATAAATAAATGGGTAAATTATAGGAAACCTTCATATTTTTCACTTTAAAAATAAAAAACTTTCATTATAAATAAAAGCACTCACAAAACTCCCTCACTTTTAAAAATTTATCACTTAACTCTATGCAACTTTTTTTGACCATTTTGCCCCTCAAAAGTAAGGGAGTTAAATTTTTAATTATATTTTTAGAAAATAATTTTATATTATTATGCAAAGATTAGAAAAATTTTATATTTTTTGCAATAGAAATAAGAAAATTTTATATATTTATAAAAAATATAATTGTTTTAATTAATTATAGCAATGATATTATAAGTTTAGAAAATAAAACGTATTTTTAAAATTTTTATAAAAATATTATAATATAAAATATAATATTTTTGTTGATATTATAATATCGTTACTATATAATTAATTAAAATAATAACTTTTATAAATATAAAAAATCCCTTTTTTCTATAAATATAAAAAAAAAATTATTTTTGCTTAAATCATAAAATCTTACCTAGAAATAAAATTAAATACTTAATTATTTTATTTTAAGGGACAATATAGTCAAAAAAAAAGTTATTTGGGTGCAAAGTGATAATTTTTTAAAAGTGAGAGGATTTAATGACTGATTTTATTTATGAGAAAGATTTTCTATTTTTAAAGCAAAAGTCAGAAATTTGTTTTATAATTTACCGTAAATAAATAAATAAAGTGTTCAATCAGTTGAAACAAAATTTTATTTGATCAAGTTTTAAAAGGTTCTTTAAAGTCATCACTATTACACATAAGTGTAACGTAATTGTTAGGAAAAAAATTTATTATCGGAATAAGATTATAATATTTAAAATAATTTTGTAACTTTAGTCATTTATAAGTAATATTATTATCATATTATTATAATTTTTGTCATAACAATAACAATCTTTCACACATAATTGCTATACATTATTTTTCCATGCATTCGATATCCACGTATGGGTTGATATTAATATTAAAATATTGGAGGTCGCTGCAATGAGGCGCAGGAAAATTATTTTGGTGCTGGGCTTTTTAGACTTTTTTAACATATTATCACAATTTAAAAAAAATTAACAAAATATCATAATTTTAAAAATATTTAACAAACTATCATATTTTACTTTAGTAAACTGGATGCACAATGTACGGGAAGGCGTGCACCCACTGTTGCACGACGTCCTGTATGCTGAGCAACGTCAGCACTGTTGCACGTTGTCCTGTACGGCGTGCAACAGTGTGCTACAGTATTTTTTTAAAATTTTTTAAAATTTAAAGTTCCACATTTTTAAAATTAAAAAAAAAAATTTCATTTAAATTATTTTTATTTTTAATTTTATAATTTAAATTACTAAATACATATATTTTTATTTTTAATTACGGGTCTGGGAAGCTCTCACCCTTAGCTTGGGGGCACTGGGAAACAGTCTCTCTTCGGTTAACACCCTGAAGGGGGGGGCTACGTACATCCGCCCCCTCAGACCCTGTGTAAACAATCATTTTATATTGTTCAAATTATATATAAATTTTTAAAATATATTTTATAAACTATACGAAATAATTTTTTAGTTTTTGAGTTGCATATATCTAATAAAATAGTTCAAAAAATAATATATAAATACGTAAACTCGTAATTTTTTATTAAAAATATTAATATTTTTTTATTTAAATATGTCCCTCGTACAGTGCAACGCCCTTCTAAGATGTCATTTCCCTCGGAAGGATGAACATGAAAAAAAAAAAAAAAAATTCTTTTCTTATATCTGAGTCTGGACAAAGACTGGTATTTGTTTTTATTTTTTTACACGCTATTCACGTTGCTGAGTAGTTTAATCCTGCCTTGGGGTTGGGATTTCAGAAAATATTACTTATTTAAAAAAAAAAAAAAGATAGTTTACTTTTCTGAACCGGCTTTTATTGCAAGCCTTTGAGAACTGATTCATCATAAATTTGAAAAACTCAGTTTATTTAACTTATCAAGCCAAATTTGTGCTTCATAAAGCTCAAATTTATAGGTATACGATCCTAAGTAAACTTATCTTAGTATAATTTATTAATTTACATATACTTAGTAGAGCTTAAACTTAAATAAGTTTGAAAAAGTTTAGATTGAAGTTAAATAAGTTTAAATAAGACAAGTTTAGTTCAAAACTTGTTAAGTTGGTCTGAGCTATAACGAGCCTAACCTGAGCCTAGTATCAGCAAATCTAAATATAGACGTGCTTAACCTTAAGCCAGACCAACTTATGCTTAACTCGACTCATATGCACCTCTAACTTTGCCTATTTATTCATGGGAACTCATATTTAAGTTTAGCTTTGGCTTTATTTGGTAAAAAAAGGTTAAAACTTCGATCTTTGAGGTGGATGTTGTAAATGTGCTTCACATCCAAAAACTGTTCCTTTTCTTATAAAAAATTGACATAACTAGTTGTCCCATGCGTATTGGGATTTGAAAAGATCAAACCTGTCATATTTTACAAATCATTTTCTTACAATATTGTTCGCACATAAATAAAACTGGTAACTCTTTGTTTTCAGTCATCTATGGCTACTATAATTGTCCTTTAAATCAGCCGCCATTGATACCCGTTCTCACTTTCTCTCTCTAATTTCACTAAGAAATGCTGACTACACGTGTGACACGCTCTATCAAGTCAAATCTCACTGACCCACCTCGCTGGCGGTCAACGGCAGGCGGAATCTCCGGCACCGTCAGGAGTATCAGAACAAGGAAGACCCAGTTGAACAGAGGGGTCATCCGGGCAGTGAGAAGCAGAGGTGACAAGGCGGCGGCCACCACGGCGCCTGTGGCACCGGAGAAGGTGAGGGATGGGAAAGGGTCTTTGACGGCGGCAGCTGGTGGCGGAGTTGAAGTGAGGGCTGTGGTGACAATAAGGAAGAAGATGAGAGAGAGGCTGATTGATAAGGTGCAGGACCAGTGGTTCTCATTCATCAACAGTATTGGGCAGGGTATCTTGGTTCAGCTCATCAGTGAGGAGATTGACCCTGGTCAACTCTTTTTCTTTGCTAAAATTTCTAGATTCTGAATTAAGTTTTTTTTTTTTTTTTTTTGGGTTCTCATTCATCAAGAGTATGGGGGGTTTTTGGGTTAAATTTGAAAATCTATGCAGAAAATATTACCTTCATTTTGGGAATTTAGTGATTTTGGTGTCAGATTTACTTTGAATCTCCAGCTGCAACGTTTTGAGTGTCTTTTTGGTGAATTGTTGATTTGGGTCATGATTATAGCTCAAAAATCATCCACTAAGTGCTAAGTGGGATAGAGTAGAGGAATAGTTTATTAGTTGTTGGAACAGGAAAATGGGGATCCATGGTGGAGATCTCAACGTAAACTTTGAGGGTGGAAACTAACAAAAAGAAACATCGGAAAGTGAAAACGGTGTTCACGTTGTGTGATGTGGTACTTTTTCACCCAACCCACAAAGAAAAATGAACTCTTCTCTCTAAAAAGTCTGTAATTTCTTGTAGCTTATTTTTGGGGTGAATAAATGGGCATGAGAACAAAATATGTGAACCTAGAATATCTTGTCTTAGAACATCTACTTTAATAGTGTTTTGAACACTAAACCAAGGTCACGTTGGCTGTCTTTCAATTGTTGCTGGTCCTTATATTTGGTGAAATTTCATGGGGTTGTGGACACAATCCACGGAGTTGGCACATACGAGGTGCACATGTAAGTCTAATGAGCTATTTCACCTAATGGCAATTGGTTTTAGAATGGAGCTTCCGTAGGCTCATTGGTGGACCTCATATTGCCAACTTTGTGGGTCAGGTTTATGACCTACTTGACATGGTACCCGAACGTCTGGATGATCCCGAGTTCTTGTTTGATGCACCAACCCTTCAAGGAGAGGGATTTGAATTTGATCCCCCGAGGACCTCTCCAATGATCCATCGTTTGGATGTAGTTCTCAATTGGAATGGTGGAGGCACGGGCTACTCCATGGAGATGGTCATTATGTTTTATAAAGGATTTTTTCTATATACAGGGTTGTTTCACTATATCATAGTTGAATAGCTAATGATATGGATGGAACTGCTATGATGTTACAGATACGAAGTCAGGGAAGAGTGTAGAGGCATTTGTGGGAGGCTGGACCCCCAGGACATCAGAGTATTCATATATTGTTGAATATGCTGCTAATTTTAGTGTACCATATAACTTTGGAAACCCTGGAGCTATTCTCATAACAAACTTTCACAACAAAGAGTTCTACTTGGTAGAGATCGTCGTGCACGGGTTTGATGGAGGTCCCATGTTCTTCCCTGTGAATTCATGGATTCATTCACGCAATGATAACCCTGAAAGCAGAATTGTCTTCAGAAATCAAGTGAGTCATTTCATTCCTTTTTCTCTTCCCTTATTCTTATTAGTGGGGTTAACAAATGTGTCCTTCGATGTGGCATTTGTTCGTGTTGTGCATGGAGTCTTTGAAAATGAGTCAATCCGAACCCGACCCATTTACTAACAAGTGAGAAACACTCAACTCTTACCCTACCCAATTAATAAATGTGTAACTAGCGGGTTGTCTATTTAAGAATATGGGTGGCCTTTTTGTTACATATTAGTTTGTCGACTGACAAACATATCATTAATATGTGCTTTAAGGTTAGCACTAGCAATAAATATTTATGATTGTTAAACCAAATTATCAAATTCAACAATCCAAATTCAACCCAGCTCCAAAAAGCCCGACCCATACCTGGTGTCTTTCTATTGTGTTCGTGTCGTGTTATCTTATGGTGTTATATTTTGCCAGCTCTACTCATTAGTAGAGTAGCAGCTATTATGATGATGTATCTCATTCAATTCATCTTTGATGTCACAAAAGGCATACCTACCATCACAAACACCACCTGGGGTTAAAGATCTTAGAAGGGAGGACTTGCTCAGTATACGTGGTAACGGAAAAGGGGAGAGAAAGCTCCATGAAAGAATTTATGATTATGCTCCATATAATGATTTGGGTAATCCCGACAAAGCTGATCTCGCCAGACCAGTCCTAGCTGGTAAAGAACGCCCATACCCAAGGCGCTGTCGATCTGGAAGGCCACCTATGACATCCGGTATGCCTGAATTTGAGCTTCCAATGTTAAAATTCATGGTCCTTGGATGAAATTTCTTAACTTGATAAATCATTCTTTGAACACTGACTATGTGATTATGCTTCTGCTTTACAAATTCAAGCAGACCCAGAATGTGAGACTAGAGTGGAGAAGCCTAATCCAGTGTATGTCCCTCGCGATGAAGCATTCGAGGAGATGAAGCAGGCTACATTTTCTTATGGAAGGCTAAAGGCTGTGTTGCATAATTTGATACCTCAAATTGCTGCTACTTTGTCAAGTTCAGATATCCCTTTTAAATGTTTCTCTGAGATAGACAAACTCTATAACGACGGGTTTATCTTGAAAGAGGAGGACCCTACAGAAAAGCGCAAGAACCTACTTTTGGGAAACTTCACCCGCCCGATTTTCAGTATTAGTAATAAGTTACTGAAGTATGAAGTCCCTGCAGTTATCAAAAGTACGTTGATTTTCTTTTGATTTTTCTTTTCTTTTCACCAATGTACCATTGGCGTTCTATTTTCCTCGTTCCTCACCGATGAATGCTCGGTTCCTTAACTTGAAATGGTTACAATACAGTTTTTTATATTGATTTGGTTCTGTGCATTAGTTATGGAGTTCAAGCCACCAGGGGTATAAATGAGCCAAGTGAGAGCTCATAATAAAGCTTGAAACGCGAAAACTCATTTAGCTTAGCAAGCCTACTTGTGCCAAGTGAAACCCGAGTTCTTAGGTGTACGAGCCTAAATTACTATCTTGTTACAACAATTGGCATAATACGCTTAGAGCCAAGTCAAGCCTAAATGAGCAAAAACGAGATTAAATCGAGTTCAAATGAGCGTAAATAATGTGAGATTAGCTTAGAGCTCGCTGAGCTAAGTTTGAATTCAACTGACCCAAGCCTAAGCCTATGATGAGCCAAACTTGAGCTTAAAGTTTCTTGGCTTGACGAATTTCAAGCCGAGCTAAATATTGACGAGTCAAGCCTCAATCCTGACGAGCTTGACCTCAGCTTGGCTCATATACATCCTTACGAGCCACTAAGCTATAAGGCTCGGTTTTTTTTCCTTCACTTTAGGTCGCTCTATATGTCTAACATACATTTTGGTTCCCAGGAGATAGATTTGCATGGTTGAGGGATAATGAGTTCGCACGCCAGGCCTTAGCTGGGGTGAACCCTGTAAACATTCAGCTTCTACAGGTAGCAGTCTAGTTCTGGTCATGTTTTCATGTCTGATAGAAAAAGTGGAGGATTATTAATTATTTATTATGGGCTTATGGGCTTCTGTTTTTATGGACTGGCTTTTGTTCTGTTAGGAATTTCCAATTTTAGGTAAACTGGACCCAGCTGTCTATGGACCTCCGGAATCTGCAATCACTAAGGAACTGATTGAGGAAGAACTGCAGGGAATGAGTGTTGAAGAGGTATTGATCTCTACTAGTTCTACCAAGACAATTTGATTTTGGTGTATACAAAACTTAGGCTCAGTTTATTTCAATAGAAAATCTTTTCCTTACAGGAAATTTTTCTTTATGAAATATTTTATATTAGAAACTTCTTTTTTTTTTTTTTTTTTTTCTTTCCTTAGAAGTTGTCTTCTAGTTAAAGAAGATAATTTCATTATACAAATTTATGTGAGATTCACGTTTGGTCATATTGAAGTTGAAGTGAGGCATATAACGCGAGATTATGAAGGAAAATATTTTCCCTTTCATGAAGGAAAATGTTTTCCCATTTTATCGGGAAAAGTCAATTTCCCCCGGTGGAGGAGAACATTTTTCTTATTTGGGGTTGTTGCTATAAAGTTATGTAAATCAATGATAGAATTGAGATGGAAAAGGTATTCCGTCAAAACAAATGGAGCCGAAGTGTTTTTAACACAGTGAACGATTCAATGAGCATCTTCTTCCAGGAAGCGCTGGTTTCAATCTTGTACATTTTTTCTCTTATGATGCTTATGGTGATATGTTGGTCAACAGTGATGTAGGTACGTTGACTATGTAACTGTAATTTTGTTTTTGCTGATGTTGCAGGCCATTGAGAACAAGAGGCTCTTTGTGATCGATTACCACGACCTTCTTCTTCCATTCGTTGGCAAGATTAACTCCTTGCCAGGAAGAAAGGCCTACGCCTCTCGAACAATTTTCTTCTACTCTAAAACAGGGAACCTAAGACCTATTGCTATTGAGCTCGCTCTTCCTCCTTCATCTTCTTCACCTGCTTTCAAGCGTGTCTATACTCAGGGCCATGATGCTACTACCTACTGGACCTGGAAGCTTGCCAAAGCTCATGTTTGTGCTGTCGATGCTGGCGTCCATCAACTTGTAAATCATTGGTCAGTCAAAAATTTCCAAACTTGAGCATTATGCGATATTTCGATCTCTTTTCCTTTTCCAAACCGATTGTTTTGAGGACTCTGTCCGAGTATAGACTGTATAACAGCAAAGTCCCATATCGTAGTTGTTCAAAGAAGAGAACAATAGGTACTTATTGCGCTTTCCATCTCTTAGGCACTGGGTGGTGAGTTGTTGATGATTGGGCTTTCCAAGGAAAAAAAAAAGGAACATACCCAGTGCCTCAAGGGCTCCCGCCTACGCAGGGTCTGGGGGGACGGATGTACGCAGCCTTCCCCCTTCAGGGTGTTAACCTGAAGAGAGGCTGTTTCCTATTGCCCCCAACTTGAGGGTGAGGACTTCCCAAGAGGTCACCCATCCTGGTACTACTCTCGCCCAAGCACGCTTAACTTCAGAGTTCTAATGGGATCCGATTACGACGTGTTGGTGTCCTCTTTGGTATGATTGGGCTTTCCAGCTAATGCTAATTGGTTTTAGGATGGAATTCTCTTGGGCTTATATGTGGACTTGAATCCCAACTTTGGCCTGGACCAACAAAAGTTTGACAGATGATGAATGACTGAAGCTAAAATTGAGACACAACTCTAGACCCATGTTTAGATTCGAAAGAGGTTTTTACATCATTTTTTCGTCAAGATACAATTCAAGATCTATATTTAGGGGCTTGTTTGGCCAAACTTTGAAAAAACTGTCTTTTGAAGTAATTTTTGTGCATAAACACTTTTGTAAAAAGGTGCTATCAATAGGGGTGTTTTTATTTCAAAAACTTTTTGTTTTTACGTATGTTTCTACTTTAAGGGACAATCTCACTTTTTCTAGTTCTACTTAAAAGCATAAAATCATCTTCTTCTTCTATTTAAATGCACTTTTCTTTCCAAACCAAATACTTTTAAAATTTTAAAAAAAATTCCATAAAAGAAGCTTGGCCAAAAAGGTCCTAGATTCAGAAGAGGATTTTAATGTCTGTTTTTTCATCTGATGGACGAGGACTAGTACTTTAAGTGACATTGAATTTATTTGAGATTGTCAGGTTGAGGACACACGCTAGCATGGAGCCATACATAATCGCGACTCATAGGCAGCTCAGCCAAATGCATCCCATCTACAAGCTGCTTCATCCTCATATGCGCTACACGTTAGAGATCAACGCGCTTGCAAGACAGAGTTTGATCAATGGAGGTGGTATTATCGAGTTCTGTTTCACCCCAGGAAAGTATGCAATGGAGATTAGCTCTGCTGCCTACAAGGAGATGTGGAGGTTCGACATGGAGGCACTACCTGCAGATTTGCTACGAAGGTATGTTGGATTTTGTGTTTCCCTTGTAGATTAGTGCAGCAGGGGTGTTATTTTCACTGATGTTTTATGGCGTTATGGAGTTTGTTTGGCTCAATGCTGTTCCTGAGATTTTTAGGGCTGAAAGCAAGTTTTTTTTTGTTAATCGAGGTGTCTACTTAAGCGCACCTCTAATAATACATTACCGGCTAATATGTGAGTCTTTATATTATATATGAGCATATGCCTTTATAACATATCATATATAGGTCATTATTTCTCTAATTATGAATGGTAAATGCGGTAGAAACGAGGTCTTCACGCAACTAATCTTCAAAAGAGACCCTTGACAAATGGCCCCAAGTAGTTGCTTCCATTACTTGGGGTTTTGACTGGCTTTGTCGGGCTAGATTTGCCTTGGTTTGACATTTTTATGCCAAAAAAAGAACATGCTTGCATCTAGGCCAGGGAACTATCAAGAATTATTTTCATCCTCAAAATCTTGGTTGTGCATAAAAAGACATTGTCTAAATCCAAGCCTGACCTATTTCTTTGCTAGTAGATTTCTACCACTTGACTTGTTACCTAATGTATGTAAGTATGTGTGTGTATTTATACTCCTTTGTTCAAGCTCGGTTCGATGAAAATTTGAGTGTTTTTTGATGCTCAGACTCGGCTCAGCTAGTTAGCCTAATCGAGCCAATTCAAGCTGTCTATTGAGTCGAGCTTGCTACCGAGCTGAGCTATTTGAGTTACTGTCGAGTCATTATTAACTATTTTTGAGTTGAGATTAACTGCTAACAAGCTCTTAACGAGTCCCAAAAGAGCTTCTAACGATCTCTTTTAGAGTCCTTAGCAAAGTATTCGCAAATGTTAATGAGGCGAGTACCCCCTTGCAAACTCAGCTCGTTAAACTTATATACTTGTTTGAACTCGGCTAGATAAATTATTTAGCCCCCACTTTAATAAATTTTGAACACGAGTAGTTCATCAAACATTTGCTTCGTTTCACCGCCTACGTATGTACATATGCACGTATATTGTTTAATGTATCTGTGTTTTTAAGATGGAAAAACTTCCTAGATTCGCCATTAATGGGCATACGCACTTATTAACACCTCTTGACAGGGGGATGGCAGTGGAGGATCCTTCAGCACCCAGTGGAGTAAAACTTGTACTTGAAGACTACCCTTACGCTTCAGATGGGCTTCTCATATGGTCTGCCATTAAAGACTGGGTCGAGTCCTACGTGTCACACTTCTACTCAGATCCCAACGCGATCAAATCAGACATCGAGCTCCAAGAATGGTGGAACGAGATCAAGAACAAGGGTCATCCTGAGAAGAAAGACGAGCCTTGGTGGCCTAAACTCAACACCAAAGATGACTTATCTCAAATTCTGACAACTATGATCTGGATCGCCTCAGGCCAACACGCGGCCATCAACTTCGGTCAGTACCCCTTTGGCGGGTACGTTCCTAATCGCCCAACATCAATGAGAAAACTTATCCCACAAGAAAACGATCCCGAGTTTGAAAAGTTCATACATAACCCACAATATACTTTCCTTTCATCTTTGCCATCCCAACTGCAAGCCACAAAGGTGATGGCGATTCAAGATACATTGTCGACACACTCGCCTGATGAAGAATATTTGGGTCAAACAAGTCATCTCGGGAGTCATTGGATTGATGATCCGGAAGTTGAGAGGATGCATAAGAGATTTTCAACACGGTTGGCGGAAATCGAGGAGGTCATTACTAAGAGAAATAGAGATACGAGGTTGAAGAATAGAAATGGGGCAGGGATTCCTCCATATGAACTGCTTTTGCCAACTTCTGGGCCTGGGGTTACCGGGAGGGGTATCCCAAATAGCATTTCCATCTAAATGTTCGTTAATATTGATGGAGAAATATATGACCAGGTATTCTGAAAGAGTTTGTATCTGATAATGATCTGCAACAGGGTAAGATACTATGATGACTTGAGTTTTACTTGTCTTTTTTGGGGCAAGGATCCATGTAGTTTGTTGTATTAAGTTTGATTTTAACAAATTTATGGTAACATAATATGATATAAAAAGACCATATATTTGTTTTTAACTTATATGGCGGCATGCATTGCACATTAGCCCATCATGAGGGCGTATCAATTGGCGGTGTCTCCTATCCATGTGGTCATCGCGCAGGGTTAAGAGTTCGATTCTCGCTGAGAATATACTCATGACTTACCTGCTCATGGGGATTGTCGGCTTTCTCATGGGCCAGGGTTAACTAGAGCAACCCAGTCCCTCGTCACAAAAAAAAAAAAAAAAAAAAAAAAAGGTTAACTGGGGCAACCCAGTCCCTCGTTACAAAAAAAAAAAAAAAAGGCATTGCACATTAGTTTTTAACAAATGTACTTGATGCTTACCCGTGAGAAATTTTTAATTAAATATGGCATTTTGTTTATTGTTTCGTGAGTTTCAGTTGTATATGCTGACCTTTTAGTTTTTCTTGTACTGATTGCGCTTTTAATTAAGTTATGATTATGATGGTGATTTAGCCATGATTGAATGAGAATGAAGAACGTTAATGATTAGTAAATAAGGGAACTCATTGTTGAAATGGCTTAAGATGGATTATCATTTTGAGGCATGCTATTTAGGAGTTGTTTTGCTAAACTTATTTTCTGGGAAAAAAAAAAAAAAAAAATCATGCTCTTTTAGATTTTTTATTTATTTATTTATTTAGATTGAGGACTTTTGACATTGAAAAAAAAAAAATGCTCTCAAATAAAAGCAAACGCAAAAAGATAATGCTTTTTCTTAAATGTATAATTGTTTTTAAGATAAAAACACCCCTATTAAAGGCAGTTTTATAAAAGTGTTTCTGCACAAAGTTGTTGTGAAAAAGTTTTGTATGTCTTTTCCTTGTCTTGTTTTGTTCCCTGTTTTGTTACGGGTTGAATCAATTCTTGTTCTACGAGATACTTATTGTATCGTGACTTTGTCGCTGCTTATTGGGGGGGAAAAAGTTTTTTTGACAGCATAGCTAAACAAATCTTTAATCATAATTTGGTTTAATCTCAAATTTTATCCTTCATAAAAATGCTGCATTATTGAGCTTAATCTCAAGCTCAGCAAGCTTAGGCTCGGCTCATATACACCCATAATCGTAAGTGAAAAATTATAAGTACCATGTTACACATCCAATGTAACAGAATGATGAGGCAGACATGAATATGAGCAGAGAACTTACTGCCGAACTTTGATGTATTTCCATTTGCCAGAAACAGCCAGCTGTATAATATTACAGCATACCCAAAAATTTAGAGTTAAAAACGAATGTCACAAACAAATGAATGTTCAGTAATGTGCCACCTTAATGTTCATGCTAGAAAAAAAAACCCCCCTTTCTGACAAAAAAAGATCAGAGCTGCAATTTTTTGGTGGCTTAATTGAAATATATTGAGTTCATAAACTATATGAAGATTTCGTCGTAAGTACAACTTAGCTTGCAATAACTACGATGAAGTGGATAATAGTCGCGGTAATGAGCCCCAGTAATCCACCAGCAATCACCTGTAATCCATGTGAAAGATACAACGCAAATGTTAAAAGCAGTAAAAGGATAACTCAAAATATTGGATCTGTGAGGATATTTGAATAACGTGGAGTTTTAATACCTTCGTAAATTGTTAATTTCCCTAAATAATATTGTCTTCGAAGGATTTATTTAATAAATGTTAGGTTTCGATTATTTAGAATTATTTGTGGTTTCTAATTATTAGATTATGATTATGTGGTTTCTAATTATTAGATTATGATTATGTTGATTGAATCTAAAAGTTTATCAAATGATTTATTAATTTTTCCTTTGTACTACATCACTGCTACCAAATCGCCTTCTAATACCAAATCCACTTTAACTTTCGCGTATCTGGTGAAGGGTGTTAATTTCTGGTTTATAGCCAAATCTGCTTCAGTGACAAATTTGGTGGGCTCGAGATTTTTTTTTTTTTCTCTTTACATAGGTAATGCCTAGGAGAGGGGGATGCCGGATTCGAATCCACGTCCTAGGGTTTGCCAACTACCACCCTGACCATTGGGACAAGCTGCAGATTGGCATGTTCATTTGCTCAAGATGTTCTTAGGAAAACGCAGAATATCAAGGGAGGGAAATGACTTGACACATGACTTTGCTAATTATCATTGCAAAAGACAGATTTTCTTTTACATTGGCAAAGAGGGTACAAATTTTTTCCTAAAATAGGGACACTAGCTCCGGAGAGTTAGGAGCTTAACCACTACACCAACTCTAACAGTTCATGAGAAAGACAAGAATACCATAGAGAGCAATCAGCTCAAGTTTCTTAGGATATCGACAAGTTGAAGTTTGACATTCTGCTATAACCGGTCTAAATATCATCATAATGATGCCTCGAAGTGATGAACATTTGAGAATTTTGATTGTGTGGTTCCAATACGTGTACTTTTCGGTACGAAAACTCAGCTTGATAATAAATTAACGCATTTAACAAACCTGAGGAGGAGTATGCCCAAGGAGTTCACGCAGCGGTCTACTATCAGCCAATGGATGTTCAGCAGGAAGTTCGTAAACTATCTGATTTAATATCTGCAAGATAACATGATATGAACAAGAAGTCAAACAAAGATCTCAATCCAAAATTCTAAATTACAAGAATTTGGCTGAAAAACGAAAGTAATTGACATATCACACCTCCGCTTGGCGTCCTGCTTGTAATCTCACGCCGAACGCGTCATACATTACCTACCACAAGGCATCAGAAAAGGAAACTCAACATGTATAATTATGCACAGTTTACATCATGAAATTCGGAATATATTTTACATGTAGGTTTTACTCAGGATCTTTGAATTTAAAAATGAATGCACATAATCAGATATGTCAATCTGTTTAAGATTTATCTCATTAGACGATAATAGGATTTTCAGATGGAAACCAAACTTTAAAAAGGCTGATGGGTCCTAAATTCATGAAGATTTCAAAGAAACTGCAAAAAAGAAAGAAATGAAGCAGAAAAGAACATTTTCTTTACAATGTTAAGAAATGAGGAGGCACAATGTTACCCTAAGTAGGGCCACCGACATTCAAGGAGGGGGGAGATGGGTTTCAAACTCAAGACTTTATGCTTGGAAGTGGGTAGCCTAACCACTACACCAAATCCAACAGCTAAGGAAAAAAATGTGCATCCCAAGATGAACATGTTCATAGCTGCAATAAAACAGCGAGAAAGGAGATCATACAACACATGCTAAGATCACTGCAGTCGCGAAAACAGATCCTCCAAGGCCATCATGAAATCCGATTGCTACAGCAAGACCCATGACTGTGGCAGAATGGGATGATGGCATTCCACCAGAAGCAACTAGCTGTTTGAGATCCCATCGTCTCTCTTTGTACCTGCAAATCTACGAAACCTTAAGATCCTTAGGATAAACAAACAGAAGTAACTCCTCTTCATCATTAAAAACAAAGATGATCACAATATATCTACAAAGAAGAGAACATGAACAATGCCATCAATTGACGAATAATCAGTTTCCCTAATGATCAATAAACTAATTAATAGGACCCAGAGAGAGGGAACGAGATTTCTGATTAGTTCATCCTTTTTTTCCCCTCACAAAGGGCTGCCTCATACGCGAGCAGTTGAGCCTCCCACATTGCACTTTTTTGTTTTTCTTTCAAGCTTGAGACTGAGAAGAGCATAGAGTAGTGTTAGGGTATAAAACTATTCATGTACCTTCACCCATCAACTTAAGCTTTTGGGACAACTGGTTCCTTAACATGATATCAGAGCCTTAATGACCAAGAGTCACGAGTTTGAATCTCAACATCTTCCATTTCAATATTAATATAAGTTAAGCACAAAGTATGAGAAAGGCCTGTGCAAACTTCATGCTTCAAGTCTAATAGGCATTCTTGTAAAGGGGCATGTTAGAGTATAAAACTATATGGACCTTCACCTATCAGCTTAAGCCTTTGGGACAGTTGATTCCTTACAGTATGTTGATTATCTAGCTATAATTGGAAGCATGAATTGTTCTTACTGCTTGCAAGATGATTGCAGATATTGTTGAATACTAGTATTTATTATCTATTTTGTATTCGTATTTTTCTTGTATTTCTATGCATTTTGTACATAGAATATTCTAGCATCAACTATACTCCTTTAGTATCTAGCCAAGTTAATTGGGGCATTCACTCCTCTCCTTCTTCCTAGCATAACTGGCCATAATGGCCAAGGATGATTAATTTTGTAGCATTTAGTTTTGTTCTTCAATTTTCTAGGATTCTTGCAAGACTCATGTTTGTACTACAAATAGGGAAGACTAGAAAGTATATTCTTCATCCAAGTGTTTGGATCAAAAGAAATATTTATCCCAAGTTCCTAGTATCTATTATTTCTAAGTGTTTTGTTTCTTTTATATTGTTTATCCAAGCATTTCGGATATATTAAAAAAATAAAAATAAATAAAAAAAATTTACTGAGTCTCAATATGTCTATTCATGTCTTTTGAATTTTGGATCCAAGTCTCATTCTATTTTGTTGATTCTTGTCTTTGTTTAATTCAAGATATTCTTGAATCATTTTATTTTGTGTTTTGTCTAAAGCTTTATTCAAGATTTCAATGAATTATTTTATTTTTGATTTTATATTTCTAACACGGCTATATAAAAGAGATAATTGACGGATAATCAATTTTCCTCATGATTAGGTCTCTAATCAACTAAACTCAGGCACACGAAGTTAATTTCCTACACAGCAAAAACACAGAAAACAATTACCAGGTGGTGAAGACTTTGATAGATTGAGCGAGCGCGAATGCAACAACAGCAGAAATCAAAGGAAAATTCGAGAAAAAACTCCCATCCAATGACGATGATGATGAAGAAGAAACCGTTGATGAAATCGGAACATTCGAGAACATGCTTCGAATCAACGATCGAGATGATCCGACGCCATCATCCATTCTTTGATCTGCAAAGAACACGAAATCAAACAAGAAGAATTGTGCGGTGATTTCTAGGGTTTGAAAAGTATCTCATGTATAACAATCCGCGATTGCGATTTGATTATTGATTATTGATTTTTAACTAACAGTCTTCCTCTCTCCCTCCCTCCCTCCCTCCCCTGCAGCAGAGTTTCTCGAGGTGTCGTACATTCAATCTACCTTAGCTTTTATTGAGAATATTATTGTTAGAGTAAAAAATTATAATATTATATAATAATTATTTAATTTGTAAATAATAAAAATTATAAAATTATTTTAAAAATTATAATATTAAGCAATAATAATTTTGTCATGATGATTACATTACTTTTTAAAGTACAAATTTTGTAATATATGTTATTAGGGCACATGTTAAGAAATATTTATTGTACTTATATGTATTAATTTTTACTAATTATCCAAACATTAAAAAGAAAAATATTATTATTTTTGTATAGACCAATGAAATGTAAGAATTGATTACAATAAATATTTCTTAACATGTAACTGTAAGGTATTATATAATATATATAACTATTAATATTTAACTTATAGTCTAATAGCTTTTTTAACAGAAAATTACATTCTAAAATATTCATTTTTCACTTAACTATTATATATTTTTTAATTTTTTTTAGAAAATTACTTTTAAAAGCTTAAAATTTTTCAATAAATTGCCTATATTAGCGTTGTTCGTATTCCGTTTGACTTTCACATGTGGTTTTTGTTGGTTTTAGTTCAGTTGATAAAGCAATATATTATTAAGGTGATTTTATAAGCATGTTTAAATCTCTGTACAGACAAGTATTTAGTGAGATTCGACCCTCTACACGAGATTGAAAGCTCCTACCAATATATGTGCTTATCGCCCAGTTTTATATATAAGAAAATGAAAAATTATACGTGAAGCCTCAAAGGAAAACTAATGGTGCAATATAGCTGGTTGATTTTTATTTTTTATTTTTTGACCGATGTAGTGGTTCATTGAAAAATTTTGAACTTTTGAAATATTTAAATAAAAATTATAATTTTTAGAGGTAGTTTCTATAAAAAGAACCCTAATTAATAATATAATAAAAATTATTAAAATATAAATATAATATTACTTAGACTTATTATTATGTATTTAGTATATTTAGTATATATAATAAATCAAATTAAATTAGAATATGAGATATTTGCTATCTCAGATGGGGTGAGGCATGACTAGAATATTCGTAATATTCCCGCATTAATATTGTTGTTGGACAAGCATCATTATTTTTTGGGTCGTACATGCATTAAATTTAGATATTTTATTTATTTAATAATATATTAAAATTATCATATTATAAAAATGATATTTATTTAATTACCTTTTATAAATTAAATACTCATTTTGAATTTGTAGAGCATTTACTCCCAAATTTTTTATCATTATTTGTGCATCATTTATTCTTCGGCATTTATTGATGCTACCCTTACCCTATTTACGTGTATCAATATACAACAACAATAATAGACCCAACATCTCAAGGACTCTTGTATAAGCAGAGTCTGGAAGGGGTGAATGTACACAATCTTACTCCTTCATGGTGTAACCTTATCGAAGCCTGTTTCCGAGGACCTCTAACCTTATAGGGTTGGCAACACGAGGACTTCCCAGAAGGTCACTTATCTTGGTACTACTTTTACCCAAGCATGCTTAACTTTAGAGTTTTCATGAGATTCGGTGCCTTAGTGCTTGATAAATAAACCCTTATATTGTATCGTGAGTAAAAGGTGAAAAAAAAAGGGGAGAGCAAAGTGCAGTTAGGTTAGCGTGCACACTACCGATAAATGATGGGAGCTCGCGCCCTTATATTTGTTTGAGAAAATGATGCAATTTTACATACCCTATTTTAGATGGTAAGTAAGTACAATTATTTGAATAATATGATAAAATATATGAAAATAGTTAGAAAAATTGTAAATTAGGTATCTATTTTCGTCACCGATTTTAAGGTGTGTAGTGAACTATTTTTTTTAAGGCTTACTTCGTTAATACCGAAATAGTCTCATAAATATAATGAAACTTAAAATAAAGTGAGAGCATAAGAGCGTAGAGAGAAAAGATGACTGAAACTTTTAATGGAAGAGAGAATAAAATTTTTTCAGGTGTTTCGCGAGCAACAATGATGGGGCGTTATGTAGAAATTTATGTATCTCTTGGAATCTGAAATTTGTCCTTAATCATGGGACACGACCCGTTAAAAATCACAAAATTAATTTCCAAAAAATTCATAAAAAATCGTGCAAGGTAATGACCATAACTGCTCTCTGTATCAAACTGAGTGTTGACACACAGGGCTGTATGTCAACACACAAAACTTATGTGTCGACACACAGACCTAGGTCATGGGTTCTGTAAGATCGTGTATCGACACTCAGCTTTCCGAGTGTGTTATGCAATATAGGTGTCAACATACACTATATTCAAACCAAATACATACACATCTGAAACACTTTATTTTGAAAATATATCAACAACAAAAATGTCTTATTAAGTGCCACTAATATTTAGATAACAAAGAAGATGAGTTCCAAACCTAAGACCGTATCTTTGGCGGTAGATAAATCGTTACATAAATGCAATAGTTTCACTGATCTCGCAATTAGCCTTTGCTATTTTACACTGTTTAGTGTTCCTTTCAAAAATGATCTTCCACTTTAGATAGTAATAAGTACAAAGGGTTGCCAACAAACCGAGGGAGGAGGGAAACGAGTCTCGAATCCAAGACCTCTCGTTCAGGGGTAGTTAGCTTAACCATTACATGAAACCCAGCAGCTCGAAAAATCTTTCATAAACCAATTAGATGCCAAAGATCTCCCTACTCTTATTCAGATATTATAACATTTTAATATTATAATAAATTACTTTGAGATCTAAAAATTTGTCGCTTAGGTATTATCTATCAATCATATGGATTTTCACAAGAAAATAATAACATGATAAATGATTTATAAGCATAAGCTAAAATTTGTTCAACTTTTGTTGGCGTTCACTGCATATTTTTTTACAAAAAATGAAAAAAATGTTGACATGATACGTATTTTTAACAATATAAACACACTTTAAGCTGTGATCCAACAAAGTTCTATTGAAATTTGTAATTTTTTACCGAAAAATACTATCATGATATATATATTATTCTAGTGCTCCCTTCTTTTACACGCTTTGACAAAAATAGTTGATATATAACACATACGTTCCTACATAATCGCATTGAACATAGTTCCAATTATATTGTGTATTATTTGTCAAATTTATATTGTTTTCAAAAAATATTGACAGAACACATTATTTCAACAATATATATATATAACCTGGGTCCTCTCTTTAGGGTAGCCCCCTGAAGGGGGGAGGCTGCGTACACCTATCCTCCCCAGACCCTGCTTTTGCGGGAGCCCTTGGAGGCACTGAGTTTGTTGTTGTTGTTGTTGTTATATATAACCTAATCTGCTAAATTTTTGCTCAAAACGCTGATATAACTCATATATGTTATAGTAATCATACGCCACATCAACATTTTTTGTTGAAAATTAGCTGAGTTAGGATGAGAATTCACTTGATTTCAGCCATAGAGTACCTAAATGAGAAATTTATCAAATCTTAGAATACCTTACTATATTTATTGACGGATTAAGGTATCTTTATGATAAATATTTAAATTCTATAATACTTAAGTGATAAATTCTTTTTATACGATAAATCAATAGCAATTTATGTGGGTTATTGAATAGACCGCCTATTAGGCATTTTAAAAGTAGTTCTAGTTAGTGGCGGAAGTCGGCTCATCATAAAGTTCGAAAGCTCGGCTCGCTTTGAGCTTCAGCCGAGCTAAGCCGGCTCATTTACCTTATTGAGCCGAGCCCAAGTCTAGTGAAGTCTTGTTAATAAAATATATTTGATAAAAAAAATGCCAAATGAAGCCAAATTTGAGCTTATGTGAGCCAGGCCCAAGTTTAAATGAACCCAAGTGAGTGTATATTGAGCTTAAATAAGCTGCAATATTACAATTTATTTCGAAAATTGTTGAGCTTAGATCAAGCAAACAATCCCGAGTTTTTGACGAGCCAAGCTCAAGTTTAAACTTTCTGAGCTTGGCGAGTTTCGAGTCGTGCTTGAGTTGAGCTTAATGTGAATGAGCTGACCCTCGAGCCTACCAGACTCTAACTTGGCTGCGCTCGACTCAACTCAAATACACCAGACCTACTTTACATTGATGAAGCACCATAGATTTCATTGGTGCGGCCTGTATCCTAGTCCTTGGGATTGGTCCCAAAACCCAATTCAAACCACTCGAAAAACACTATTAATAGAGTAATTTAATATTAAAGTTATTTACATTTTATTACTTTGATATATTTAAAAATAACAACACAGATTATAACCTGCTTGAATTAATTAAATAGTTTTTAAATTTTTATCAAATTAGTAAACAAAGGCTTCTCTTTGGCATTATAAAGCCTATTTTTTAATTAATGCTGTAGTAAAATGATAAAAATGCTTTCAATCATATTTTAAATAAAATAAGTAAAAATAGATAATTTTTACATATTCTAACATATTAAGTTTCGTGCTTATAAAGTAAAAATAAGGGTATTCAAGGATACTTTTATCATTTTATTGTAGCATTAATAAAAAAGTAGTTATCATATTAACTTTATCAATGAAAAATAACTTATTCACGTCAGACAGGGGTTTTTCTATTAATATGATAAAAGTTTAAAGATTATTTTATTAATTTAAAAAGGCTAATGGCTTTTTTTATTATTTCAAGAAACTTCGAGTATTAAAATATTAATAAACAACAACAACAACGACAGATCTAGTGCTTCAAGGGCTCCTGCATAAACGGGATCTGAGAGGGGTGGATGTACGCACGTTGCCCCACCCTGCCGAGAGGCTGTTTCCGAGGACCCCCAACCTTATAGGATTGGCAACACGAGGACTTCCCAGAAGATCACCTATCCTGGTAATACTCTCGCCCAGACACACTTACCTTTAGAGTTCTAATAAAATCTGGTGCCGTAATATCTGATAAATAAATCTTATTAAAATATAAATAATACTTTATATAATTAACATATTCCTAGGTAGAAATGACGAGGCTGTGTCTTTTATAACTCACAGTGCTTGGCTACTCGTGAGTCTCGCCATTTCCAATTCCCCCTCCCCCAAATTCGAACTTCAAAGGTACTCCCTCTCTCTCTCTCTCTCTCTCTCTCTCTCTCTCTCTCTCATCCCGAAATAGCCTGATAATTAGGGTTTCAATTCACGCCATTGTTCGATTCTCATTGCATTCTCTCTATCTCTGGTAATCTCGTTTCTTCTATGATTTTTTGATTGCTGAATTGTTTCTTTTTTGGACTTAATTTCATTCGAAATGTTGTTTCTCGACATGCATTGTGGTATTTAGTTGCTGATTGTAAGATATATGTGCGGTTCGGCTTTTGATTATTGCTCCTTGTACCGTCGATTTCTGTTTCCTGTTCATGTTCATGCATATTTGTTGTTGTCAAGAAACTAACTTTCTCAAACACTTAAGCTGATGGATAACGGCCCAACAATGGTTTAATAGTTTAACATGCTTTCTCAAGCGAATGCCTGTTCGGCTTGCACATGGTTATCTCTAACCTTTATGTGAATAATGAAGGAGGGGGGGGGGGGGGGGGGTGGTTGAGATTTGATCCTATGACCTGTTGGTTAACAGGGCTATAATACTATGTTAAGGAACTAACTTTTCCAAAAGTTTAATATTATGGGGAAGACCCAAGAATGATTTTATCCTTTAACAGTTTGCATGGTGGATTCTTTGTATAATAACTGGATTTGATTCTTGGTTCCTCTATTGGCTCCTGTTGGATATTGTTGATCTCATAGTTTGCTTAATTATTTCTTTACTCAGCAATGCCATTGAATTTGGTCGAGCATTTGCTGTATTTTCTTCTCTTTACCCCTTTGATTCAGATTAGGGACCATATATTTTAGCCCTTCGATTTGCAATGGGCTGATTTGATAACAATTCCATACAAAAAGAAAATGTCTGAATCTGTATGGTCTCCCCAAAAAAAGCATTATTGTTTGGTATACATGGTCAACTTCAAACATGAGAAGCTGGTGAAAAAGTTCTTTTTAATCTTATGAAAATTTTGTGTGCAAATAGCAATGATCTGCATCTTCTATGATGAGCTGATTGATGATATAAGCAGCATTTCCCTTAAAGGGGGAGATCCATATGAAACCCAAGTGGGTGACCCAGCGATTGGAGTCGTAGTTTTTGAGGACAATTCACGTGAGTCTATTTCATTATTGTGTTATTGGTTGTTCATGTGGATGAAGCCAAATCATGTACAGTTTCTGTAGTTTACAATGAAAGAAAAGCCACACAGCGGTATGCGCGATCCATCTTCAGCCAGGACATGGAGATGCTTCTTTGCTTAATTTTTCTTCTCATCATGCATGTCATCTGAGTCATTCTGTATCTTCTTTCAGACAATAGAAGATGGCAGACGCTGAGGACATTCAACCACTTGTTTGTGATAATGGGACTGGGATGGTTAAGGTAAATTTTCTTCCTTTTTTTTTTTTTTTTTTTTTCTGTTGGTTCATGTAAGTGTCGACTTTTGCAGTTGGCGGTGGTAAAAAAAGAACAAGTAACTTGATTGGCTTCTTAGATCTAACTGGGGATAATAGAACTTTTTGTTATTTGTGTCCATGTCTTTCTGATCGAAACATATTCATTTAGGCTGGATTTGCGGGTGATGATGCCCCAAGGGCTGTGTTCCCTAGCATTGTGGGGCGACCACGTCACACTGGTGTGATGGTTGGCATGGGTCAAAAAGATGCATATGTTGGAGATGAGGCGCAATCCAAGCGTGGTATATTGACCTTAAAATACCCAATTGAACATGGAATTGTGAACAATTGGGATGACATGGAAAAGATTTGGCATCATACCTTCTACAATGAGCTCCGTGTTGCTCCAGAAGAACACCCTGTTCTCCTGACTGAAGCACCTCTCAACCCTAAGGCAAATCGTGAGAAGATGACCCAGATTATGTTTGAGACCTTCAACTCTCCTGCTATGTATGTTGCCATTCAGGCTGTTCTTTCTCTCTATGCAAGTGGGCGTACGACTGGTAAGGATAGTACATTGAATTTCTTGTTCATCGTTAACTTATGCGTAAACAATTATGCTGATGCCAGACAAACGGCTGTTTCTTAGGCTGCAAATGAGGGTTAATACGAACACGATATAAGTTGATATTAGGTTGCAAAAATCATCCATAGTGTTGAAATCTTGATGCATCAAATGTGACATTTGTCATTCTCCTCGTGTATTAGTAGGCTACAATCTTCTCTGTTGCTCTTGCACGCCCAGAGAGAGAGATTACCCCATTGAGTTGTTCCCACACCAACCCTTTCTTTAGGGTCTCAAGAGCTCCTTCCGTGTGCGAGGGTAGGATTTAGTATCCTTTATATATTGATATATCAGGGCCTATTTGTTGCTCAACTTGTCTATATTTCTCGTCTATAGTAATATATCGTTCTTTGAATCAATTATCTAGTTATTTGTCTCCTGTATTCACTAGAAATATTCTACCATGTTATGATCAGTATATTCAAGATAGTCTATAGAGTTCAAAAATGATCATGAGAAAAAAATGTCTGAATTGCTTGTGAAATGAATCTACAGGTATAGTGCTGGACTCTGGCGATGGTGTCAGCCATACCGTCCCAATCTACGAAGGCTACGCCCTTCCCCATGCTATCCTGCGTCTTGATCTTGCAGGCCGTGATCTCACAGACCACTTGATGAAGATCTTAACTGAACGCGGCTACTCTTTCACCACCACTGCTGAGCGGGAAATCGTTAGAGACATTAAGGAAAAGTTGTCCTACATAGCCCTTGACTATGAGCAAGAGCTGGAGACTTCCAAGACAAGCTCTAATGTTGAGAAAAGCTATGAATTACCCGATGGGCAAGTGATCACAATCGGTGCTGAGAGGTTCAGGTGTCCGGAGGTTCTGTTCCAGCCATCCATGATAGGAATGGAAGCAGCCGGAATACACGAGACCACATATAACTCGATTATGAAGTGTGATGTGGATATCAGGAAAGATCTTTATGGGAACATTGTACTTAGTGGCGGTACAACTATGTTTCCGGGTATTGCTGACCGTATGAGCAAAGAGATCACTGCTCTGGCTCCTAGTAGTATGAAGATCAAGGTGGTGGCGCCACCTGAGAGGAAGTATAGTGTCTGGATTGGAGGTTCCATCTTGGCATCCCTCAGCACTTTCCAGCAGGTCTTTATCCTTTTAAGATTTACGCTCGTGTTGAAGTATTCCCTGGTTGTATACTAGGGCCGGTTAAGACCTGCAGTAGTTGTTTGGTGCCCCTAATTTGTTAAGTCTTTTTTATGAAATAGCTATATTATTAGTTTGCTTCTACCAAATGTCATCAATCAAAATTAGAGAAATATCAATATAGTATGATACACTATGTATCTAGAAATTATAAATGATCCACATATTAGCTAGTAATTAAGTAAAGTGGATTATTTAAGGAGTGCTTGAGCTGGGTTGGACAACTTGGTTACTAAAAAAGGGTCAACCAATCAAGACTTGCCTTAGGCCCCCAAAATCTCTGGACTGGCCTTGTTGAGTACTATCGCTTGTTGCATTATTGTTAAAAGACTTTCATTAACTTGTTTATGTTGGACTTGCAGATGTGGATTGCAAAGGCAGAATATGATGAATCCGGGCCATCGATCGTGCACAGGAAGTGCTTCTGAGTATGTAGTCTGATTGCTGAGCAAAGAGGAGGCATAACTCATGTGAGTTTGTTCTTGTTAGTGTGAATTTTCATGTTGGGATGAGCAACTTGAGAACAGGATTGATTACTAAAATATGTTGCCAAATTCCCGGCTCATGATAATTGCAGTTGTCTTTGAATGTTTTACTGGCATTATCAAAAAAAGATCCAAAATTAAAATCACTAATCCTACTTAACAAAAGATTAAGAATGTTTCCTTGGTGATCTCATGAAATTAATGCCAACTTTTGCATAGCGTAGACCCACTCAAAATTAATGAAAAGTATACAAGCTCATCACTTGCTACTTTGCAAGTGATGGATGAATGAATGGCTACGATACACAGAATTCACTTGCTAGTCAAAAGAGGCTCCTACCAAGGCAGGATCTGAGAAAGTAACATGTACGTAGCCTACCTCTATATGGTGTTACCCTATAGAGACTATTTCCAAAGGGCTACCAACCTTTAAAAGAATCCTATTCAGTCAAATGAAGACTAGCATATCTGAGACCGCAGCATCGAACTTTGCATCTAATTTCCATACCTGATTTTCCAGACAAATGCATGTCGTATGTTGTTTTTAATGGTAAAAAGGTACAATATTGTCGCAAGTGATAGAAATGCCTGATAAATGGCCTAGAGGATTGATCAGAAGGAGAGGTGTAAACGGAAGTAGCATAAATTAAATCATAATACAAGAATGTCATATAATGTAAACATGGTATATTTCTAAAAGATCTTGATAAAATATGACATAATCACACCTTACAAAGTTAAACCTCTAGTAACCATTTTGTAATCTGAGCAGCCTGTGAGCATAAATCTGCAGGGACATTGACAATGGTGCAACTGTATGTTGAGGGGTTGGACGAACTACTCATGATCGAAATCGATTATGGCTTGTTCGTGTTCGTCATTGGCGCCCGTTTACATCCCCAAGTATGCAGGGACATTGATAATTCAGGGCATGTTCTGTATTATTTGCTACGTGTGTGTGTGTGTGTGTTTTTTTTTTCCAAATAAAAAAGATACGAACAATTGAAAATAGTTTTACTTATACTTAAATTGGATGTCCATATTCTATAATTTGGTAAAATTTGTCATTCTTTTTTCTTTTTGCTTCGATCAACGTAAAATTTGTCAGTTCAACTCCAAATTATTGATTTGTACCTTTTTCTCACTACGTATGTGTTATACATATTGTTGGCGCTATTATGAATAACACTATTAAATAAAAGTCAAACTAACAAAATTATATCCTTCTTCATTTTGATAGTATTTTAGTATAGTTCTTATAGACACGAATGTAATCAAATTTTTTTAGCCAATAAATTTTTGACTGAATTTCTTATGTATGAAGTTGAATGATGTACCAACATATTAAATTATTTTTTATAGATCACTAATTTTAGGTCAAAATATAGAAAGATCCTCTGAATTTTACAATTAAACATAACACATCCCTTGTACTTTCAATTTCATAAAATAATCCTTTGACCTTTACAATTAAACACAATACACCTTCTGCACTTTTAATTTCATAGAATAGTTCCCTGAACTTTGTAATTAAACACAGTACACCCCTTACACTTTCAATTTAGCCCTTAAACTTTACTATTACACACAACTCACCTCCTGAACTTTGTTACTAAATATAAGATACCTTTAGACATTAATAAATTTGATATTAAAAAAATATATATGAAGTTAAAAAATTTGAAACAAATTATGAAAAAAATAATTTTTTTGGAAAAAATTTGAAAAAATATAGAAATATTTTTTAACTTTACTTTGTAGTATTAGATTAAACGACGACGAGGTACTGATTAAAATTTTCCCTGTAATATTAGATTTTCAAATTAAGGCTACGTTTTGGAAACTTTACTTTAACTTAGAGTTATAACATAATCAGAATTTAATTATCAATCTTTACATTACAAATAGTATAAGGTTTAATCAACTAATTTTTCTAAATTTGAAAAGATTCATGTCTAACTAACAAGAGCACAACAATATATTTTTTAAGTGTTATTTACTTTTTACTACCTCGATCTTTGTGCAAATAATAAAAAAAGCTTCTAACTTTCGTGGTTTATTTTTTTAGTAACTTAGATTTTGTTTGTATTAATAATTAAGATCCTTTTTGGCAGGATGACATCATTTTCTATATGAAAGTTGACATGTTAAATTACTTTAACTAACTAATAAAGTATGTTGACGAAATACCTTTTGATAAAATTTGAGACATTTTAAATGGATGACCAAAGAGGGAACCAACACGCCGTCACCGGATCCCGTGAGAACTCCGAAGTTAAGCGTGCTTGGGCGAGAATAGTACTAGAATGGGTGATCTTATGGGAAGTCCTCACCGTCAGGTTGGGGGCACTGGAAAACAGACTCTCTTCAGATTAACACCTTGACGGGGAAGGCTGCGTACATCCGCCCCCCCATACCCTGCGTAGGCCGGAGCCCTTGAGGCACTGGGTATGTTCCTAACAAAACATTGCCGTTTTAGTACGAATTACGTCCAAACATCACATTTTGTTGTTCTTGGGAACAAGTAATCATGGTCCAAACTTCAGTGTCAAATAACAAAATGATGCCAACAAGTTTTATTGGTTAGTTAAAGTGATTTATAATATCAGTTTTATCTCAAAAAATGACTTCATCTCACTGGAAAAAGGGTCTTATTTATTAAGATGAATAAAACTTAAGATATTAGAAATTAAATCAGAAAGGTTATTTATTTTTTTATTATTTTTACAATATCAAAATATTAAAAAGTAAATAACCATATTCTTAAATACATTTTTTAGTATAAAGAATAAATAATATAATATTGTTTACGTCCTTTCCAAAATTTTACCGCCAAAGAATAAATAATAGGATATTATTTAGGTTTTTTCCAAAATTTTCCCAACAAAATTTTCTCTTAAAAATTATATTTTGGAATTTTAAATTAGAGTTGTATTATAATTAGAAATTTAAATCACTAGTATTAACATTATAAATAGGATATGTGCTTTGAGTCCATTAATAATTTTTATAAACTTGGCAAGAAGTGCTGTAAGTAACAAGGCTGCGACTATCGACCTTTATATTTTATTATTCATCTTTTCGTGGCGATATAGTGCTTTGATTGTTCGTGTTTGAGAAGTACAGGAACGTCTTTATATTATACTCAGTCGCAATGGCTTTAGGTACGTAATCTCTTAGTAATTTTCTTATGATTAGTACACAAATTCGTGTTATACAACCCAAATACCGGGTCTTTGCATTAAAATACTATAATATAATCAAGGGAGTTATTTCATCCATTGCCAGTCGAATTTAGTGTTAATTTTCATGTTGGGATGAAAAACATGCGAGCACGATACTTAATACTAAAATATATTGCTGAATGCACCGCTTACGACAATCGAAATTTTATTCGAATATTTCACTAACATTGTCAAGAAACAATCTTGATTTAAATCTCTAATACTACTTAACCAAAAATTAATGTAGACAGACAGAAATTCTAATCATATTCGATTTCAAATTTGCAGATGATCCAATAATAAGACATCACATCTATACTATACGCGAATCTTATTTGCTAAATCCCTAAAAACCGTTATTAGTTTGAGCAAAAAATAATTCCCGCCAAAATTTTTCTTTAAAAATTAAATTAAGTTAGAGTACGATCACAAATAGAACTAATCAGATCATTAATATTAGTATTATAAATAGCATATGTTTTGAGCCAAATCACAAACTACCTATCTTCCTATTCTCTTAACTCGTCTTTGATATTTCTATATATTGCTATAATTGTTTTTTTTTTTTTTTTTGAGAAATACATGAATGTATTTACAGTATATTTTATCAGATGATTTCAGGTACGTATTATTTTAGTAATTTTGTATGATTCAACACTTAAATTCATTTGATACAATCTGAATAATAAAGCTTGCATTGAAAAATTTTATGGTATAATCAAGAAAAAATTTCACCAGTTTCTAGTAGATTTTTGTATAAATTTTTTTGTTCAAATATCGTTGCTATGCATTCGTTCTTCCAAGTGAAAATAGTTTCCATTTCTTTTATTTGTTGAGAAAAATAGTTTCCAATTTTGAGATTTAGTTTCCTTTTTTATGAGAAATAATTTATATAGTTAATTTATATAGTTAATGATATATTAAAAAGTATTACTTACTGAAATTATTAATGTTTATAAATCTCTAATTGTTTATCATATGCATTAGATGTAAAAAATTAATACAATAATTTTTTAGAGATTTTTTTTTCATTAAATTACCATTAAAAGTGATTATTTTCCACTTAACTACTATAATTTTTAAATTTTTCAAAAAACTATCTCAAAAAGTTTAAAATTTTTCATTCAACTGCTTGTAGTCATGCTATCAATAACCATTAATTGTTGCATGCGTTGCACATGAGAAATAATAGAGTGTAATATCTTACGAGGTGGACCCAAATTGATGGAGAAATTATTAGGTGACACGGGGTCACTGCGATGACATGGTGACCCCAGTACATTTTCTTTTATTTTTAAGTTAAAATTAATTTAAATAATATATTTTAATTAATGAAAAAACTTTCCAATACACATGGGGTATAAGAAATAGTGGAGGGGTCACCACGTCATCGCGGTGAGCCCGTGTCACCTAATATTTTCTCAAAGTGATGATACTTTTTTCTTTTTTTGATAAGTCTTGAGAAGGTGATGCTAATGATTCTCCTTATGAATAGATATAGGGTTATTAACATTAAAGGTCTCTGTGCTTTACCCAACGCATCAATTTAGTCATTGCATCATATCATTTAGTTCATGTACAATTGAAAATGTGTCAGTTTGGTCTTTAGAGTATAATTTATGTTAAGTTTTTAATAGTTAAGCCATGAATTGGGTTAAATTGAGTTAATGGGTAAATTTGTAATGAGTTACTTGCATCTAACGCGATTGTTACATCAATAACTTAAATTAAATTTGGCCAAATGACTAAATTAACATAATTAAAAGCACAAGGATTAAATTGACACAATAAAAAAAGTACATGAATCTTTGGTGTAAAGAACCCTATAATTTATTTATGGTTGTAGATAAATTCTTGTTAAATTAGAATTTTTATTTTTTCTTTCCAATTCTTGTGTATAGTTCTGCTATTGAGCAGAAACAAATATTTAATTTTTGAATTTTTGTTTCAGATAATTTTATGAAAAATGATGAACATGGTTAAATATTGGTCAGATATAAAAATCTTTTCAAGAATGCAAAATTTGAATTTTATTTTTGTTAAGTTTTTTCTTTTTTTTAAAATTATTTATTTAGGATAAATTTAATTGTTCTATTATTAAATAATATATAGTATATAAATATATAATACTTTTAATTAATAATGAATATGATTTAGTTATGATTAAATATACTTTTTTAAAGTTTTAAAATTTAAACTTTAATCTGAACAGAAAAAAAAAATACCTTTGAAAATTGTAATGGTTAGCAGAAAAAATAATATATAATTAAAATAACAATTTTAATGAATGTAAAAAAAAAAAATTGCAAATGAGATTCGAAATCTACAATTTAACATTCAATTTACTGCCACAATTACATCAATCTATCTACAAATTGAAATAAAATATTTCTGTTATAATGTATAAAATAAATATTGGAGAAATGATTTCAAAAATTTAGACTTTTAAAATAATTTTCTGAAAAATTTAAAAGTTGTAATACTTAAGTGAAAAAAAGATCATTTTTTAAGAAAATTTTGCATTGAAAACCGTTTTGAGTTTATGATAAGGGTTATAATTTAAAGAGGAAAAATAAAACTGCAATTAAAGAGTTTGAGAGTAGGCGTGGCCAAAAATAACTGGGCGCTGGGCCTGGCCCGGGCCCAGCACGACTAGCCGTGCAACGGCTCTTTTCATAGAGCCGTTCTAAATAATAATAAAAAAAAAATTTATATATATATTTTTTTCTATAGATACGTTATTTATTTAACTTTTTTTTGATAAGATATTTACTATTACTTATTGTATATTTTATTTTATTACATATATTTAGCATTATTTTTTTTAAACATGTATATTTAGCATTATTAGTGCTCGGGAAAAAATATATTTGTATTTCATATTATTTATCAATGAATTATAATAATTTTAGTACAAAACGACTTTGTATTATTTAATTTTTTTTTTTTTTTTAATGCTGATGGAAGAAGGCCAAGCCCGGGCCCGCCCGGCCCGGCCCAGGCCACGCTATTGAGAGTAATAATTACGAGGCTTCTTAATATGATTTTAACACCATTATTACAACGCCTTGTTCAGGAAGGAAGAGCAAAGTTACTAAGAAGTCAAAGGGATCAAGACCTCGACATGAAACTGCTAGGTCAAGATCGTCAAAAATAAGATCACTTGCGAATGCTTTTGTGCCATCTTTTGCTGCGAGGACCATCCAATTTGATTCATTGCCTGATGATTTACAGTTGGAGGTTTTGTCTCGAGTTGCTGCCTCTTCCATGAATGACCTGTTCAAAGCCAAATTGAGGTACTTGTGACGGAAGGAAGTGATACCTTTTAATGCGGAACTTAACACCCAAATCTACATCCGAATTAAATAATATAACAAATACGAGAAGCAAAACAAGGTAAAAGAGAACAAACAGAAGACACAACGATTTACGTGGAAACTCTCCTCAATGACTTATTCCATGTATTTCTGTATTTCATTTTTCCTTATCTTGATAAATGTTAATGTTTCTCCTAACAATGATCATAGTCCATAAAAACTTATTATCTGAATCATTTTTTTTATTGTTTTTACAGTTGTAAAGGAATTCTTGCCATGACAGAGGACTATTACGTGCTGAAGAGTATTCCTTTTGATTTGGAGAAATTTTGGTTAATTTTTTGGCGAAATACCAAAAATGCAGCCGCTTTCTTTAAAAATTGCATCGAGAGTGAAAACCCCGATGCCTTATTCATAGATGGAATGGTATGTTCATGAAAGCTAGTTTGTATACTACTTTTAGTATATTTTTGCATACTTAGTATAAGAAAAATCGTAGTATTATATTATTTTTTACTTGAATTTGTGACCTTGAAATATAATAAATATGCAGTGGGATTACTTTGATCGAATAAAAGAGGAGGCGGGGGAAGAGAAACTGAGGAAGGCAGCGGGGAAGGGACACGCAGCAGCAGCATACGTGTATGGCATCATACGTTTATGCACAAGGGCCATACAAGACACTGAAGGGCAGAAACATATGAACTACGTAAAGACGTACAGATTATCAGCAGCAGCATCAAACCCAGTGCCTCAAGAGCTCCTGCGGAAGCGGGGTCTGGAAAAGACGTACAGATTATCGATAAATAAAAAGTTCGAGGACCCTAAAGAGCACCGATACAAGGCTAGGACCATATTGCAGCAGATGTGGAGCAAGCCCGTTTACAACATTGATAATTATGCTCTAAATATAATTAAATGGGAAAGATCACAGTGTCAAGGAAGGAGTACTGGTACTTGCAAATTGGAAATCCCTGGTTGGACAGCCAAGATAGATCATAATTATGATACGTGCTGTGATACTTGCCGATTGCACTACGAGATCTGCTTGTTTTATGATATTTTGCATGGACAAGCATAAAAAAAGGAACATACCCAGTGCCTCAGGGGCTCCCGCCTATGTAGGGTATAGGGGCGGATGTACGCAGCCTTCCCTCTTCAGGGTGTTAACTTGAAGAGAGGCTGTTTCCGAATGCCCTCAACCTGAGGGTGAGGACTTCCCAAGAGGTCACCCATCCCGTTACTACTCTCGCCCAAGCACGTTTAACTTCGGAGCTCTAATGGGATTCGGTGATGGCGTGTTGGTGCCCTCTTTGGTTTTGCATGGACAAGCATATGGCTGCTAATTTCATAGTGTTTGCATCTGGCCTTTTTTTTTTTTTTTTTTTGATTAGATTATACTTGAGACCTTTATAAAATATATCTTGGCTTAAAAAAAAAATAGTTGTATATAAGCTGTTTGTGTACGTATACACAATTCGTTGGAACTACTTAAATATCTCGTGCTGCTCGCTTTTCTAGTTATTTCCTTTTTTTTTTTTTTTTTGCAATAGTAAAGAGGATGTAGCTCTTGATTCAACGGGAAAATTAATGTTGAAACACAGTTTCATATTTGAATATGCGAATAAATTATTATTCGCTCTTTTTGTAAATTTGATCTGAGAGCTCGTTGGCCCTTCCTGGACAGTCCGTCAATACCTTTATATTCCGTGGTCTCGTAGTGGATAACATACTGTGGCCGGAATGATCATAAGTTACCGATTCAAGCCTCAGGAATCGTTGATAAAATTTAGTTTCTATTAGGATTATGTCTCAAATTACTTGTTTTAAGTTTATGGGTTGCCGAGGAGTCACCGATCGATCGGGTGATTTAAGTAAATTTTTGGGATTTTGGGCCGTAAGAGGGCCGATTGATCAGCCCCGTTCCGATCGATCGGGTCCTCCCAGACCTGCGCCTATAAATATAGATGTAGGGTTTACGTTACTTGTGATCCAATTAAAGTGTGAGGCGCTGCCATTGAGAGAGAAAAAGGTGATTTCGTAATTCCTCCAATTTAGATATTCGAGTGCTACGAGAGTTAAGCGAAAGTGATTGTAATTCTTTCATAGATCTCGTTCAGAGGAAGTGTCGTTGTAATTCTTCCGTTCAGTATCAATAAAGAATCTCTATCTCCGCCCGTGGTTTTTTCCCCTCTCGATTGTAGAGGGGTTTCCACGTAAATCCTTGTGTGTTCGTGTTTGTTCTTTCTTTCTCATATATTTGTTTACTTCTCGTTTGTGTGAGACATATTATTTGAATCGAATCAAGTGATTAGGATTTACGCTTCTGCATCAAAATTTTTCTAACAAATTGGTATCAGAGTATATCAGATTTGTTTTAAGATTCTTCACAGTTTCCTTTTTACGTTAATTAATCATAAATATGATAATTATTCTACAAAATTTTCAATTATAAATTAGTTTCTTTTTTACTATAATCCTAGTCCTATTAAATAATCCATCCAATTTCAAATTGGAAACTTTTTTATTTTTAGACGATTATTATTATTAGACTCCATGTGAAATTTTATTTCTATTTTACCTTGAGTTTCATCTTCAACATATCTCCCCTGAATTTTACGTAATAATTTTAATCATTATTATGGTTTCTCGTTTGAGAAGAAAAAGCAAAACTGTCAAGAAATCGAAGAGATTAGCACGACCGTATGAAATATTACATAAAACAGAACAAAAGAATGTATCGTAGCTCTATATTCTTCTACAAGGTCTAGCAATGTCAATTCATTACCCAATGATTTACCGGTGGAAATTTTTGTCCAGAGTCGCTTCTTCTTCCTTTACCGACCTCTTTAACGTCAAATTAAGGTGTCTAGCGTAATCATTTTATATTTCTCTCTTCTTTTTTCATCTATTGATAGACATCAACTTTTTTTTTTCCTTATCAAATTTGCTAGTTTTAATTTTTCTAATGCTTTTACAGTTGCAGAAAATTTTATACGACATAAGATACCTACGTGTTGCAAAATGTGGCCTCTAATCGGGATGGATTCTTGGTAAGAAACTATAACGTATATGCGTATAAGTATTATTTTTTAAACACAGTAAAAAGGACAAATGGGCTGCAAACAGGGACAATCCCGCAATCTCCTTGAATCCTTTCCCTAGGTAAATGCAAGGATTCAATCACAGATCATGGACACTACCTCCCAGAGACATTAACAGATAAGCTAGCTGGCATCTCACACACACACATGTATATATCTATAGATATGTATTTTACTAATTATAACCAAAACCGTGGGCGGTATCGCTATTTTTAGTATATTGTATAGAAAATTCTTTAAGGATTTAAATATTAGGGTTGGAGATTGTAAACATACCATTAGCGAAGTCTTTCTTGTAGTCAATTGAAATCTAGTTTGATCTGCAAAATAATCACAAACAAGCAAGAATGCTTCTCTCGATCGCGCTTAAAACTTGGTCTTCCTCCCGCTCTCCCATTCTTTACGATGACCACCAATGGGGTAAGGCATCCCCTTAGCTACTTTTTACAGTTAGGGTTTTAGGAGGAGAGAAGGGACCAAGTCTAGAGTTAGTAAACTGTATAAGCTCCCCATCAAAGCCCGTTTTTAATTAGGCCCAATACCTTACAGATCACACTATTGATTATACAATAAGCTGAGACGAATCTAGACCGATACTTTATGGATCACTTTACCAATTAAGCTTTACTGGTTCAATATCAAACTAGTTTTTTAAGATAAGAAGATAACCCAATTAATAGAAGCCCACTTTACGGAACAATTCTAACATACTGTTATAAATAAATGTTGTTGGCTCGTTACAAATGTTCTTGTTGTGTTATACTAATGCAAACGTTACCAATTAAGTCTTGAAATTGTCTTTCTATAATGTAATAAAAATAAGCCATTCAACTTAGGTTATGCATTAGGTGATCTTTTTAATCATATTGTATATATAATGTGTTTAGGAAAATGATTCATTTACTAGGCACTAAGATACCGGATCTTATTAGAATTTCGAAGTTAAGCTTGCTTAGGCAAGAGTAGTACCAGGATGGGTGACCTCCTGGAAAGTCCTCGTGTTGCCAATCCTATAAGGTTGGGGGTCCTCGAAAAAAACTTTTCGGCAGGGTTACACCCTGAAGGGTAAGGCTGCGTACATCCACTCCTCCCATACCCTGCTTATGCGGGAGCTCTTGAGACATTGGGTCTGTTGTTGTTGTATACAATGTACTTAGCAAAGTAAACAAATCAAATTTTCAAAGGAATAAAGAATTTTTAGGTTGCTTTACTGATGAAAATAACAAAAAATTTAATCAATTATTTGTATTTAATGCAATCTAAATAAATATTTATATTCCATATAAAGACTTCAGCAAAACCGATGATAACAGAGAGTTTATTTCAAAACTAAAGTTAACTAATCCATTAGGCTTTTAGGAAAGATAGTTTCTTACATGATATCAGTGCTTTATTGACCAAGTAGTCATGAATTCAACTACCAACAGCCTCCACTTTAAATATTAGCATAAGTTAAGCACAAAGTATAATGTAGGTTGGTGCACTATCTATGCTTCAAATTCAATGGCATTTGTGTGAGGAGGCATTTTAGAGTATAAAACTAATATTAGGCATTTATTCATAAATTTAAGCTTTTGAAATAATTAATTTTTTGACAACTGAAAAAATTTAAAAAAAAAAAAAAAATCATTGTGTAGTCTGACCAAAGCAAATAAACAACCCTCTGCATGTGGTCACTTTAAAACGTTAATTAATTTTAACAAAATTCACATTTAAAATATTTTTTAAAAGTTTTCAATAACAAAGTACAAGGATCTTTTTGAAATTTGAAATCAAATTTAGGTTTTAAAATCGTAATTTCAGTTCTAATTCTAATGGCTACTATAAGTCGATAACTAAAATATAAAATTGAGATCATTTTGTTCGGATTATCAAGTGAATCAAAAACAAAAAAAGTATTTCCAGTGCTCCAAGGACTTCCGCCTAAGTAGGGTCGGGGGTGGATGTATACAGCTTTTCCCCTTCAGGGTACTACCTTAAAGAAAGACCATTTTCGATAACCCCTAACCTGAGGGATGTACATGAGGACTTCCCAGGGGGTCACTCATCTTGGTACTACTTTCGCCTAAGCACGCTTAACTTCAAAGCTCTAATGGGATCCAATACTTACGTGTTGGTATCCTCTTAAGTTACTTTTAAATAGGGACAATAACTTGGAAAAGGAGTTAATGAGTTTTTTTTTTTAAATAAAAAGAATACAGTAAGCACAAACGTGTAGGGTAGGGCATGAAGGCTCAAATTTTAGAAGACGCAGTGATAAAATCTCTTTATTTTGAGTTATTTATTTTATTGGTCCTTAATATTTATAAATTCAGTAAAAAAAAATTATTTTATCTTTTATTCAAAATAATTTCTTTTTTTTTTAATTCATAATAGTCCCAAAAATTTTGATTCTTAACAAAATTAGTCCCTTTTTTTTTTAATATTTACCCAATATTAATATTAATAACTAAATAAAAGATAATTTTATCATAAAATAAAATACTATAAACTATTTTAAAAAATAAAGAATCAATTTAAATAAATATACGGTAAATAACTTTTTTTTTGGGTCAAATTTCTCGTCTCCTTTAATTTAGTTGTCTTGTTCAAAGATTATAAATCAAGGCATCAAATGCAAAAATTAAATAATATGAGCCTAGGTTAGTGCAGAATATTATAATTTATTTATTTATTTATTTATTTGATTAGAATAATTTATTTATTATTTCTTGATCAACAAATATTATAGGGTAAATTATAAAAAATCTCATGTCTTTTACTTCAAAAATAGAAAACCCCCCTCATAAATAAAAGCACTCACAAAATTCTCTCACTTTTAAAAATTTATCACTTAACCCCATGTAACTTATTTTTGACCATTTTACCCTTAACATTTAATTTTATTTTTAAAAAAAAATTTTATATTATTAGATAAAAACTAAATATTTTATATTTTTATATAAGTTTAGAAAATAAAAAGTATTTTTAAATTTTTAGAAAAAAATATTATGAGATAAAATATAATTTTTTTTTATTGAAAAGCTAAATGGTCAAAAAAAAGTTATTTGGGGCCAAAGTGAAAATTTTTCAAAAGTTAGAGAATTTAATGAATAGTTTTATTAATAAGGGAGATTTTTTGTTATTGAAGCATAAGTTAGGAAGATTTTTTATAATTTATCCAATATTATAATTAAATTGATAAAGACGTAAATTGTCTAAAGCCACTTCCTTGACGCAATTGTAAAAGCTAATCTATTGGCTCTCCCTTTGCTTCATTTTCCTCATCACAATTCTTATCTTTTCTTCTGTTTTTCTAAATTAAATCTAATTTTTCCCCCAAATTTCTTCTTACCTCCTGCAATCTCACTCTAAATGAGCCAAGCTGACTTGTTAGGCTGCTCGAGTTGAATCTCGTGTAACTCGTTTAGCTAAACGAGCTGAACCCAATAAAGAGTCAAGCTTTGCATCAACAAGCCAAGATTGGGCTAAGAATCTCCGGACCCGGTGAGGCCTAGTTCAACCACACCGTCTCTCAGGACCCGACTGATTCTGTTATCAACTCGAAATTCAACTAAATTTTCCATGGAAACTCTATCTTTGAATGGGTTCCCACTGTTTCCTGTGTTCTTGTTAATGTTTTTCTTGATCTATTTATTTGGGTACTTCGTACTTTTCATCAATTGGGGCTCGAATCGTCGCTCTATAGCATCAAGTTCCTTCATGTCGCTCTTCCATGGCGCGCCAGCGTTGTTTCTAGCCATAGTTTCAATAACGTTGACCCCGACCCAACTCGATTTTTCATCCCAAAATACGCGTTTCCAAAACTTAATCTTTGATTATAGCTTTGCGTATTTCATCATTGATCTCCTACATTACTTAATTTTCCTTCCTAAGGACGTTGTCTTATACGTAGCCCACCATGTCGCCACCCTCTTCATGCTCCTCACGTGTCGCTGCCTGATTGGTCATGGTGCGTTCCCGCTTTTGGTTCTGTTGGTTCTGGCTGAGGTTACTAGTCCTTGTCAGAATGTGTGGACTTTGGCTTGGTTGAGGAGGGATGATGTGGTTGCTGCTGCAAAGCTATATGATAAGTTGGCACCGGTTTTCTATTCGTTTTACACCATTGCTAGAGGTACTGTATATATCAGTTGTTTCAATAGTTTAAATTATTTGGTGAATGTTTAGGAATGGTTTTACCGTCGTGTTCTGTAACAGGTATACTCGGACCCATGTTTGCCTTGAAGATGTGGAGGGCATATTCGAGTGGAGAAGTAGAGGGTGTGATTCCGAATTGGGTTTGGATGTCATGGATGGTGGTGATTGTAGTTGCAATCTTGCTTAGCATACTTTGGATCATGAATCTTTGGATTATGTTGTTTAGAGAAAGAACTGGTAAGAAACATAAGGTTAAATAGGAGCAAAAATACCTTATTAGTAAGTTCATGTTAGCAAAAGGGAACATATATAAAAGGGTAATGTCATAATGTAGATAATGTGCTAATTTTTTTTCCCAAAAGATGTCCTGTCTGTGTATATTGTGTATATATAGTATCGTTTTTATTCATTTTCTCAAATATGAATGTCCTTTTAAGATATTTTTGACGATTTGATGGTATCAGCTATGTTTATTTCTTTTTCTTTCTACAGTGTTGCAGTTCAGTAATGAAGAACTAGTGTTTAATTTGCCTGTGCCATTTGCGCAGAAAGCATAGGAATTTATTTCAGATAATATAATAACTTGGAGTTGTACTGCAATTCTTTCAGTAGAGATGGCAAGATATGCTAGTGCTAGGGAAAGATTTGTTTTAGATCGGTAACAATTACAATAGAGGATGGGGGTGATGAACTATGAACCCAAAATCTCGAGCTTGGGATGGGTAATTTTACCATTATATCAATTCTTATGGCTCAGTTGCAAGTAAAGTTGCAGTAGCTCCATTGCTGAGATACATTAGCAATTTAGCATACATATACTCTCACTATCCCAAAAAATTTAAGAAAATTGTATACATACCGATTCTTTATAACATATCTTGACATTTAGCATACATGTATTATTAAGAACTTCACATTTGAGTATTGTTGAATCTTACATTGAAGTTGCAAGAGAGAGGAGATCCCAATATAAGCCTAGTGAATTATTCCACCTAATGCTAATTTGTTGGAGGATGGAACCCACTTCGGCTTATATGTGAATCTCATGTATGATAACTCCGTTGATCGGGTTTAAAGATTCGGTAAAATTTAACATGTACAATTTAAGAAATTTTGTACATTACATATACTTATAAAATCATTTCTGACAGAGCTAATACCTTCAGTTTTTTGAGAAAAGAATACATAAAACTTGAACCCCCTAACTACTGCTAAAGGGAGACAAAATAATCGTCTATACATCAAACCACCCGAGCTCTTGTAGAACTATTCAAATTGAGAAGTGAAATAAGCATTTGAAACAATTAAAGAGCATCCAACACTTTCTTTTTAGGAATGGGAGCCTTTCGGAAATAGCCTCTCTATAGGGTAATACTTTGTAGGGGTAAGCCTGTGTACATCTCCCCCCCCCCGACCCTACGTATATCTCACAAGTTTTATTTTGATTGAATTTACTTCAGTTATTGTAAACCTGACACTAGTTTGATTTGATACACTTATTTCTTCTTTATATTAAGGATACTACTCATGCTTTATCTTTTTCTTTAGATCTCACAAGCTAGTGAAGGCACTTAAAATTCAGAAAAAAATCGCGGGCTCGAGTTGGATTCGATTAAAATTAACTCATATCACATCATCTCTCAGTAATTTCATGTCATTAGAATCACATTCCAGTATCACATTTATGCAGACATAATCTTGAGAGAAAGAGCGAAAAGAAGCTCAAAACTTTGCATTAAATAGAGAAATGTTAGGAAAAAGAACACTACGACACTTGTTTTGGTGAAATAATTCACAGCAACAAGAAGTCTGAATTTTATTATGTACTCAAATTCAAATGCTGTTCAAAACTTAAAATCCACAGACAACCAAAATCACCATCCAGAAATGTGGGCTTCAAATGCATCAACTCTGCAAGAATTGTACTTATGAGATTCAAATGCATGACCTTCTTCATGCTTGGACGGAGGCCATGTGTGCAATCAAGTCAATCACCCTTGAACTGCAAGAAAAACGACAAAAAAAAAGCTCGTAAATTGAGTTTTGTTAGAGTATAAAAGCATTTACATAGGCCTTCACCAAATATTTTGCAGCTTTTGGAATGGTTGGATGCTGGACAGAACATAATGCTAGAGCCTTTTTAAGCAAAAAGTTTGAAGTTCGTATTTCAACGACTCCCACGTTTGGTGTAAATTATAATTTCAATAGAAGGTGTTTTGTTATATCTCAATTTTGACGATGGGTATCTGATGGAGTGAAGGGACTGGGCACTCTTGGACCTGAGTCGGCCCGTTCTACCCCTTTTCAATCGGGGTTCACTCTCACTCTCTATGTATGCGTGTGTTCCTACAGGTGCTGTTTTTGGTATCATCCCCTTTCAAATCAAATTGAAAAGCTCTTTTCATTCGAGCCTAACAGAAGGTCTTCAAGCCTTGAGTCCGAGTTACTTTCACCTAAAATCATGTTCCCTCACCCAAATGTTTGTTAGGCTAGAAGCATAGATAATGCATAGACACGACTTAATACCACATGCTTGTAATTATATATTAATGTTAAAGTAGGAGCTCTTGACATTCTAACTCATGGCCTCTCGGTTAATTAAGCTCTGTTACCATGTCAATGAACTCACCATCCCAAGAAGTTAAACTTTTGGATGAACACCCAGAGTTCGTATTTCAAACAGCTAATTATCTGAGTGCATTGAAAGAGCGAAAGTACCAATCTTTCACAGATAGGTGAAAATTTTGGAACAGCCAAGAAAGAAAGATGTCAAGATTACCTGTAACCCCATTCGTTGTCGTACCAAGACACAAGCTTAACGAAGTTTGCGCTCAGAGCAATACCGGCCTTGGCATCAAAGATGCTTGACCTATATCATAATACAAGAACATCGTTGCATATCAGATCGAGTAAACAATTGGAAAAAAGTTTAAGGAATCACTGGTTATCGGCCATCATTGCGACTAACCACACAACAGAATACTGGTAACGGTAAAGAGAGAGAGCATGAAATGGAAAATTTACCTGTTGTCACCTACAAAGTCTGTAGAGACCACATCATCTTCAGTGTAAGCCCAGGATGCCCTTGAGGTTTCCCTCAGACTCCTCCCTGAATATTCACCCACATTACATAATATAACATAATTCAATCTGAGAAAGGACTAATTATGAACAACAATGAAAAACAACAATCTAGAACTTTTCCCCAGTAGATGCGGTCCACTGTACATGGATATGTCACTGTACTTTTATCATGAACTGCATCGTCTTTGGCTCCAATGAAGTAACTTTCCTTTTGGTTAGCAAGTGGGGTTGTAGATAGGCGATTTGACATTTAGGCAAGGCTGGTCCTCCGAGTAAAACCCAAGCAGTTACTTAAGACCCCGACTTTGTAAAGGGACCTTTTGAAAATTAATTATATAATGAGTTTGCTTCTATTGTCTATCACCATTTGCAATTGCAGAAATAACGATCTATATATAATATATTATAAATATCCGGTCTTATAATATGAAGTGTATTCTTCAAGGTGCACTGAATATGACACCTCCATTACCAAAAAAAGATCTCCTAATCAAAACTTGCTTTGGGTACCTAAAATCTTAGAACCGGCCCTATGTTTAGGAAATCTTGTCCTAAGGCTTAAATATAGGATATTATTTCACCACTAAGCCAAGGTTTCATTGTTGCTCGAATGAAATAAGGTCTTCAAAGTTGAAACGAGCGAAAAAGTCGGTAAAATGAAATATGAAATGCATACTTGATGGCAGCCTTGATTTCATCATAGGTGGCACTCTTCTCAAGCCTAACAGTGAGGTCAACCACAGAGACATCCACAGTTGGCACTCGGAACGCCATTCCCGTCAGCTTGCCATTCAATGATGGGAGAACCTTGCCCACAGCCTACAAGAATTTCATAAGGGAAAGGAGATAGAAATCAAGACCATCGGAAGTATAAATGAAGTCGTAATTGGGGCAAATTGGATTTGGAGTAAAGGACGTTAATGGTTACAGGGTAATTATTAACCCCTTGATTTTGGTTTAATCATAAATTTTACTTCCTAAAAAGTTTTTCCCTAAGATGAGTCGAGGTGCAGCACCATCCAGGCAGTAAAATGCCCATAATTGGAAAGATCAGAAAAAACTTTCATATGTGTGAAATACAAATATTTTTGTCAGAAAAATGCACGAATTGGATTCAATTTAAATGTCAAATAACATATTTGAAAGAAAATGAGAAGAGTCAAAAAACACAGGCGGGTGAAGAGAGCTAACTATAGATCTGAAAAGAAGGATAAAAGCCAAACGAGCAAAAACCCTACAATTATATACACACACTCTCGAACAAGAAGGGCCTAGGCCCTCCTCTACCACCACAAACTTCTGTTTCTAATTCGAGACAAAACACGACAGTTTTTATGGAGAATATGGGTTACTCATTAAATGTTGCAGAGGGAACAAAATCAAAGTGAACATTGCACAATCAAATTGGTAAGATAGTTATACCTTGGCAGCACCAGTGCTGCTAGGAATGATGTTGAAGGAGGCGGCTCTTCCGCCTCTCCAGTCCTTCATTGATGGCCCATCCACAGTCTTTTGTGTAGCTAATACCAACCAAAAACGCAAACCCCATTACATCTCTCCTTCATCTTGGCACATAGGAATTTAAGGCTAAAATTTTTATCACTTTGATTCAATGATCTTACCAGTAATGGAGTGGACAGTGGTCATAAGTCCTTCCACAATGCCAAATCTGTCATTTATAACCTGTGACATCAAAGATTGATGAGAGAAAGCCGTCAAGATGTGAACTTCTTTGGGTAAATTAGAAGAAGTCATATCCAAGTAGAACTGTGTTCGGATTCAACTGACCTTGGCGAGGGAGCAAGGCAGTTGGTGGTGCAGCTAGCGTTGGAAACGATGTCAATGTCGTGCTTGTATTCCTTCTCATTGACACCCACAACGAACATAGGGGCGTCTTTGCTCGGTGCTGAGATCACTACTTTCTTTGCACCACCCTGAATTAATCACCAGAGAGTTTTATAAATCAGGCAAAATGCAACCCAAAGCAGCAAAAACAATAGAAAACAAACAAAGATTCCTTCCCACTAGATGGGTTGGCCATATGGATCAGAGTATGCTACTAGGAGCTATCATTAATCATATCTTTGTTAAGCTCCAAATCAAACCACCAAAAGCAAAGTAAGAAAGGATATAAATGCCCAGATCAATGTGTATACAAGTCAAATTTACAGTATGAGCAAGATTATAATAAATCATAGTATACCTTCAAGTGGGCAGCAGCTTTTTCCTTGTCAGTGAACACACCAGTAGACTCAACAACATACTCAGCACCAGTTTCACCCCATGGAATCTCTTCTGGGTTCCTGATTACAAAAATTAGCCAAAATTAAATGCATCAATCTTCAAATTAAATCAAAGAACCCAAGCCATAATAATAAATCTAGATCAAAAAATTACTAACCCACATTTTATTTAAGAGGAAATGCACAAAAATTCTCACTAATATTGCAATGCTTTTTACCTGATTCCGAAGACAGTGACAGGCTTCTCTCCAAACAGAAGGGTCTTTGAGTCCTTGACCTTAAGCTCTTGATGCTTCCATTGCCCATGAACACTGTCATACTTGAACATGTATGTCTGCACCCAAAATCCAAGTACTCAGAATCTCAGTTGTTGATTATTAGAGTATAAAAACCATTTCTAGGTGCTTTCCTAACAAACTTACACTTTTAGCATTTCTTAACTTACTATCAGAGCTAGTTTGACATAGAGGTTGTGATTCAATATCCCAATAGTTCCTACAATTTATATAGCTCAAGTATAAGGTATAAAATGGCCAATGCATTATCTATGCTTCAAGCCTAATGAATATTTGTGCAAGGAAGCATATTTGAGTATAATAACATTCATGGCCTTTTTCCTTACAGCTTAAGTGTTTGGGATAGTTGATTCTTCGACATGAAACTAGAGTTGAGATCTCGAGCTTAAATCTCAATAATCCATGTTATTTATATAATTTAAGCATAAGGTAAGATATGAGTTTGTATACTGTCCATGCCCAAGTTGAATAAGCATTTGCATGATGGGGCATGTTTTGAGTATGAAATCACTCATAAATCTTTTCCTAACAACTTATGCTTTTGGGACAATTAACTCTTTGACATGGCACTACAGCCAATATCTCGAGTTCAAATCTCAATAGCCACATTGGCATAAGGTAAGATGTGGGTTTGTACACTATCCACGCTCCAAGCCAAATAAGCATTCATGTGATGGGGCATGTTTAAGTATAAAAATCATTCATAGCTCTTCTCCTAATAATGGAACTTTTGGGACAGCCAGTTATTTGGCTTGTATTATATCCGCTCTAATAATTCATAGATCTCGAGCTCAAATCCAAATGACTCCACTCTTTCTATAATTTAAGCAAAAAATATGAATTAAATGTACATTATCTGTGATCCAAATCTAATGGGCATTTGCAAAAGAGCATACTTGATTATAAAACCATTTACAAACCCCTTCAAGATCTTAAAATAGTTAGTTTCTTAACATGATAATATGTTAATTTTAAGAAAAAGTAATTAAAGAGCACAAATTACAAGGATTAATATATACCATGTAATCAGTTGAGATGGAAAGGATCATTAACAGCAACAAGCTCAATGTCATCTCTCTGAAGTGCAACCCTCGCAACCAAACGACCAATCCTACCAAATCCTACATACATTTCAAATATAATATCACAATTACTAGCAAATTAAAATCCATCCAAGAAAAATAACGAAATGGGTAATCTAAGATGAAATTAAAAGGGTAATAACAGTATACCATTGATTCCAATCTTGATCTTCTTGTCACCGGCTGTTTACATAAACCCAAAACAAACCGAAATCAAATGACATTGAAAATTGAACACTTATAAAAAGGAAAACACTAATTACAGATTTGATGTAATAACTTTTTTAGTCCACAGGCTTCACGAAGTAAATTTTTTTGCAAAAGTTACATGTATTCATAAAATGGTCCAAATAACGGTGTGAAATGACGTAAAACTTGCCGCTATTCATTATAAATTCACCATTCACTCGTTATTTCCCTCATCACACATACGAATCACAACGTTATGACACATCTAATGACTACTAGTTGGAAGAGAAGATTATTACATAAAGCTCGTAGATTAAAACATTAATATACCAAATCTCAACGTACTAACGTGTAATTTACCCATATCAAAATTCAAGAATTTAGAGGAGAATAGGGATGAATACCCATGATTGTAAGAGACTGATTGAGCACAAGAAAGATTAGCAAAGCAAGTTAGAGAGAGAGAGAGAAGCTGATTGTGAAGAACAAGGGTTTATGGCAAGGTTTATTTAAAGGAGCAACGCAGGTGGAATTTTTCTTTTTTTAAATTTTTTTTTAATTTTTAATTTGCAAAAGCATGAGAGCATGAATTTGAAAAGGTGTTTGTATTGGGGCAAGAAGAAAGTTGCCGGCTTTGGACTTTTAATTTTCATTTTCTATTAAAATTCTAGAACTTGAATGTTCAATAACTTCCATCGGTATCGGTATATAAGTCTAGTAAATTATTTCATTTAATGTCAATAAATTTTGCGATAAAATTCTACATTAGTTTTTTATGTGGATCTTATGTATATTTATCTTGTAGGTTGTATCTAAAAGTCTAATGAACTCTCACACGACGATGAAAAAAATAGTTTAAAATTTCATAAAATAATTTAACTAAAAATATTTTTTTTGAAACTTTAATTTTTTGAGCTAGAAAAGTAATTTTATTATATAAATTTGTATGATGTTCACACTTGATTAAGGCAAGATTGAAGTAGAATATATGACGTGAGATTATGAAGCAAAATATTTTTTCCTTCTCCTTGCCAAAATGAGAAGTCAATCTCTCTAAATGGAAGAAAATATTTTTTATATTTGTGGCTATTACTGTAACGTGATATAAAGAAATTATAGAATTAATATACGTCACAATAAATACATTCTAAAATAATATATATATATTGCTATAGTTAAGTTGATTATCCAGTAAGGCGGATGTTTTCCTTTGTTTTCAATTCACGTACATTAACAAAAATAAAATATTGGCCCAAAAAAAAAAAAAAAAAAAAAACCCAAAAAGGGATTATATTAACAATTACATAAAAGATAAAAAGTGATCAATCGGGATTCTTATTTGAAGTGTTCTGAAAAAATTAAAAAATAATCCAAAATCGAACAAAATAAGAACAAATGTGGAGGAAAAATATTCATTTTGATTAAATAAATAATTATACAATCTACACTAATTAAATAGCAAAATTATAAGTAAATACAAGAGACAAAAATAAACATTAGGATCCTAAAATCAAGTTAATAATTGCCTAATCAAAGCCAATATTGGCCGATTACAAAGCAAGGAAAGCGAGAAAATTATACCATATTGTATGTTAGGCTATTAAGGAAAGATACCTAGGGAATATGCTATACTATATACTATGTTCAAAAGTAAAATACATGTATAAAATACAATTGTATTACACAAGAAAATAATATTAGGATTTAACATGTTTAGAATATCAAAAAAATAAAGTCGTGAAGGATGCACTTGACTTGAACATATCGAGGGCCTCTCAATTAGGTGTATATATCTAAGTTAGGCATAGGAACGGATAAAATTTTCAAAATCAAAGCCCGTATTCACTCTTGTATTATAAGTATAGCTACTAAAATGATTATCCTATCCTTTGCAATAAAGTATAAAATTCTGCTTTAACACAA